>CM053600.1:53178135-53193514 GCA_028646575.1 Pseudocheirus occidentalis
ATACAAGTATATATATATATGGACATAGATATAGATATAGATATTGGGGCGGAGGCAAGATGGCAGCATAGAAGCAGCAAAGTTTCGCAGCTCCCACACAGCTACCCTAAATACCCATAAAATATGACACTAAATACATTTTAGGGCTCCTAAGCTCACAAAAATACAGAAAGGATATCTCTAGCTGAAGGCAGCTTGGTGGTGGGCAGGGAGGCTAGACCAGCCCATCCAGAAACCGCAACCACACCCAGGCCCCAGGGTGGTTGGGAGGGGCCGAGCTGCAGCTTGAGTCTAACAGAGAACAGATCTGCAGCACCTGGAGCAATCTCCACCTTTATCAAGCCAGGAAAAATAAGGCTTAGAGAAAGGTCAGTGGAATTCAAGCTTTCAAGCTAAATTTTAGGGGAAGAAAAGCAGTTTGGTCAATCTGCCCCGAGGGCAAGGAAGCAGCAGGAAGAGGCAGGATCTGCTGCAACCAGCAACTGCCTCTACTGGGCTGCTTCAGAGCTCCTCACCTGCAGATTGCAGGGGGCCTGAGACGATTGATCAGGGCCAAGGGCTATTTCATTGAGCCGCCTGGATCCAGATTGTGGTCTTGGGTGGTGGTCCTGGGGTGTGCTTTCAGCAAGCCAAAGCTGGGGGGGGCTGCAGCACCCCACTAATAACTCCAGCAGCTGTGAAAACCCCAGAAATTTGGGACAGAGCTTTCCCCCCTGGAAGCAAAGTTCTACAGAGCTAAAAAAAAATCAAGCAATTAATTGACTGGCCAACATGAGGAAGAGGAAGCAAAATAAGAACAGCAGTAAAACTCTAGAATCCTTTTTTTGAGGACAAAAAGGATCAAAGCATGGAATGGGAGGAAGACAACACATTCAGAACTCCTACACCAAATGCTTCCAAGAAACATGAAGATTGCCTATAATCTATAAATCAACTTAAAAAGGACTTTAAAAACCAAATAAGAGAAGTGAAGGAAAAATTGGGAAGAGAAATGAGAATGATGTGAGAAAATCATGAAAAGAGAGCCAGCAACCTGATTGAAGAAAACAACACTTTAAAAAACAAATTAACTCAAATGGCAAAAGAGGCCCAGAAATCCAATGAGGGGAAGAATGCTTTTAAAAAGTCAAATTTGCCAGATAGAAAAAGAATCACAAAAGCATTCTGAAAAGAATAATTCCTTCAGAATTAGAGTGGAGCAAGTGGAAGCTAATGACTTTATGAGAAACCAAGAAACTATTGAACAGTTACAAACAAATGAAAAAATAGAAAGCAATGTGAAATATCTCCTTGAAAAAACCACTGACCTGGAAAACAGATCCAGGAGAATCAATTTGAAAATTATTGGTCTACCGGAAAGCCATGATGAAAAAAAGAACTTAGAAAGCATCCTTCAAGAAATCCTTAAGGAAAATTACCCTTATGTTTTAGATTCAGAGGGCAAAATAGAACTTGAAAGAATTTACTGATCACCTCTTGAAAAAGATCCCCAAAAGAAAATTCCTAGAAATGTTATTACCAGTTTCCAGAATACCCAGTTAAAGGAGTAAATATTTTAGGCTGCCAAGAGAAAACAATTTGAATACTGTGGAAACACAATTAGGATAACCCAGGATCTGGCAGCTTCTACACTGAGGGATAAAAGGGCCTGGAACATGATATTTCAAAGATCAAGGGAGCTGGGATTACAACCAAGAATCCTCTACCCAACAAAATTGAGTATAATCTTCCAGGGAAAAATACAGTTATTCAGTGAGGTAGAGGACTTTCAAGCATTCTCACTGAAAAAAAACCATAACTGAACAGAAAATTTGACACTCAAACACAAGAAGCATGAGAAGGTAAACATGGGAAAGAAATCGTAAGGAACTTATCAAAGTTGAACTATTTATATGCCAATATGGAAAAACGATAATAGTAACTTATGAAACTTTTCTTAGTATGAAGATGGGTGAAGGGAATACAAATGTGTGTGTGTACATATATATATGTATGTATGTATACTTACACATATGTCTATATGGAGGCTATATATGCATATGAATATATATCTGAGCATGTGTGTATATGTTTACATAGAGGGTACAGGATCAATTGAATATGAAGGGATGATACTTTAAAAGGTGAAATTCTGAGGTGGGAGAGGACTAGAATGAGAGGAGACAGGAAGAGACAAAATGGGGTTAATCATCCCATATAGAAGAGGCAAGGGATAACTGTTACAACTTTACTCTCATTTAATTTGGCTTAGGGAAGGAATGACATAAACTCTAAACTGGGTATCATACCACACAGGAGAGTAGGGGGCATGGGGATGAGAGGCGGGGTGATGGAGGGGAAGGCAGGGTCTGGGTTTCCAGAGCATTGCTGGAAACACAAACTTCAGTAAAGGGACAGGGACAGGGTAGAGAACAGAACAAGGGGAGGGGCAGGGATAGGAAAGAGGGTCATATGATCAGACTGTCACAATATGTTTACTGTGAAGATGTTCTGTGTAATTACACATGCACAGTCTGTATTGAATTGCTTGTCCTTCCAGTGGGGGTGGATGACAAGAGAGGAACCAAAAGAATCTAGAATTTAAAGCTTTGCCATACATGCAACTAGGAAGTAAGATATACAGGGACCGGGGTAGTGAGATGCTCCCTGCCCTACCAGAAAGTTAGAAGGGTGTTGGAGGAGGGCACAAAAGAGAGCAGATCAGGGGAAGGGCTTTACAGTGGGATTGCTGTTTTGGGGTTGGGGGTAGGGGAAAGATGGGGAGAAAATTTGTAACTCAAAAATCTCATGGAAATGAATGATGTAAACAAGAAAACAAATAACAAATTTATATTAAAAAAAGAAAAAATAGATATAGATGTGTGTGTTTGTATTTAACTAAATCACCCTCATGTGCTTTCAACCTGCAAAGGGGAGGAGGGAGGGAGGAAAAATAAGAGGTAGGGTCACTCATTGGAAATCTAGGACCATATCACTGGTTAAGGACTTCTGTTGAGGATGACAGAAATCTAGTCTAATGTACATCTCCTCAAAGAGAAATCTGAGTTTCAGTTTCTTCATAACATAATTATAGTTATGAAAACAATCCAGAAAATCCCAAGTTCTTCCTGAAATCAGAGCTTAACATATGACTTTGACAAATGATCTCTAAAAAACTCATTAGTATTTATTTAGTCAAGGAGCATTAAAAAATAAGCATTATTTCTTTCTGGATATCATAAAGTCTGTTACCAGGGATTATTTTAAACAATAAGGCCGGCAGTAACTGCAAAGCCACAATGTAGAGCATATATCTTATAATCACACAGCTGAGAGAGAAATAACTTAAAATGAGTACAATTTCTCTAAATGTAACTCTTTTGACCAGTACCCAAACCTGATCAACTTTATAAAATAAAGGGTTTTTTAAGCAAATTCTTTAGATTCTGATCTAAACTCAAATAGAAAATAAAGGGAAATTTTTTTCTATGCCTCTTAATTGTGTTCATTATTACAAAATCCAAGTCAGGTAAGTCAGAATTGTGGATTTCTGTGAATTTTTAATCATTAATTTATTGTCTCTTTCACCAAAGAACTGTCTGCTAAGTACAGAACACAGAGCAGCTGGTCTCAGTTGATTGATGGCTATGTTTTATGAAAACAATGAACTGCAAATTGGCTGGCTTATTACAGTAGTTTCTCCTTTTTTCACAGGCCTATGCATGAATAAGACACACACATATACACACACAGACACACATGCACACACCCCTTTGTTCTTTCCTATCATTTGGTCCCCTATTGAAATTACAATTCTCATTTATGCTGTGGAATATGGTCTTTCTAAAATACCCTCATCCTGCTTGAATCCTTTTCTTCTTCCACCTGAAATATATACTCATATGACCTTAGACACTTATCTAGAAACAATCTTCCCAAAACACAAATGCTTTATTGCCTATCGTATTCCTAAATCCTCTTTGATTCCAACTAAACTTGATGTACTCTTGCCCCTAACAAGGTGAATACTTTAATCTCTTTCCTGAACAATCTTCTTATGTACTTCTTGGTACCTCTTATAAGACTCAATAATTGTCCTCCCTATCAACATCCCAAGCTTTGCAAGTGTCTTAAGTATTTCTTTTTCTCTAGAAGAGGGATACTATTTTACTAAGGGGTTATAATTTGTATATTTATATACTTATATAATTGTCAGAAATTAACACTTAGAAATTTGTTAAATGCTTATTATGTGCCAGACACTGTGGGAAGTATTGGAGATACAGATACAAACAAGACAACCCATACTCTCAAGAAGCTTACATTCTAAAGGGGAAAATAGGAAAGGGAAGAAGAGAGAGTGTTTATACTGACAAATTGGGGAAGGTTGCTGGTAAGGAGATGGAGAAATCCAAAGAGGGAGTAGTGCTAGGGAGCTGTTGGTTTTTTTTAAGAAAATAATTTAATATCACGTCACCATTTCTACTATTTGACTATTTCATGGGGTCTATGATCATCTCTCTAAGCACATTATGTATGCCGTTACTCTTGCACCATTTTCCTTGTTAATATACCATGGCTTACTTCCACCTACAGACCAGTAACTAAGTATTCACAAACAATGGCTTTCCATGACTCACGACCATATGACATCACTCGAAGAATTTTACTTTAAAGGGATAGACCTAATTGTCCAGTGCCAAGACAGCAGAGTGAGGAAAAAACCCTCTGAAATCCTCCCAAATTCCTCTCCAAACAACTGTGCCTCAGTATTCATCTAGGAGCAGGGTAGTGGCTTACTAGCATAGCAACAAAGGTCTGTCTCACCAGTTGTGACAGAAGCATGGTTCAGAAGCAGCTACAGTAGCAGCAGCAGCAGTAGTAGCAGCAGCAGCAGCAGCAGCAACTACCAGCATCACAGAAGGGAGGTCTTCAGCAAGTAACCTGGGTCAATCCATTAGTGAGGTCCCACCCTCCTACAAACCAGCAGACTCCTTGGCAAGCAAACAGTCTGTGCAGTATAACAAGGCTACCTCATTCCAGTAACATCATCCCAGCAAAAGCCACCATCAAGACCCTGACCCTACCATTGACCAATAGTGAAACCCTGTGTTGGGCCTGGTCAATAACTCCTTGGGTCAACCAGCAGAGAGATACTATTTCCATATCAACACAGCAGAAGGGCTCCATCCCTAGGAGAGTGTAGTAATAAATCTCTCCTCCAGGGTCAGCCACCTAAAAGATTATGTTACTATAGCAACCCAGCAGCAAGGACCTACCCCTAGAAAAGGCCAATATCTAATCCCTACACTCAGGTAAAGTCAACAGGGAGAACCCACCCCACAATGCAAGTGAGAAAGGAAGGCTATCCTGCAAAGAAAGCAAACAGTTAAGCACTGAAAGCCAGTGAAAGCCAGCAGTAAGAACCAAAACCCCAGAGCACAAAATCCTTGGGACAGTGCAAGATCAGAGCTGAACTCTAACATAAAACAACCAATTTACAAAGAAGGCAGAAAAATGAGCAAACAAAAAGACCATGACTGTAGAAAGATCAAGGTAGGAATTTGAGGACAATAGTCTAAAAATAACTATATGTAATTTTGCCTCAGCCCCAAAAAGAATTCCTTGAAGAGCTTAAAAAGGGTTTAAAAAAGGAAATAAGAGAAGTAGAAGAAACTGGAAAAAGAAATGAGAGTAATGCAAGAAAATCAACTGACTGGGAAAATAACTCCCTAAAAATAGAATTGGTCAAAAGGAAAAGGAAATAATTCCTTAAAAATTAGAAGTGAGCAAGAGATGAATCTATGAATCTGTGAAACATCAAAATATGATATAACAAAATAAAAAAAGTAAAAATAAAAGTAGAATAAAATGTAAAATTTCTCATTGGAAAAACAACTGCCCTAGAAACTAGATGAAAGAAATATATATTAAAAGAATTATTGGACTACCTGAAAGCCATGATAAAAAAAAAGGCATGGACAACATCTTTCAAGAAATTATTAAAGAAAACTGTCCTACTATATTAGAGCCATCAGGTAAAATAGAAATAGAAAGGATTCACAAATCACTGCCTAAAAGAGATCCTAAAGGTAACTCCCAGGAATATGAATAACAAATCCCAGAGCCCTCAGATGAAGGAAAAAATATTGCAAGCAGAAAAAAGAGACAATAACAAAAATAATATTTTTAAAATCAGCAATTCAGATATCATGGAGCTATGGTCAGGATTTCACAGGATTTGGTAGCTTCCACATTAAAGAACTTGAGGGCTTAGAATATGACGTACCAGAAGTCAAAGGAGTTAACATTATAACCAAGAATCACCTACCCAGAAAAACTGAACATAATATTTCAGGAGGAAGGAAATGGACATTTAATGAAATAGAAAACTATCCTTTTACATATCATAAACTTAAATATTGAAACAAAAATAAGAAAAGAAAAAATAAAGAACATATCATGAATACAGCTGAATGTAAGAGAAGATTCAAAATATATAATAGTAAGTTTCCATTTCAAGAAAGCTTATATAATAGATATTATGAGTTGTGTTGAAAATTTTCCATCTTTTCTTCACTTTCTTGTAAGTTTTCAATTGTTCTCTACTGCGCACTTTGGTCATTTTTCCCCCTACCTCCCACCGAATGCTACAATTAAATGAGGAGACAGACAGATAGATAGATAGATAGATAGATAGATAGATAGATAGATAGACAGACAGACAGATTGATTGATAGATAAATATAAACACATACATATGCATATATGTATTTATGTATGTGTATCTGTATTTGTATATTCACACTTATGTTTACATGCACATATATACATATGTAGACATATACTTTGGCTAACAAATTCTATTCCTGATCTTTGTTTTTTGTTTGTGCGCATCTCTTATTTCTTATTTCTCCTGACTATTCTGCTTTACTTCTACTCACTAAGTTGCCCTTCTACTACTTAACCTACCCCTCCCCTTCAAGGATCTCTCCCATTCTTATAAATCTAAACACCTTTATAAACCCCCAAACCAAACCCCTCCCCTTTAACCCATTCTCTCATCATCCCCTCTAAACATCCCTCCTCTCTATCCCCTTAATATTTTGTTTCTTTCTGAATTTGGAAGACTTTTATACTCTTCTGCAGTTATGTATGTATGTATGTATGAATGAATGTATGTATATATGTATGTATATGTGTATGGGGGGAGATTTGTCCTATGTTCTCAAAGAAGACCATGACATCAAGGAGATGATGATATGACTTTGCAAATGACTTTGATTTGAGTGAGGGCAGGCTGTGGAAAGTCACCAGCCTCTCTTTCTCCTCCAGGGCCAGAAATACACTTCTTTTATCAGCAGTACATGGAAGCTACATGAAAATTCACCACATATTAGGACATAAAGACCCCAAAACCAAATGCACAAAAGCAGAAATAGTAAATGCGTTCTTTTCAGGTCACAATGTAATAAAAATTGCATTCTATAATGGACAATGGAAAGAGAGATTAAAATTCTTAGAAACTATATAATCTATTCCTAAAACATAAATTGATCAAAGAACATCTTAGAAATCTATAATTTTGATAAAGAAAATTTTAAAAATGAGAAAAATGGCAATTTATCAAAATTTATGGAATGCAACCAAAGTGGTATTCAGGGGAAAATGTATGTCTTAATTCTTACATCAGTGAAATAGAGAAAGTGCAGATCAAGGAATTGGTTATGCAACAAAAATACAACCTAAAAACTAAAAAAGAACAAATTAAAAATTCCTAATTAAACACCAAATTTTCAGAAATCCTGAAAATCAAAGGACTGATTAATAAAGTTGAAAGTAAGAAAACAAATAAATAAAGCTAGAAGCTGGTTTTATGAAAAAAACACACACAATAAAATTGATAAATCACTGGTTAATTTGATTTTTTAAAAAAGAAGAAAATCAAATTACTAGTATTAAAAATGAAAGAAGTGAATTCTCTACAAATGAAGAGGAAATTAAGACAATTGCTAGGAGCTTTTTTGCAGAATTATATGCTTATATCTTTGACAATCTAAATAAAATAGAATAATATCTAAAAAAATAATGATTACCCAGATTAACAGAAGAAGAAATAAAATGCTTAAATAGTCCAATCTTAGAATCTTAGAAAAATAAATTGAATAAAAAAATCAACTTTAAAAAAAATAAAAGTCACTAGGGCCAGGTGGATTCACCATCTAAATCTACCAAACATTTAAAGAATAATTAAAATGAATACCATGGAAACTATTGGGGAAAATATCCAGAGAAGGAGTCCCATCAAACTCCTTTTATGACACAAATATGGTGCTGATACACAAACCAGGAAGAACCAAAACAGAGAAAGAAAATTATAGACCAATTTCCCTGATGAATATTTATACAAAAAAATAGATACTAGCCAAGATATTGCAGCAATATATCACAAAGATCATAAACTATTATCAGGTAGAATTTATACCAAGAATGCAGAACTGGCTCAATATTAGAAAAACCATGAGCATAATTGATCCAAAGGGGATGGGCAAGGTTAGCATAGTTTTGCTAAAACTTATGAGGACTCAGGTGGCTGGATATGAGGTAGAAGGCAATGGGACAATGAGACATATTTCAACATGATCTAGGGGGCAGTTCACTGCCACAGAACAGAGCAAGTGTGTATAAAATACACAAAGTGGCATGTATTTGTCTACAGCTTAGAAATCAAGGAACTCTCCCTCTTCTGATGCACCTTGAGATCTCTAGTGACTAAAAAGTAGAATTTTTGTGCACAGTAACAGCAATATAGCTTGATGAAGAACTGTGAATTACTTAAGTATTCTTAGCAATCAATAATCAAAAAGAATCCCAAAGGACTAATGAAGAAATGTGCTTCAGAGAAAGAATGGATATTGAATACAGACAAAAGCATGCTATTTTCACTTTCTTTCTTTACTTTTCTTTTATTCAAATCTTCTTCTACAAATGCCTAATATGGAAATATTTTACACAATTGCACATGTATAATACGTCTGCTTGGTTACTGTCTCAGGGAGGGAGGAAGAAAGGGAGTGAAGAAGAAATAGAGTTTAGAACTCAAGTTTTTAAATAATTGATGTCTTTTTATTTACTTTTAGTTTACATTAAGTTCCATTAAGTACCACCATCTCTTGGAACTCAAAATTTTAAATAAAAAAATGTTAAAATTTAGAAAAAAAGATAGATCTTCATCTCAGAGTCATTAAAAGCTTTCCACAAATACCCAAGTCTCTTTTTCTTCATGTGGTCAATTCTTGGCCCATATTATTTTCCATTCTTGGCATTTGTCCTCAATATATCAGCTAATTGACAAACTGTCTTTTTTTCCAATTGAATAGCAAGATTCCACATTTATTTTTAATTTCCATTATGTGAAGTTTCTGGTTCACTGCAAATGAGAAGGTTCTGCACTATTATGGATCTTGATTTAATTAGTGCAAAGCCAATTACAAATAGGAGTATCTATATAGGTTCTCTTCATCTATGACTCCCTCTTTCATTTGGACTGGGAACAGAACATTTTCTACAATGATAAGAAACAACTTCCTAGAGCCTAGATGACACAATGGATAATGTTGAACTGGAGTCAGGAAGGTTTGTATTTAAATTTTACTTCTATCATTCACTAGTTTTATAATTCTGGGCAAGTCACTTAAGATAGGTTTACCTCAGTTTTCACATCTATAATGTGGGGATTATCATTACCTTGTAGGGTCATCATAAGGACCAAGTGAGATATTTGTAAAGCACTTAGCACAGGGACGGGCACATTGCAATAAAATTCTCATTCCTTTACTCTTTCCTTTCCCTTTTCCCTCTGTCTCTATGATTCATGCCTTGATTAATATTAGTAATTAATGACAAAAATCAATTATGTTGCCCTATCATAAAAGGAATTATGTATGATTTTGACATGAGCATGGGGCATATTTTGTTTGAAGAAATCCTCTAAGATGTTTGCGATACAAAACCAAGAGGACACTGTTAATAGTAACAGCAACTTTCTGCAATGACTGATTTTGTGATGCTTAGATCTTCTGAACAATGCAACGATTTAAGATAATTCCAGAAGACTCATGATGAAAAATGCTATCCACATCCAGAGAAAGAACCATGGAGTCTGAATGTAGACTGAAGCATGCTATGTTCTCTTCCTTTTGTTGCTTTTTGTTTTTTCTTTCCTCATGTTTTTTTTTCCCTTTTGATTCTTCTTGATAACATCACTAAAGTGGAAATATGTTTAATATGATCATACATGTATAGAATAAATCAGATTGCATGCCTTTTTGTGGGGATGGGGAGTAGAGCAAGGGAGGAAACTGTAGAGCTCAAAATCTTATGAAAGCAAATGTTGAAAACTAAAAACAAATTAATTAATCTTTTTAAAAAAGGTGGTTGCTCTACTTAATCAAAAGACTTTCTTTGAAGTCAATAAACAACTGGCATTTTAGGATATTGTATTCACTATACTTTTATCCAATTTTACAATCATAAATATATGATTTGGTGTAGTGCATTCAGGAAAACCTGCTTACTTACTTTTGAGATTTTTTTTATTAAAGATGTACCTGATATATTAATGTCATAATTACTGTCACAAAATTATAAATATATAGGTTTAAATTATTGTTATTTTCTCTGTTGCCTTTTATTTTTTGATAAATAATAAGAGCTGAGGTTCTCCTACCCTAAGTCTTTGGGAGCTTTCTTTTATTTTCAGATACCTTGATAATCAATGCTTCAGTGCCTTTAGCATAGTTACATATGTGTGTATACACACACATACATATGTGTGTATGAAATCTAGTCAAGATGTTTTCTATCTTTGCTTTCTTTGTTGTCATTTCTACTTCCTCAGACTATTAATAATCAACAACAAAAACCAAAATGCAGTCAATCCACTGATGAAGGAGTTGGTAACAAAACTTTTTACAAATACCCATTTTTTTTGTCTCTTTCTTGTTCTCTTTCCATTTTCATCTTTAATGTGATCCAGGATCTTTCCCAAAACATTTGTAAAAATTATTTTCCTGTTCTCTGCATTCTCTTTGTTTATTAGAATTAGAATTATTAGAAAATTAGTTCCTAAGTTTATACCAATTTAATAAATTGATTTTCCTTCTTAACTTCTGTTGTGCTTGGCTATAATATATCTCTGCTTGGAAATGGGATAAAATGTTTTCTTCCAAGGCTGTTTCCAAGCCCCTTTTCATGTACTTATTATGACAACTGATTTACATAATGTAAGTAACACTAGAAATTGTGATTGTTTTTGATGATGTCTGTATTTTTATTAATTTTCCATATCTACTACTAAAATCTCATTTAAAGTGGTTAATTTGGAGGTATATAAATTTGACACTGTATCTACTAAATTTTATTATGTCTTCGGATTTGGTATTTTTTTCCTTAACTATACATAAGCACTTATTTTGAAAATGATTTGATCAATAACCAATCACTTCTTTTTCCTTAAAATATAATCATTTTCATTTTGTCATATTATTTGAGATTGACCTTATAATCTCCTCTCAATGAAAATATTAAGTATATGTAGGTATGAGGCTTGTATATAATGCCCAAGCCTTTCTTGTTTCTGCTTCTTACATTTTCCAATGTGTTTTTCTTCTTCCCCCATACCCATTTTTGCATTGATGCCACCAAATATTTAAATATATGTTGATTTAATTTTGAGGGTTTCATCTTCCTAAAGGAGCTCTACCTCCTCCTCTTGTGCAACAGATGTTGGTTCATATGCTGCAATTATTTTCCTGGTGGTCTTTTGGCAATCATGAGCACTGCAATATGAGATGGCCATATGTCCCATGGAATGGGTGTTTTTTGGAGGTTTGATAAAGCATTTCTTGTTGCATAATAAAAGCAACTCTACCAATTCCTTCAATGACCTCTCCATGAGAACCTGTGAAACATGATTCCATTTAGCTAAACTTCCATTTAACTTCTGGAATCATTTATATAAAGAATACAAAATAGTAATTCTTCTAGGGAATCACTCACTCATTTGTCAGAGGAAAAGTATCCTATGCATAGAGTTCTAAAAGCTAAGGTAGTGTTTGTATTCTGTCTTGAGACTGCATGATTCTTAGTACCTTCAGAACCATTTTGAGTCTCTCTGATATTGTCACAACAAAATTGGAAAAAAAAAAAGGCAACATGCGAGTGAGGGCTATTTTGTATTTTTACTTATTTCTATGGTTGCTATCTTAGGAATTCATCACCAAGAGTCTAATCTAGTAGGGATGAGCCTCTATATATTTACCTAAACTTGTCCTAAGATAGTAGTGTTACCAAGCTGAAATTACAAGCCTTTACACCATGTTTGGATGTGCCAGAGTGTGCATTCAGCAATCTAGAATGTAGGATTACTTCTATTAAAAATACAAAAGAAGCATGATTTAAGAATGTGTGGAAGATTTCTAGAAAATAAATTAATCTATGTTGTTTTTTTCTTTTCTTATATTTTTATTATACTTAAAAATCATCATGAATATTTCCATCTACAAAAAAAGAGCGTCAGTGGAACAATTGAAGTACATTAGAGATTGTAGAAGGAAGTTCAAAGGAGGTAGAAGCAAAGATATTGTTGGTTCAAAAAAATTAAATTTCAAATAGATATTTTAAGAAGTCATATATAATAGAGATTCATGATTTCATATACAATCCTCTTTTTCTGTTTCACCATGTTTTGTTTTTAACACTATCACCATGGCCTCATTCACTCCTCAAATTCTCCTTTCAAAAGAAAAAAAAAGTCACTCTTGTAATAAATACAGTAAAGGAAAACATTCACTAATTCACTAATTCACACATACTTAAAATCCATAATTTTCTTCTAAGAGGTAAGGGGTGGCTAAGTGGTGCAGTGAATAGAGCATGGGTCCTGGAGTCACAAAGACCTGAGTTCAAATACAGCTTCAGACACTTAACACTTACTAGCTGTGTGACCTTGGTCAAGTCGCTTAACCCCAATTGACTTACCTTTCCCCCTACAAAATAAAAAAAAAAACAAATGAATGAATGAATGAATAGATAAATAGTTTGAGACATTTGCCAAAGCCAAACATCTTTGATTTTGCACACCCTAATGAGCACTGTGAGTATATTTTCAAAAAGTTCCTAAGGGAAGTGTCGTCCCACCACATTCTCTTCCCTACCCCTATTATTAATTTTCTCAGAAACAGTTGCATAATCTATTTTTGTTCATGTTTTTCCTTGTAAAAAAATTATTTGCAGCCCAATTCAATTCAAGTATGTTCTTTGAGGGCAAGAATTGGTTGTTTTGCAAAAATTTTAACAGAGATAAACCTATGACCTATAAATATGAATAATAATAAACGCAGTGAGACAAGTCTTTTTCATCTTCCCAGAAGTCATTTGCTCAAAAATATGAACAAATTATCATTTTAGAGTATCAACGATTAAAGACTGCATTTGCGTACAAGAGTTATCTCAACAATGAGGACAGAATTGGACTATTTTGTCCAAAAACAATTGAGATAAAAGCATATTTTGACCTTGATATAGCTACATTAACCTTTATTTTTTCCTCTAATTTTTTCCTTACCTAATTTTTCACAGGACATGGAAAATTACAAGTAATCAAGTTGACATCAGGTATCACTTCCCCCTCTTCAACTTAAAGAAATATCTAGGGCATCCGTTTTTGTTGTTGTTGTTTAACTAACTTTCATTTATTTTTAGTTGACATCATTCATTTCCACAAGATTTTGAGCTACTAATTTTCTCCCCGTCTTTCCCCTACCCACCACTGCAAAACATCCATCTGTCTGTATACCCCCTCCCACAATCTGCTCTCTCCTATATCTTCCCCCATTACCCCTCTGATTTTCCAGTATGGCAAGATGGATCTCCCTACCCCAGTGCTTGTATATCATATTTCCCAGTAGAGTGTAAAAATAATAATGATGACAAGAATAATTATATATATAATTTCATATATATGTATATATATATATATATATGAAACATTTGATTTTAAAACTTTAAATTCTAGATTCTTTACCTTCCTCCCTTGTCACCCACCCCCATTGGAAAGACAAGCAATTCAATACAGGATGTAAATGTGTAGTTACGCAGAACATCTCCTCAACGGATATATTGTGAAAGAATGACTATATTTCCCTCCATCCAATCCTACCCTCCATTTGTTTTATTCCCTACTTTGGCCTTGTCCTTTTGCAAAAGTGTGTCCTTCTAACTACCCTCTCCCCCAACTTGTCTACCCCTCCATCATCCCCCCTCGCATCCCCTTCCCCCCTACTATTCTAAAGGGCAAGATACCCAATTTAGAGTGTATGCCATTCCCTCCCTAAGCCAAATTCAATGAGAGTAAGGTTGACCCATCCCCTTTTGCCTTCCTGTTCTGCCCCTCCATTATAACAGATATCCCTTGCCTCTTCTATATGAGATAATTAACCTCATTCTGTCTCTCCCTGTCTCCTCTCTTTACATTCCTGTCGCATCTCTCAATTTCACCTTTTAAAATATCATCCCTTCCTATTCAATTGATCCCTTCACATATATACATACCCTCACATATGTATTCATATACATATATCTTTCTACATGGATATAGGTGTATGTATACATATATACATATACAAACACACATACATACATATGTGTGCATATATATGTGTGTGCATATATACATTAATATTCCCTTCAACTATCATATTGATAAAAGTTTCATAAGTTACATTTATTAATTTTCCATGTAGCCATGTAAATAGTTCAAGTTTGATCAGTTCCTTATGATTTCTTTTCTATGTTTATCTTCTCATGCTTCCTGTATTTGAATGTCAAACTTTTTATTCAGCTCTGGTTTTTTCATCAAGAATGCTTGAAAGTCCTACACCTGACTGAATGACCATATTTTCCCCTGGAACATTATACTCAGTTTTGCTGGGTACGTGATTCTTGGTTCTTGGGTTTAATCCTAACTCCTCTCCATAATACCACATTCCAGGTCCTTCAGCTGTATAATGTAGAAGCTGCCAGATCCTGGGTTATACTAATTGTGTTTCCACAGTATTCAAATTGCTTCCTCTTGGCAGCCTGTAATATTTTCTCCTTGATCTGGGGACTCCAGAACCTGGCTTTAACATGCCTAGGAGTTTCCTTTTGAGGATCTTTTTCAAGAGGTGATAGGTGAATTCTTTCAAGTTCTATTTTGCCCTCTGGTTCTAAAATATCAGGGCAATTTTCCTTGAGAATTTTTTGAAGGATGCTTTCTAAGTTCTCTTTTGGATCAAGTGTTTCAGGCAGTCCAATAATTTTTAAATTGTCTCTCCTGGATCTATTTTCCAGGTCAGTG
>CM053600.1:53194014-53235686 GCA_028646575.1 Pseudocheirus occidentalis
GATTTTGAAAACCAAATAAGGGAAGTGGAGGAAAAATTGGGAAGAGAAATGAGAATGATGCAAGAAAATAATGAAAAAAGAGTCAAAAACCTGACTGAAGACAATAACACCTTAAAAAATAGATTAACTCAAATGGCAAAAGAAGCTCAAAAAGCCAATGAGGAGAAGAATGCCTTAAAAAGTCAAATTTTCCAGATGAAAAAAGAATCTCAAAAGCTTTCTGAAGAAAATAATTCCTTCAGAATTAGAGTGGAGCAAATGGAAGCTAATGACTTCATGAGAAACCAAGATACTATTAAGCAAATACAAACAAAAGAAAAATAGAAGGCAATGTGAAATATCTCCTTGAAAAAAAACACTCACCTGGAAAATAGATCCAGGAGATACAATTTAAAAGTTTTTGGTCTACCTGAAAGACATGATCAAAAAAAGAACTTAGAAAGCATCCTTCAATAAATTCTCAAGTAAAATTGCCCTGATATTTTAGAACAAGAGGGCAAAAGAGAACTTGAAGGAATTCACCTATCACCTCTTGACAAAGATCCCCAAAAGAAAACTTCTAGGAATGTTATAGCCAGGTTCTGGAGTCTCCAGATCAAGGAGAAAATATTACAGTCTGCCAAGAGGAAGCAATTTGAATACTGTGGAAACACAATTAGGATAACCCAGGATCTGGCAGCTTCTACACTGAGGGATCAAAGGGCCTGGAATATGATTTTCTGGAGATCAAGGGAGCTAGGATTAAATCCAAGAATCACCTACCCAGCAAAATTAAGTATAATGTTGCAGAGGAAAATATGTTCATTCAGTGAGGTGGAGGACTTTCAAACATTCTTGCTGAAAAAAAGAACAGAACTGAAAAGAAAATTTGACACTCAACTACAAGAAGCATGAGAAAGTAAACTTGGAAAAGAAATAAGGAGCTTATCAAAGTTGAACTATTTACATGCCAATATAGAAAAATGAAAATAGTAACTTCTGAAACCTTTCTCAGTATGATAGGTGAAGGAATACAAATGTATATATACATATACCTACACATATGTCTGTATAGGAGGGCATATAAATATATATATGCATCTGAATACATATCTGAGTATGTGTGTATATGAGTTCATAGAGGGCACAGGATCAGTTGAATAGGAAAGGATGACACTTTAAAAGGTGAAATTCTGAGGTGGGAGAGGATTTGAATGAAAGGAGACAGGGAGAGACAGAATGGGGTTAATCATCTCATATAGAAGAGAAAAGGGATAACTGTTACAATGGAGGGGAAGAACAGGAAGACAAAAGAGAAAGGGTCAACTTTACTCTCATTGAATTTGGCTTAGGGAAGGAATGATGTAAACTCTGTAAACCACACAGGAGAGTAGGGGGTTGGGGATGAGAGTTGGGATGACAGAGGGGAGGGCAGGGTGTAGGGGAGGGTTGCTGGAAGTACTCCTGTAAAGAGACAGGATAGAGAATAGAATGGGGGAGGGTGGGAGAGGAAGGAAAGACATACAATTAGTATCTCACAATATGTCTGCTGTGGAGATATTCTGCATAATTACACATGTACTGCCTGTATTGAATTGCTTGTCCTTCTGGTGGGTGTGGGTGACAAGGGAGGAAGCTAAAGAATCTAGAATTTAAAGTTTTGTAATCAAATGTTAAATATATCTATATTTATATAATAATAATAGTAATTATTATTATTATTAACTACATGCAACTGGTAATTAAGACATACAGGCACTGGGGTAGGGAGACCTACCTGACAGTTTTATGAAACCTTTCTCAGTATGATAGGTGAAGGGAATACAAACATATATATATATACCTACACATATGTCTATGTCTATGAAATATGTCTATATGTCTATGTCTATGAAATATGTCATATGTCTATGAAAACCAAATGAGAGAAGTGGAGGAAAAATTGGGAAGAGAAATGAGAATGATGCAAGAAAATAATGAAAAGAGAGTCAAAAACCTGACTGAAGACAATAACACCTTAAAAAATAGATTAACTCAAGTTTTAGGGGTGATGGGTGAGGACATAGGAGAGAGCCAGTTGGGGTCAGGGCTTTACAGTGGGATTGCTGCTTTGGGGTTGTGGGTAGGGGAAAGATGGGGAGAAAATTTGTAACTCAAAATCTTGTGGAAATGAGAGAAAATAAATAAATTAATTTTAAAAATAAAAAATGACCAAAACATTAAAAGTAATAAATTCATAGACCCACAGTAAAGAAAACTTGATTCATGGCATCATTAGACATTACAGCAGTTAGGTGGTAAAGTGGATGGAGCATTGGGCCTGGAGTCATGAAGACTCATCTTTCTGAGTTCAAATCCAGCCTCAGACTGTGTATCAGTCACTTAGCCATGTTTGCCTCAGGTTCCCCATGTGAAAAAAATGAGTTCGAAAAGAAAATGAAAAACTACCCTAATACCCTTGCCAAGGAAACACCAAATGGGGCTTATGGCTGGACACAACATAAATGACTGAATTGCATCTCTAGCACTTAGTAATGATAAATCTTCACATCAACCTAGTAGAATCTAGAAAGAGCACTGAATCTGGTATCAGAGATCCTGAGGTCCAATTTTATTTCTTTATGACTTTAGGCAGGTTGCTTAACCTACTTATGCCTCCATTTCCTCATGTACAAGAAAAAAGTATTTGGACTAGAGGGTGCCTGATGTGGGCTAGAACTGACTCAGAAAGATCTGGTAGTTCAAGTTTAAGAGTGGTAGGAAATAAGACACTCTTACCTGTATTTCACTATCTGACAGTAACAAAAAAATATTTACTTAACTTGAGCATAGAATGGATATTCAGCAAGGATATAATACTGTTCCAGGCAAAAGGCATTCTCGCTTTATTTCTGTATGGAAAGTAGACCTAAAGATGTATTGATTCCCATAACAGTAGAACCTCTGTCAGATCTGAAGGTTATAGACCAGTCTTTTATGCCCTAGGAAGCCATGTTAGTAGCTTAAACCTTAATTTCTAGGACCAATTAAGTGACTATAATGTATTCTGTGCTTTTTAGGTTAAAAACAGTTCATACTATGTAACAAGGTCGTAGGAGAAACTAGCCCAGGATGGGTAGCAGATCTTTAGTAGATATGATCTTACCATGGCTTCTAAGATCACTCCCAGATGAACATTTGTGTTATTGCTTCCATGAAAAGAGTTTGGGACTTAGAATAAGAAGGTGTGGGTTTTCATCTCAGCCCTAGCATTTAGTTGTTTTATGACCTTGGGTAAATCACTGTGGGGTCCTGATTGGTGAAGGCCATAACAAGGCCACAGTGGCCAGTATAAGACCTTGTGTGTCTGGACATCTACCCAATAGCATTGGCCTTGATGCCTGAGTTTCTGGGAATTAAGCCTAGTACTAAGTATAAACTAATTATAAGCCAAAACCTCAACTAAGCCACTATGATGTATTTAATGACTCTATAGTTTCTCCTCCTTTTGTTTGATTTCTGTAATTACCAAGGGACTTTTTTTCTGGGTCTTTGCAAGGACTCATTAATCTTCTGGCCCCAGACTGAGGATTATGATGCTCTTGGCAGGGATCCACCAAGTATCAAGCCACCACCCCAGGCTGCCCCTATTGTAAATAATCCATAGAACTTTTAAATTTCTCTTATTTAATCATCATGGATCTCTGAGCCTCTTTATTAGGTATCAAACTTGCCCCAGTGTTTGGGGAGAGGGGTAACATGAATATCCCTATGTGAGAAAATTTTGGACATTACTATTGGTGTAGCTGGCAAGATACTAAAGAAATGTCAAGATGAGTTGGAGTAGGGTGGGGAAGGGAAAGGGGTGGTGGCTGATGTAGGATGGTCCTTTCCCCTGGTGTTGAGGAAAGCCAACACCATCTTCCCTGACCTGGAAAGGGAAAGATTGAGAATAATGGAGGAGATAAGTTTAGAATGAGATGCAGAAAGTCACACCACCAGAAAAAAGGTGGATAAGAAAGAGAAGCATGTAGAAGCACCAGCTTGCTTGTGAGTCAAGTAGGAGGGAGTTGTTCATGTAGACAAAAGGCAACAAGATGGGGGATCCCTGGGAAGACAACAATATGGGGGAAAATTCAGAGGATGGCATAGAGGATAGAGAGAGTCTCTTTCTCTTTTTCTCCCTCTCTTCCTGATTGCAGCAGTCTCAGAGGGGTGGGTGGATGGAAGAGAGAGAAGTGGTATATTCAGAGAAGTGAATATTATTTGAGATATGACTGGTAAAAGCAAGTAGAATAAATTAAAAGGGGTGTTGGATCAAAATGGGAAATAAACAAGAATTGATCAATTTTTTTGTTTTTATATTAATTAATAATTTTTTGTTTTCAACATTCACTTCCACAATATTTTGAGTTCCAAATTTTTTCCCCAATGATCCCCTCCCACTACCCTGATAGCATGCATTCTGATTACCCCCTTTCCTCAGACATCACTCCTTTTTATCACCCTACCCCCTGTCTATTATCCCCTTCCCTTCCATTTTCCTGTAGGACAAGATATATTTCTATACCCAATTGCCTATGTATCTAATTTCCCAGTTACATGTAAGAACAATTTTAACATTTGTTTTTAAAACTTTGAGTTGAATTCTCTCCTTTCCTCCTTCCCCACCAACCCTCATTGAGAAAGAAAGCAATTTGATATAGGTTATACAGGTGTAGTTATGCAAAAGACTTCCATAACAGTCATATTGTGAAAGACTAACTATAGTTCCCTCCATCCTGTCCCATCCCCCATTAATTCTATTCTCTCCTTTCACTGTGTCCCTTTTCAAAAGTGTTTGCTTCTAATTACCTCCTCCCCCCCATATACCCTCTCTTCTATCATACCTTCCTCTCTTATCCCTTAACTTCAACTTTCCTATAGGGTAAAAGATATTTCCATACCCAATTGAATATGTATGTTATTCCCTACTTAAGCCAAATCTGATGAGAGTAAGGTTCAGTCATTTCCCCTCAATTCCCCCGTCTTCCCTCCATTGTAAAAGCTTTTTCTTGCTTCTTTTATGTGAAATAATTTACTCCATTCTACCTCTCCCTTTCACCTCCTCCCACTACATTCCTCTCTCACCCTTTAATTTTATTTTTTGATACCATCTCTTCATATTCAACTTGCCCTGTGCCTTCTATTCCCTACAACTACCCTAATATTGAGAAAGGTCTCATAAGTTACAAATATAATCATTCTATGTAAGAACATAAACAGCTCTAATTTAACAAATCCCTTATGATTTCTCTTTCTGGTTTACATTTTCATGCTTCTCTTGGGTCTTGTATTTGAAAGTTAAAATTGCTGTTCCACTCTGGTCTTTTTATCAAGAATGCTTGAAAGTCCTCTATTTCATTGAATGTCCATTTCTCCCTGAAGTATTATACTCAGCTTTTCTGAGTAGATGATTCTTAGTTTTAATATTAGCTCCTTTTGCCTCTGGCATATCAATCATATTCCTAACCCTCCAATTCCTTAATATAGAAGCTTCTTAATCTTGTGTCATCTTGATTGTGTTTCAACAATACTCTTTTTTTTTCTTTTCTTTCTGGCTGCTTCTTGACCTGGGAACAGTTGACTCCCTTACCCTAGCTTCTCTCTGAGACATCAGAGAGAGCCCTTGGGGTAAGCTATACTGTCTTGACCACTACAGGTCTGCTATGGTTGACACCCTGGGATAAATCATTCTGCTTGGACCCAAGGTGGTTTGTTTTGGCTTGTCATCAGAAAAAAGCCACCCTGCATAGACCTGTATCAGTCTGTTTTGGCTTGCCATTTGGTTCTGTTTCATGTCTGTCTACCATTTGGTTTTGTCTAGGTGCTTTGGGATAGTCTGTATCAGTCTGTGTCAGCTGTTATGTGCACAAGCTGCCTGTTTAGACATTTCTGTGCAATGATTGCTCAACCATGTAAAAAAACAACAACTTTGAGGCTGCAACCTTGTAAGATTCAAAATGCAGCCAGTCAGAAAAGAAGAAAAACTCTACTTGGGCTAGAATGATTGATGGTCTCTTAAAGAAAGGTTGTTGGCAGTAAAACAAAAATTTGGCCAAGCTCGGGAGGTGGAAAAAGAGGGAGGGGAAACTTCTCCCCTAAGACTTATCTAAGAGAAAAAGGGTCACTTTACTGATCAAAGGGAAGCAGGTTTCAAAGCTGCACTTTGGAATAAGACTAGTACTTAAACCTTTCCTGGGTCACAGAAAGAGAACTGTGCAATATCATTGGGAATATAGATCCAGGTAATTGAATTCATTCTGGGTACTATTTAGCACTAAGATAAATTGGAAAAATTCATAGATCTGAAAAAGAAATACCTCAGAAATCAAATTTTGAGCTCTCCAGTATGGAGACGAGGGGACTAGGATCTTTTCCAGGGTCCCACTCATGCTGAATGAAAGGTTAAAAGCCCTCATTTTCAAGGAGTTTTTAAAGGAGTGAAGACCCGGCTCTTCCCAAACTAGAGCAACAGTGCCTTCTCCCTGTCACCTTGGCTCAGACAAAACAAAGAATACAGTAACCATTAAGATCCTTCACCCTGGGGGCGGCTAGGTGGCACAGTGAGTAGAGCACCAGCCCTGGAGTCAGGAGGACCTGAGTTCAAATCCAGCTTAAGACACTTGACACACTATAACTAGCCGTGTGACTTTGGGCAAGTAACTTAACCCCAACTGCCCTCCAAAAAGCAATAAAAACAAAACAAAACAAAACAAAACAAAAAAGATCCTTCACCCTGTTGTCCTGGCTCTGACAGAGCTAAGGCTGCAGTGAAAATTTAGAAGAAAAGTAAAGAATTTGAGTTAACCTCCCCTACTTGGTGAAAGGAACAAGGGGGGAGGCACAGCAGCTACATCAAGACCCCACTAGCAACAGCCCTAGGTCCCTTGGCACCCTGAAGCCCACCCCTCTAGGTAAGCAGATAAACTTCTCCTCTCAAAATCCCAAGTCTTTGCTCCCACATCACCAGAACCTGAAGTTTCTATTCCAAGTTCCCTGAATGCAGCCAACTACCTTTCAGTACTCCCCAGTGTATAGTACCTCCCATAAAAGGCTCCTTCCCAAATCAACCACCCCAACAACCAGGTTCTAAAACTGTGGGGAGATAAAAAAGGAGAGGAGAAAATAAAGTCAGAAGTCAACAAGCGTCTGCACTTGGTAAGACCAATCGTCTATCAATAATTTTATACGTGATTTGGAAATGCAATTAATGTCATCTTACTGTTTGTGTTATTATTATATTTCTATACTGTACTAAGATTCTATCATATTGTAAAAATTGAGTGACCATTGTGAATCAGCAGTTGTGTTAGATAAAGCAGTTTGAAATCTGAATTTTGTTGAAACTGAAAAATGGTGAAAAATTGTATAAAACCAGTTATGTTACTTTATCATTTCAGCTAACCTTGTCTTATAATGTTTATATCTGCTATTTAGAACATCAAGTATTTACACCTTTACCTGTAGCTAAGGAGGAGGTTACAGCAGTTTTTTTTTAATCTGGATTGTGCTACATGTGAAATGGATTGTATGTTATAAAATCTGATAATTTAAAGCTATTATATTTGGGTTACAAACAAGTAGTAATAATACTGCTGATATTTACTATGATAGCTGATTGTTCATTTAACTTTTTGGCTACTCTGGAAATATATAGTGATTTAAAGTTATAGTTTCCACATTATTAATGATTAAATTAATGATTCTCTGTGCAAGGTGAATTGGAAATGCATTTTGTAAAATTCTTATTGAGCAAATGAGAAACCTTGAAAGAAAAAAATAGGGATCTGGTTTTTAAGCTTGCTTCATCTGAGGATGTATTCATGTTAATTTGAAGGTTTATGGATCACCACATTTACCATCTTTGTGAGAGTCCAGAATGTAATTGATTTCTAGTGATAAATTGATTGTGTGACACCAAGAAAACTTTATTTCCATGGTATTTTATGTGGAATTTTAAGGTCACCAGATTGGTAATTAATTGGTTTTGATTTAAATTTTTAAATTTAAGAACATGGTAATTGCTCATGATACTATTACTGGTGAACAATTGTATTATCTATGTTGTAAGAGAAGCAGTTTCTCTTGTAATATTTTGGAGTATTGTACTTTGAAAAATAAATTATATGCTTCCAAGTCTCTCTTTGTTTAAAAGGAAGTTTCAATTAAGATTGTTTAAACTTATAAGATTGTTAACTAAGTTATCTGGGCAACTGTTTTAATGTTAAAACTTAAAACTGATCCCACAGCAGCTCTAAGGGTAGAGAGAGTAGACACTCCCTAGTATGCTCCCTTAGGAAGATGGCCAAGTTTGTCTCCCATCTAAGCTATCGGGGGTGACCAGATTCAACACATACTAGCTACCACATACCAGGATCCTAAAAAATGAAATATGGTAAGTCTGAAAGACATCCTGGCAAGGAAAAAGAAAAATCAGTATTGAAAATAGGGGACTTGTCACACATAAAATATATGGTTTTCATCATTCCAGAGGAAGATTATCATGGGGAAGACCAAGCCCCAGTTCTGAGTGATGGGTTTGACTCTTGACAAAAAGAAGTGGGGAATGTTATCAGCTCCTTCTTTGGAATCCCTATCAATTTTTCCTTTTTTTGTAAACTTGCCAGACACCCAGAAACCATCTGGTAAACAAAATCATCAGTACCAATAAAAATAAAAGATTGTTTGGGTTATGGAGTTCCTAATCAATGAACTTGGCTTACTGAGAAATGAAATTGCTTGTGCATGCAAGTCATGGTAAACTTTTATTACTTATGACAACTCCATACAAATAAAAGCAATTGTATCTAGTCCTAAGCTGTGATTGGTGAGACTTGCCATTTGAGGTAAAAGCCATTGGGACTGCAACTAATTTTATTTTGAGTTTGAATTTAGATATAGTTGTATGCATTAAATCAGGATCTGAGAGAAATGACACAATATAGTCAGAGGGAATCCTGACAGGTAAAGGTTTGCTTTTGGGAAAAGCCAAGAGGGCAATTTTAGCCTCAATCTAAAATGGGACCCTCTGGCTCAGTTTCCATCATCATCTTCCTTTGAAAAAGAATGTTTTCCACATGGCTATTCCTGAGTCTGGCTATGAAGTGAAATTAAAGTGACTCTTATCTGAATTCAAACAAAGCTAAGGATGCTTTATCCTATCTGGCATGTCCCTGCTTCTTCCTTCTATGAAATATTTCTCTAATTAGAACAAGTAGTCAGTAAAATATAGTAAAAGTACAATACTGGTATGTAAAATTTTGTACATTAACACACTGGCTTGTCATCTGCCTGTCTGCATGTTCAAGTGAAAGGTTGAATCTCATGAACAGAACATTTTTGAACGATATAGGAACAATTAGACAAAGGTAAAAAAGTTTGTGAAACAAAGGTACAACACAAGTTAATGATTATCCCATATACTAAGGGTGGAATACATCTGAGCTACTAACGTGTGTTAGACCTGAGCTTTTCAGCCTAAAATGGTATTTTACAGCCTAGTTTAGTAAAAATAAAAAAAGGTACTTGGGCTAGTCAACTTCCTGTTACTAGATATATTTGTCTTTCTCCTTACATTTTGGACCCTGAATATTGAACTTCTCTGTCAGATTTGTGTCTCTCAGATTACAGGCCAATTCACCTACAGTTGGCAGCAAACAGTGGATATCAGTCTATACTCATCCATCACCCTCAGGATGTAATGTATGTTCAGTCCCAGTCAACTTCCTCCTCGGGACCCACTGAGACAAGGACAGCTCTACTCCTCTTTTCAGCCCAAAAAAGCTATGGAAGCTGAGACCTTCATCCTTGGGTCCCCACTCTTTGAGGCGGGGGGAGGATGATGGGATCCTAATAAAGCTGCCCTCAGTCCCAATGTGTTTTTGTCTGGCCCTCACTACAGGCCAGTGCTTCTCAACCTTCCTAATGCCATGACACTTTAATACAGTTCCTCATATTGTGATGACCCCCAACCATAAAATTATTTCCGTTGCTACTTCATAACTGTAATTTTGCTACTGTTATGATTATAATGTAAATATCTGATATGCAGGATGTATTTTCATTGTTACAAATTGACCATAACCCACAGGTTGAGAACTGCTGCTATAGCCCCTTGTTTGTTTTCCTTGTAAGGGAACCTAGGTATCAGTCCCTGCATGAGTTTTGCCCACTATGACAATGTCTCCATCACCCTGCTACCAGGCACCAATTGTCAAGGGTTTGACTGTGAGTCAAAGGTCTGACTCTCTACAAAAGAAGTGGGGATTGTTGTAACCCCCCGCTGGTGAACATCCCTCATATCTCCCCATCATAGGAGGCCTGCCAAGGAGACTTGCCCAAAACCCAAGAAAACCTGACTAGGCAACAAACCTGCCGAGTAAACCTCCTCAAACCTGCTACCTGGAGCCCATAGCACCCCTCTCTCTTCTGTTCAGTTCTTGAAATAGACTTGGGAACTTTCCAGTTGGGCACAATGAACTGACTGCTACCTTTTGGCTTCTGTATTTTCCCTGCTTACATAGCAACTAAGTTGTGGTTTCCCCTGGTAAGTTATGTTGTGACTTTTGTCTGTATAAGCACTGAGAAAATGCATCCCTGAGAAAATGCATCTCAGGGCTGCTTGATTTGGGTATGCTTGACCCCTTGCAGTCACCAGCTTATTAAACTCCCCTTAAAAATATTAATGGTCTCACTTGCTAAATTCACATTACAACACTTTGACTAATCTGTCCAAGCGTGGGTCGAAGGTTATTCTCTCTGTCCAAAAGTGACATAATGTCATTCTCAGTCACTCACTGTAATATTCATTTTCTCCCATTGCTTGTTAACCAGTCAGAGGTAATAGCCACCTTCTGGAACACCAAATTTTCGAAGGCCATAGAAGCCTTGAGCCTACTGCCATGAGAGTCTTTGGCATTTGAGAGTGCCACTGACCTCTTTTATTAATATGATAACATTATTAATAAAATTGCAAATTACCCAGAAATGACATCTCTTGAGCTTTTTAAACACTGCACCAACTGTGTGACCCTGGGCAAGTCACTTAATCTTGATTGCCTCAGTTTTAAAAATCTGTTAAAAATGATCTAGAGAGGGAAACTGAAAATTATTCCTGTATCTTTCCCTGGGAACCCACAAATGAGGTCATAAAGAGTTGGATATAACTCAAACAACTGAAAAACAACAATTATAAAATGAATGATGTCTGCATATATAAGGATCTGGGTACAGCACCAACAGTATATTCACAGTGACTACAGTGGCTAGGAATATGTTGGTGTGATTCTGAACTGCAAAATGCAACAGACTCTTCACATGGAAGACAGAACCAAAACATTAAGTCAATCACCAAAAAGGCAAATCCCAACACCAGAAAGCCAAATTCATTATAGAAACAATGAAATATATACACAATAATATTGCAGGGCACACCACCATCCCCAAGTCTTCCTTCTGCTAGGGTCTTCCCACAAATGAACACTCACAGCTCACTGCCTGCTTTGTCTCCCTCAGTTCTAACTGATCTGACAAAATTCCTCTCAGCTCTCCACCCTTCTTGTTCCACCTGTTCAGCAAGCTCCTCCCACCATCGGCTTTATGTGACTCAAATACATGCATCTTAGGGTTCCATGTGACTTAAGCAGATCACATGGACCTATCATTGGATGGGAAAGATCTTCCCATTTATATTACCATTACACTGGGTCAAATTTATAAGAATACAAGTCATTCCACAGTTGAGAAATGGTCAAAGGATTTGAACAGACAGTTTTCAGAGGAAGAACTTAAAGCTATATGTCATATGAAAGTCAAACGAATATTGAAAATTAAATATAAATAATTTAATAAGTTTGAAGGAATAAAAAAGATGTTTGCAGCAAAACAAAATATTCTTTGACTTCTAACCACGCATTATGTTGACTGGTTCACAGCTGACCAACCAAAACATCCATGTTTCCAGTCATTCCCAGTTACACTTTCCCAAAAGAGCAAGAGTGGATTCAGTTAACTATACTTTAGTGGATGTCAGGCCAATTCATGGTAAAATTCTAGAATGTGTTTTTGCTAGGATGGTTATGAGTGTTTAGACAGAGATGAGGTAGTCCCATGAAGAATATAAAATCTTTAATACAAAGTAATTGCAGATTAATTTTACTCAGTTAAATATAAATATAATGTTAAACACTTATTTGAAGAAAGTATAGACTTGCATGCACAGAATATATGGATTTAAGTAAGGCATCTTATGAAGTCTCTTGGGCTATCCTTGGAAATAAACTATAGATATGGAGATTAGACAAACAGTTATAGGGTAATTCAGAATTGTTTGAATGACCTAATCCAAGGAATAAGAATAAAACTGACATTGAAAATGTTTCTAATGGAATCTCAGAGGGCTTTGCCCTTGATCATGAGAAATGACATGCTTATCATTTTTAGAAAGCAATATAATGCAGTTGATAGTAAACTAGTTCAAAGTTCAATCCCTCCTCAGACATAAACTAGCTTTATGACGTTGGACAAGCTAAACCTCTCTTAGTCTTGATTTGCTTATCTGGAAAAGGGAGATAATAATAGAAAGGAAAATAATAATAATAATAATAATAACAATAATAATATCTCCCTCACATGCTTGTTGTGAGGATTAAATGAAACAATATATAAGCTAACACAACACTCTAGAAACTTTAAGTCACTCTATAAATGTAAGAAGCTATTATTGTTATTTTAAAACATGTGGTTTCATTGGTGGTGGTTGTCTTTCATTCTTGAAAAGCACTAAAATGATATCACAGTGTTAGTTATAGTGCATCTTACTGTGGCTGATCAGACAAATACAAGCTCAGAAATGTTCTGTTACAGGTCCAGCACAAATAGTGCAGGTGAACATTTAGGATGGATTCTCTAAATTTGTGCATCTCACATTTCTTTTTGAGCTACTTCAATTCTGCTTTGCTCATAGAGCACAGCACCTTCTCTGATAAGGGCATACATACCATGCAGACAGAGTCCTACATCAAAGTCTCCCATGTCACACAATTAAGTCCAAAGTTCTTAAAGGAAGCCTAGAGAGTGTCCTTGTGCCACTTCTTCTGACCATCATGTGAACACTACAAAAAGGTCTTTTTGGCAAGTGTTCATTTTCCATTTGAACAACGTGGCCAGCCCATCAGAGTTGCACTCTCTTTAGTAGAGCTTGAATGCTTGGCTGTTTAGTTTGAGTAAGGACCTCAGTGTGGTATCTTATCCTGCCAGGTTATCTTCACAATCTTCCTAAGACAATTCAAATGGAAGCAATTCAGTTTCTTGGCTTGGCACTGTAAACTAAATTTCACAGGCATACAACAATGAGGTCAGCCCAATGGCTCTGTAGACCTTCAGTTTTCAGACCTTCCCTTCCACATTATCTTTCAGTCTGCCAAGCACTGAATTAACTCTGGCAATACATGTGCCAACCTCATTATTAATATTTACATTACCATTATTAATGTTTTCATCACCAAGCTAAGTGAACTTATCCGCAACATTCAAAACTTCTCCATTTGCTATAACCAATGTTTCTGATGTGGATACAAAGTTAACCTAAGGATTCATAGTAAGGGTTACTTCCCCTAAAATCACTGAGGGGGTATAAGGATTATTCTTAGCCCATCCTGTAACTTGAGGGTGCCTTAATACCCCTACCCCTTATCTCAAAATACCATGCAACATGTACCAAAAAATTCTTTTGTCTCCCATCCCGTGTCATTCATCTTGCATTCATCATGTGTCATGACCATTTTTCCTTATTTTGTGTCATCCGTCTTCCTCATCCTGTCCCTCAAACTCCAACTCCCATGAGAAACCCTAAAATTACATCATCATCCTACAGGCTGTGTAGCTTTCTTTGTATATAAGCCTGGTCCTTTTCCTAGATCATTCCCTTTGTTTAGCTCTTTGCTAAATCTCAGGCCTGCCTGCTTTTGCATTAATAAAGCTCCCTTTGGCTAAAGAGGAGGTCTGATTGAATTCTTTCAAAAATCTGAACCAGCTCTCCCAATTCTGAGCTCGACAACTCTAGGTATGGATAGTATGGTGGGGGCTGATGAAGCAACTGTGTTTTCTTGGTGTTAAGTGTTATGCCAAAATTAGCACAATTAGCAGAAAATTGATGGATATTTTGTTACATCGCAGCTTCAGAAGCTGCATTGAGTACACAATCATCTGCAAAAAGGAAATCATGCACTTACACTCCCTCCACTTTATTCTTGAGTTGTAGCCTTTTCAAGTTGAATAATTTGCCATCTATGTGGTAGCTGACCTTAATGCCCTGTTTGTCCTCATTGAAGACATTTCACAACATGGCTGAAAATATGCCCTACCCCCCATAAAATGTGTAGATTACATGAGATCAAAATGACCATTATAATATGTCAGATGACAGAATCCAGTCTACCAAATTTGTTGACAAGATAGAAAAAAATGTGCAAAATCTATTCTAAGATAAAACTAAACCGGGGTTTCTTCCAGAAACAAACACTCATCTTTTTAATACCAATATTCTTGGGTAATGTTTTATGTCTTCTAGACATGGAAAACTACAGACTCTGATGAACTTTCCTCAAAGCCAGTAAACTTCTAACCCTGGGAAATATTTCTACTCACTCATTTTTCCTATTAGCAAATTCCTTTACCCGCTCTCCATTTTGAGGTTGGTCCAAGCCAGCTTTGCTTTGTTCCCTTCTTGTTTACACTTTTGATTGTCAAAACTTAATCACTTTTCCTTCAAACTAGTACCTTCTTCCTCCACTGCTAATTTTTTAAAATTCCCTTTTATTTGTTGTCCTAGCCCATTAAAACATAACCTCCTAGAGGGTAGAGCAGTTTGTTTGTAAGTGCTTAATCAATGAGTTAACATATGTAAAGTGTTTTGAAAACCTTAAAGTTCAATTTAAATGCTAGTTATTGTGTTATTATTACCATCACTATTGTTGTTATTGTTGCCTGCTTACTTTAAAAAGTCAGGATTAATAATCTTTGAAAGAAAAAGGTATGTGGTAGGTATGAGCAGCACATAATGAAGATTTATAAAGGAGAATTAGTGCAAAAGATGCTAATAAATGAATATATAGATGAAAAAGACATAATATGTCCAAAAGAGGGTACCAGTGATGCTTGGAAATTATCACCTATTTCCTAGAAGAAGTTATTGTTGCTACTTTAGAGGGGGTGGGGTGGGAAATGATTAATATTATCCAATGCATGAAGAGTTCTCATGGAAAAGGATTAGTGTTGTCAACCCTGGCACTAGAGGGTAGAACTCACAAAATGGAGTTCCAGCGATAGAAGGCAGTTTTCATTGTATACATACGTACCTTGGGAAGAAATGACTTCCTTGACATTAGAGATCTTCATGTGGAAGGTTGGAAGGTGGACAGACATTTGTCAGGAATGTTATCAATTGGATTCAGGTTTATGGGGATACAAAGGTGCCCTAAGGGTAAATAGTTAGGGTTACTTTCCCTAAAATCACTGAGGGAGTTTAAGACTTATTCTTAGCCCATCCTGTAACTTAAGGGTGCCTTAGTGCTCCTCCCTCTTATCTCAAAATACCATGTAACTTGTACCAAAAGAATTGATTTTGTCCCCCCTGTCCTATATTCCCCATTCTGTGTCATTCTTCTTCCTCATTCTGTGTCATGACACTTTTTCCTTATCTTGCAAACAACCACCTTCCTCACCTTGTTTGTACTTATCCAGTCCCTAAATCTCCAACCCCTACAAAAACCCTAAAATTATATCATCATCCTACAGGCTGTGCAACTTTCTGTGTATATAAGTCTGGTCCTTGTCCTATATCATTGCCTTAACTCCTTGTTAAGTCTCAGGCTGGCATGCTTTTGCATTAATAAAGCTCTCTTTGGCTAAAGAGAGGGTCTGATTGAATTCTTTCAAAATTTGAACAAGCTCTTTCAGCTCTGAACCTTGACATTTTGGCATTGAAACCCTGGAGTCCAAGTATTAATTGGACTCCAATGATCTTCTCCTAGCTACTGGGATAACAGGTAAGTACCCTTTCCTTTGTTCTCTTCCCCAGACCTTTCTCCTCCTACTGTCTCCCTAGCAGTGAGACCCCTGGAGTGTCTAGACACTGCCAGCAGCATCTGAAGCTCCACTGACAATTCTGGGTGGTCAGTCAAACTGTGGACCTTCATATAAGAGGACTTGCACTGGGTCAGTCACTTTTGTTTTCTCCCCTCTGTCCTTGTATTCTGGGACAAGCAGAAAAAGTTTGCTAGGAGGTTACCATGTGAGAAATTCAGGGAAGGAATCTTAAGGAAAAGTGGCCAGTGTTCCATTATAACACAGCCTGCCCTCAAAATAATCTCAAAAAGTTATTTATGATGAAAGGGTATTTCTAAACAAAACAAGCTTAGTAAGAAATGTGGTCTTTAAAACTTAAAGAAAAGACACCTTGCTCAGCTTGAGCTAACTTTTTACTCTGCGATGTTCTCCCTGCAACCTGGTGTACCCTGTGTTGTTCCTTCCCCTGCCAACTGGGACATTGGGAAGGTAGGGAGTTGGGCTCTCTGCTTGGTTTTCATTAAGGGTTCTCTGCACCCTGGTTTCAGGGCCTCTGTGCCTGATTTTTGGGGGGTCCTTGCACCCTAGTTTCTAGGTCTCTGTATCCTGTGCTGTTAACTTAAAACTTTATACATTTTCTAATCTTTTCTTTGAAGTGCTAAGAGTATTGGACCTTGGAAATAAAAATATTACCACTGGTTATTATGACTCAAGATTTGATTTGTTCAACACTGTGTAGTCTTCTGTGTAGCAAAATTCCTACCGAATATGTTCTTAAAGGCCTGGTAAGCTTTGTTATTGTGATAAGACTACTTTAACTGGGTATGTTCTTGCCTTAGGAAAGAAAAAAACAACAACTGAACTTCCTACCTTTTGGTATTTTATGGCACTTTAGGGATATGTGATACTTAAAATGTTTTGCAAAATCTTTCTGTGTGATTCTAAAGTCTTACTAAATTTTTATTTGTAAGCTATTTTTTTCCAATAATTTGCTAATGATAAGAATTATATTCAAACCTACTGTGAATTTTCTGAGTTTCACTACTAGGTTTGTTGTGTCCATGGATCAGCCTCAAATAGGTGCTTTCAGAGAAAGAATCATTGCTTCCTGCTTCAGGTATCCTAAGAAAGGGCACTAGTCTTGCGACTGTCGGTCTGAAAATTTCAATGTCTCAAACTAAATTTTAAGCAGTGGGCATAGAAGTTAAGAGTTAGAAGAGCTAAAAAAATAGCTTAGCAGAGTCTACGGTTTTGCAAGGCTTTGCAATTGATCTTTAAGGAATTTTGAAACACCTCCTGACAATCCCAACCATTCCCTTTCCCAATCCCTTCCCTAAGTCAAGAGGGTATCTCAGTACAACTGCAAACAGCCCTGGATTTTTTTCTGTTAACTCCACTCATCCCAGACCAGATTAGGAAAAGAGAGTTTTACCCTTTCCCCAACCTACAAACTCACCTTCCCTCACCTGGCAAAAGGAAGGAGAGGGAAGAGGCATCATCTATTGTGAGTGCCCAGCTAGTAATGGCCCAGAACCCCTGCTGCTAAAAGCCTGGCAGTACCTCCTGTGAGGTAAGAAGCCAGCAGTCATCTGAACTTGGTAAGACAGTCCATCCTTCTTTTGGCTATCACTTATGAAAATTATAAGATTACTGGTTGTTTTAATGCCAAAACTTAAAGCTAGTAATTGATCACTCTGTGTGTGTGTGTGCGTGTGTGTGTGTGTGTGTGTGTGTGTTGTGTGGAAAGGAGAGTTCTGCTCATTCAGAGCAGTCCTCAGGGTTATTCAAAAGCACAGTCCACTGCAGCTCTATCCTATGGGATGGAAAAGGCAGCCCCTTCTCAGGGGTCGCTCTCCATCCCCCTAATTTTATAAGTTTGTCAAATAGCTTGTTTGGGTTATGGAGTTCCTAGACAGGGAACTTAGCATGCTGGGAATTTGCAAATATATAGAAATGATCTCTAGTGATTGGCTTTTTCACTAGGACAAGTTTAAATTTGAAATGTAACTCCTGGGAAAATTCTTGATTAGTGAAACTTACCATCTGAGGTAAAAACTCTTGGGACTATAATGGATTTATTTTGAGTTGCTTGATGGATCATAAAAATCCATCAATAGTCAATAATCAATAATCTACCTTCTGAGAGGAATGCTAAAAGCTACTGTGATTGTTATAGATGTAACTTTACTTGCTCTTATATTTGGTCTGTGTCTGGAAAAACTGGGAGGACAGACCTATCCTCAGCTTAGGATAAGATCCTGGCTCTGTCTCCTCATTGTGTTCCTTCTAAAAGGAATGTTTTTCACCTGACTATACCTGAGTCTGGCTATAAGGTGGAATTGATAGTGTATGGTTGGAAAACTGTAATTTTTTATCTAATCAAGCCCTTGATTTGCTTTTGTGGCAAACTTCTGCAATCAAAGCAAGTTGTAGTGAAGGATATGTGATCCCACTGCACAAATGTGAAAACTTGCTGTTTTCAAACTGAATGCGTAGTCATTCCATACTCCAAACAACTGGGAAATTTTGTAAATCCCTGAAATAGGACATTATTTCTGAATGATACAGGAATAATTAGACAAAGGGAAAAGAATTTTGTGAAATAAAAGTACAAACACAATGTTGAAATAGTATCCCATACAGTAAGACTGAGATAATTTGAACAACTGTAATAAAGTGTTATGTTGAGGATCTGGGCTATTCAGCCTCAGATTATATTCCTTTTGATATACTAAATAATTTAGCAAATGGATATTTGGCCTAGTTATCTGCCTGTCACTAGATATATGTTTGTATGGAATAACGTCCTTAAATGTTTCAAAATGATATTAGAATAATTGAGTATGGGTACAACTTATTGAGGGACCTAGCAGTTATTCTACTAATTACTGAAACTAGATCAGAAATGTCTTCTGTTTGAGGAAAAGAGTTTCAGTGTAAATTTCTTAAAGGGAGGTAAATTATGGAATACCTTTGCATTAATAGGGAAGTCGCCTTCATTCAAAGTTTGTTACTATTGTGGAAATAATACCTCAGTCTCTTAAAAGTAAATTCATTTGTATAACTATTGAACTCAAGGGTAGAAAGTTTCTACCTGCAAAGTGTTGTTACTTATATTTACATGTATAGAGTTGGATACTCAATAGCATCTGATCCTTCTAAAGGAACTGGAATCAGGGCAGCAACTTCTGAGAAAATAACAAGTGTCAAAAGTAAATAATAGCATTATGGAACTCTTGGTTTCTTTCTTTATTTTCCTCTGTTCTCTGTTTGGGCCCTGAATATTGAACTTCTCTGGCAAATTTTTGTCTTCTAGACTGTCAGCTGTCTGCCTGAGATGGTCATGCAACAAGGATACTTCTTACATATTCTGCTCATCCCCTGGAAGCTGCTTCAGTCTCCTTGTACTCCCCTTCCCACTCCCACTCAGACAAGGATGGCTTCTTTGTCCCTCTCACAAAAGCATTTGGGTGGATGATGAGGCAGACAAGCGTTCTGAGGCAGATGAAGCAAGCAGGAGGCAGGATGTGAGATGTGAGATACCATGCAAGACATGACCTGTCAGAAAAGTGATCAAAGGACACTATGCATTGAAGCCCATCCTTGTGGGGACTTGCCTGTGTACTTTCTAGCTATGCTGTGTTATGGGCCCCATCTTGAACCATTTGTTTAGAGTCCACCTATTCCTGAGTCCCACCCTGTGTCTAGGATTAGGCCTGCTTCCTTGGGACTGGAAGTCTAATGACTTAATTCAAATATGGAACTTTGCAGGGCGAGGCAGACTACATGATTGCTGGGTGTGTCAACATCATGTCCAAGATACTAGGTTACTCCCCACAGCTCTTCCCCTATTGCCTGAAGACCCTGCATAGAATTTATCCTTTGAGCACTCAAAGGATATTACAGGCAGCCTCTTGGATGCAAGACATCCACTCCAGCCTGATATCTCCCCCTACCTCCTCCTGGTAGACATGGTTCCTCTCCCTTCTTTCCCTCATTGTGACCCCATTATTAATCATTTTGCTTGTTCTTATATTTGGTCCTTGCTTGTTTAACCTCCTGGTTTACTTTGTGTTGTCTCATCTGCAGAAATTCCACTTTCAAGTTTTAGGATAACAAGCCCTACACTTGGTATCCTGGAGTGATTTGCCTCTCACCATACTGGACTTAGCTGGCACCACACTCCACGCTGACCACCCCTCTTCAACCAGTTCTGGGTCCCTGAAATGGCCTCTTTGTCCCTGTGCAGCAGGAAGCAGCCACAGAAGACAATGACCTTCATCCCTTTTTTCCTAAAGAATTATCCTGCCTGGTAGTTTAGTGGGGAAATGACGTGGATAGGAAGGTGCCCTAAGGGTTACTTTCCCCCAAACCACTAGGGGGTTTGAGGCTTATTCTGAGCCCATCCCGTAACTAGAGGGTGCCTTAGTACTCCTTCCCCTTATCTCAAAATACCATGTAGCTTGTACCAAAAGAATTGATTTTGTCCCCCCAATCCTCTTTTCCCCATCCTGTGTCATTCATCTTCCTCATCCTGTGTCATGACACTTTTCCCTTATCTTGCAAACAACCACCTTCCTCACCTTGTTTGTACTTATCCAGTCCCTAAATCTCCAATCCCTACAAAAATCCTAAAATTATATCATCATCCTACAGGCTGTGTAACTTTCTGTGTATATAAGTCTGGTCCTTTTCCTATCTCATTGCTAAGTCTCAGGATGGCATGCTTTTGTATTAATAAAGCTCCCTTTGGCTAAAGAGAAGGTCTGATTAAATTCTTTCAAAATTTGAACGACCTCTCCCAACTCTGAACTCCGACAATGCTTCAGATAGAAGTTAATACTAGATGATATTTGAGGTACCTACCAACTGCAAGACTACCCCACAACTCCATTTTCCATCAGTTTTCTAGTGTTTTTTCCTAAATGTTGTTACTATCCTTTCATGATAGTAGTACATTTTACATATGTTAAAGTGATATAAACCAATTACACCAAAAAAAGAGAATAGTCATTTATTCTCATTTGACAAAGAAAAAAATCAATTACTTACAAAATTCCAATCCCCAATAAATTGGTTGTTCATGGTTTTGCCTCAGTTTTCTAATTTTCTTATTCCCCAAAAAATCATTTCTATCAACTTTTTTGTCCACATTATCCAATTATTTTGCATACACCATATATATCACTTCTTTATCATTCATAGATTTCAGTATTTTCCAAGAATATTTACTTACTCCTCTCTGACAATCCTGATATTGGTTTAGAAATGATATGTCACAGTAAAGGAAAGAGCAAAAAAGTAGCAAAAATCATACTCAATGGTCAGAGCAAGACCAAAGCTAGACTTGAAAAGGCCCACCAAAGAGCAATTAATGCAGCACTTTCATTGATTTCTTTACATAATGTGTACTCATTTTTACCCCACATTGACAAAGTAGGATGTTTTGAGTTGCTGTGAGTGAGTTACTACTTGCATACTAAGTTTATTGCCAGTCTCTGGTGCAGCCTTTATCAGAGATGTTAGACAGAAAGAATGCTCCCTCTCTCTCTCTCTCTCTCTCTCCCCGCCTCTCTCTCTCTCTGTCTCTCTCTGTCTCTCTCTCTCTCTCTCTTTCTCTCTCTCTCCCTGTCTCCCTCCCCCTCTCTCTTTCTCTCTCTCTCATTTTATTTATCTCCATTGTTTTCCTGTATTCCCACAAGTGCTATTAGTAGAGAAAATATAATTATTTATCATTGTACTTTAGCTTCCAGCAAATTTTAATTTGAGTGTAACAGCAAAGTGAATATTGATGGTCTTGTGTTGTTGAACAGTCTATAATGTATGAAGTTAATTTTATTTCATCGGCTATTGTACAAAAGTAAGAGAGGTGATGTAAGTACAATGAGCATTACCATCAGTTTTAAGCAACTAATCATTCATTCAATGAACATTTGCCTGTTATATGCCAGGGATTGTGTTGGGTTCTGGAGATGCAAAGAAAGAGGCAAAGAAGGGACTGCTCTCAATTGTTTAATGCACAGACTCACACACAAATACCCTCTACCTTCCACTTGTGTATATATGCTTTTTTATATCACACTTTTAGGTTTTAAAAATATTTTCATTGCTGTTATTCTATGAGAAAAGTAGCATAGTAATTGTCCTATTTTTACAAATGAGTAAATTGAGGCACATATAGGCTGTTTTCAAACTGAGGATCATCTCTAGTAAGTAGCCAAACCAGGAGCTGAATCCATCTTATGGCTCCAAATCATGTGTTTTTCCTCACTATGGATGGCTCCTGCTTTTGAATATGAAATGTCTGGATTGAACCAGACCTTCAGGAATTTTTCCAAGATGATGTTTTAATTGTCATGCTTTTGTTAAATTGCATGTTTTGCTCTCCTAAAATCATTGCATATGCTATAGTAATCTCTGTTAAAGCCTAGTGATCATGGGGGATTATTCTATTATTTAATGAAGTCATTACTAAGCCACATAGTACATATTAACATGAAAACTGCTGAAGGAGGTAAAGCTTATTTAGATCTCTATTTAGCTCACATTTTGAATTTTCTCAACTCTCACCTACACTGAGCAGAGCAGAACTTTTGAAGAAGAAATTCTGTGTTCAATTACCATATTGTTACCAAACCAAGACTGTAGAAGTAATGTTAGTGGTTTTAATGAAAGCCACAAAGGCAAAGAAAACCAGGGATAAGGCCTTCTTTCTACTTTCAGCTTTCCACATGGTCTTTTAAATCTAAATGTCTGGTAAGGAACAAAAATACATTCTGTTTCTAAATGAAATTCACTCAGCCTCACATGACCCATCCATGTGAATCAATTTACAACCAGTTGTTCAACCATCCCATCTATTCACGTGGCTTCGAGCACCAATTTTATATGGGTCATTTTTAAAGGCATATCTTTAGTTCCAGTAATGAATCAGATTCTTATTTAATCTAGGGATTCTCATTAAATCAGCAGATTCTGCCTCCTATCGTTCATAAATCAATGCAATTCCAAATTCCATGGGAAATTAGTAGATTATCTGGAAATAAAAAGTTTTTTCATTCTTTGTGTATTTGACTAGGTTAGCCAAAAGGAAACCTACTATAAAAAGGTATACATAGGCCTGCGTCATCAAATTTAGTTTTAACAAGAAAATAAGTAGAAGTTAGAAGAGTAGAGGATTTTGAATCACTTTGAATACTAGTCAATTTATTGTCATGGAAATATTTTCCAGATGTCCAGAATGAAACAAAATGTAGATTTTATTACTGGAGACTTAATAACAATAACTAATATGTTTACTGTGCTTTAAAGTTTATCAAGCATTTTACATATAACATCCTACCAAACCTTACCCCCCCCAAAAAAAAACACAAGGTAAATTCCATGTAAATTAAGGAAGAGAACTATTATCACTCCCATTTTACAGATGAGGTAAGATAAGTGAGTATTCAGAAAGTAAAATGACTCGCCCATGGTCATGTAGTTCAAGTATGAAGTAGAATTTGAGCCTAAGCCTTCCATACTCCAAAAGTTATATTATGAGGTGACAATGCACACGGATACTCATTTTCTAATGTTGGTTGTCCTTAATGAAGAATTAGGTCAAGATGCTCCCCTAAATATCTTTCCAAATGAATATTTCATGGTGAAATTTCTGTTTTTCTTCCTTTTAGTCTACTCTTGCTATACATTCTTAATAATTCTCATCTAATTATCTCAAACCTAATTAAAAAATATTTTCTATAGTTAACTCAAGAAAGTACTACTCTGATGCCTCATCATAAACTCCAGGATTTCAATGTCAGAGAAGCACAAACTCTGCTAGACTATATCAAGTCAGGAAGACTTAAAGCAGCAGTTCTCAACCTTCCTAATGCTGTGACCCTTTAATACAGTTTCTCATATTGTGGTGACCCCCAACCATAAAATTATTTTTGTAATAACTTCATAGCAGTAATTTTGCTGCTGTTATGAATCGTAATGCAAATATCTGACATGCAGGATGTATTTAAATTGAACATAACCCACGGGTTGAGAACCACTAGCTTAGAGCATCATCCCAGCAACAGATAAGTTTTGCTTTCACGAGAAGTACTATATTCAGAATGACTTATACCCAGAGTATGGGTTATTAAATGATTAAATTTTTTGGATATTGCAAACCATGAAAAAGATAATTAAGAATAATGTCTATAGTCTCATGTTATTCCACCTTAATAGTTATGGAGTTATGTAACAGATCACTGAGCAATAAGCCTAGAACTTATGAAACTGTACAAAGTATATAGTACATAATTTCATGAAAGAAAACCAAAACAAAGCAATATGCCAAAGCTTTGGGACTAAAGTCAAAGCAGTACTTAGGGGAAATGCTATCTGCAGACATTTTCCTGAATGAAAGAAATAAGGAATGTATCAATGGTTTGGATATTCAAATTTTTTTAAAAGCTGGAAAAAAGCTAGGAAATGAATCTTACAAAATATATTACTAGAAATTCTGAAAATTAAAAAAGAATTAAATAGAATACAAGCCACTGATGATAAACAACATTACTAATATTTTTGCATAAAATAGTATAAGAAAAGAAAATGAATGTAGCATTAAAAATACACAGTATCAAGGAGAAGAAAGTTTGGAAGGAGACGCAGACCATCAGGGAAACATTTCCGCTATTGTTTTAAATTTAATATATACTATATCCCATAAATTTCATGTAATAGAGATTCATGTTTTCACATACAATCCTCTTTTATATGCTCAGTATATAGTAATGTACTTTTAGATGTTAATTAAGTTCACAATTTTTAAAAAAAATAGTAGGTTGAAAGAATAAAAAAAAAAACTTCCTCAGGAAACACAAATGTATATCCTTGCCAAGAGCTGAGGAATTTCAAACAAGGACTACCTATGCATGGATGTCCTCTGTGCTTCAGTCCTAAGATGACTGCTTTTTACTATCTAGTCTTTGGTGATTTTATCAGCTGCCAAATCCATACATCCAGTCCTAATCTCTCTCCTTATTAGTCCTACCTGCTGGATATCTCTTTCTGAAGTAAGACTCACTTTCACACTACATGCCAAAATTTAACTCATTTTCTGATCCCTTAAACCTATTTCTCATCTATATGTTTCTCTTTTTGTTGAGGTCAGTGCCACTCTTCACTGGTAACCTTGGATTCATCCTTGACTCTTCCTTCTCATCTCATTCCTCAAGTTCAACCATTTCTTGCATTTGTCCTCTTCTCTCCAGTCATAAGGCCACTATTTTATTGTTCTACTTCTTGACATATTATTGTAATATCCTCCTAATTGGTCTTCAGGCCTTCAGTTTTTAACCTTTACAATTCATGGTCCACTTAGTTACAGAAATATTCTACCTAAAGCAAAGGTCACATTCATATCATTCTGAGGTTCAAAAACTCTCCTAAATGTCAATACCACCATTGTCATATTCTTCTTCTTCTTCTTCTTCTTCTTCTTCTTCTTCTTCTTCTTCTTCTTCTTTTCATTATCTTCCTCCTCCTTTACCTCCCCCTCCTCCTCTTCGTCCTCCCCCTCTTCCTCCTGTTCCTCCTGCTCTTCCTCCTCCTCTTTTTCTTCCTCTTTCTCCTCAATTTCCTCCTGCTCCTTCTATCCCAGTTTTGTGAATTAATTAAATGCTTGTTGAATGATTACCTCTGTTATTGAAGGAATTTTATGTGTAATTTTAAAATTATTTTTTAAATAATAAGTACTTTTATTTATTAAAAGAAAACAAATCCCTTGTATCTACACAGTATGGCAAAGCAGATTCCCACATTAGCCATATCTCAAAAAGTAAATGTCTTATGGATTTTAAGTTCATCACTCCTCTGTCAGCAGGTGAGTGTCATGTTTTGTCTTCATCTTCTGAATTTGTGGGTTATCTCATTGTTGATATGAGTCCTAAAGTTTTTATTAGGGTTCTGAAGTTCTTTTTCTACATAATATTGCTACCACTTAAGTTCTACTGCTCACTTCACTCTGCATAAGTTCATAAAAATATTTTCAGTTTCCTCTGAAACTGTCCATTTTGTTATATCTCATGTCACAATAGCGTTCCATTACATTCACATACCACAATTTGTTTATTCATTCCCGGATAGGAGAATATACTTGAATTTCCTTTTTTCTTTCTGTGTCTCTACAGAAACTATCTGCAGTGGCTTATGTATAATAGATATATTTTAAATTGTTTTGGAATTGAATTTATCACTGGAATGAGAGACTTGTGAGTCATATAGTGATATTTAGGAATAACTTGTGAATAGCCTCAATGCTAATTGTACACATGATAAAGGCCCTCAACCCCCTGGATGGTTTTTATTTAGTGCTTTAAGTTTTCAAATTCATATAGAACTTTAACATTTTCAATGTGTAAATGGAAAATTACTCCAATATATTTGCCAATAAAATCCCAATTAGAGTCAAAACAAGTCAATTACAACTAAAAATGACTCAAGAATAGCAAAAAGACAAACAAAAAAAACCTTTTAATGCATATTATCCCCCTTTTGGGAGTCATCTTCCAGCCTCTGGGAAGTAGTTGCAGATATTGCTTCTTGCTGGATAACCTCCATCCAGAACTCATGAATTACTGAACTCCTGAGTTGTTGGTGTCCAAAGCTAGAAATATTTATCTCAGGATCACTGTTCATTCTTCTGTGCTCAGAGAAAGAAACACAAAGTAGAAAATGAAACTAGAGACTTGAGATCCAGTGACAGGGTCATCTAGGCAAGCACATGGGCTTGTTGTCATTCAGACACAATTGCCATTGTTGGCAGGAAAACCTCTTCTCTCTATGGAAGTCTATAGTAGAAGCTACCCAAGTCCAAGCAACATTCCTCAAAGACAGGAAGAGAGAGCATGAAGATTTTTATTTCCATTCTACCAATTAAGAATTGTAGATAAAGATATTGGGTGTAATGCAATGAAGAATTATTAGATGTTTTGAGCAGACAGAAAATGTTGAGGTACAGAGAGACAAGTTCCCAAATTAAATTATGGTTAAAAGCAAGCCAAATAAAAATGGAGTCCCAAATCACCTACTTACAAACTGTTACCTTGGCCATATTTATCTTTGACTCATTTTCCTTATCTGTAAAATACGAACAGTAACATTCATACCTAGAGTTGTGAAAAACAAATAAGATAATGTTTTCCAAATGCTTTGTAAACACAAAGCAATATTTAAATGAATGTCATTACTATGATTACAACTTAACCTTCTGAAGATTAATCTTGCAATATTTTATAGACTGCGTTGGAGGAGGGAGAAAGTGGTGGCTGGCTGAATGAACATTGAAAAAGGAGACCTCAGTGGGACTATAAAGAGAACTCCAGGAAGCCACACTGAATTAATTTTATTTTAGTGCAAATTACTTTATCAAGTCAATTCTCTCACTTACTGAAGGGGTGGTTACACCATAAGTTCTCTGAAAAAGAAAAGCATTTATTGAATAAAAACATTGTAACAAGAATACCGTCGTCTAATTCACAGTGCTGCCAAGCCTAGGTGTTTTCATAAGTAAATAAATTTGCATGTGTAATTGTAATTGGTTGGTTCTCTTCCGGTAAATCAATTTTACTGCCAGTTTCAATTCAAAACCTTTTCGAAGTCAATGTAGCTCATTGATTAATTAATTAATTTTATTTTTCAACATTCATTTCCACAAGATTTTGAGTTACAATTTTTTCCTCTCCCCGACCATGAACCCCAAAATAGCAAGCCTACTGAACGCTCCTTCCCCCAATCTGTTCTCTCTTATATCCTCCCCCTTTAGCCTGCCTAACTTTCTAGTAGGGCAAGATGGTTTTCTATACTCCAGTACCTGTATATCATATTTCCCAGTTGAATGTAAAAAAACGATTTTTAAAAATTTGTTTTTAAAACTTTAAATTCCAGATTTTCTTTCCCTCTTCCCTTCTCACCCACCCCCACTGGGAAGACAAGCAATTCAATATGTGTTGTACATGTGTAGTTGCCCACATAATTTCCACTGTAGTTATATTGTGGAAGACTAACTATATTTCCCTCCATCCCATTGTACTTTCCATTTATTCCACTTTTCCCTTGACCCTATCCCTTCTCAAAAATGCTTGCTTCTAATTACCACCTCCCCCAATCTGCCCTCCCTTCTATCATCCCTGCTCTTATCCCCTACCCCCCTGTTTTCTTGTAGGATAAGATACCCAATTTAGTGTGTATGTTATTCCCTCCTTAAGCCGATATATATATGGTTTTGGGGCCTCTTTGGCCATTTGAGTTTGTCTATTTTAATGAGTTATTTTCTTCAGCACTTTTGGGGTCTCCTTAGCAGGCTGTTGAAATGTGTTTTTTTTTGTGATTTTTTTGCATCCTCATTTTTCTTCCCAATTTTTCCTCCACTTCTCTTACTTAATTTTCAAAATCTTCTTGAGCTACTCCATGCCTCATAATCAGTTTATATTTTTCTTGAAGATTTTTGATGCAGGAGTTCTAACTTTGCTGTCTTCCTCCCACCCCATGCCTTAATCCTTTTTGTCCCCCCCCAAAAAGATTCTATCATTTGTTTGTGCTTCTGTTGCTTGCTCATGTTGGCAGTCAGTTACTTGACTTTTGAGCTCTTTGCCACAGTAGAACTCTGCTTCCAAAAATGGAGAGAGCTGTTCTCCAAATTGCTGGGGGTTTTGCAGCTGCTGGAGCTATTAGATGGATGCCCTCTCTATAGCCCACACATGCTCTGCCTCACTGGTCACACACCCCATGACCACCACCCAAGACAATGATCTGGATCTAAACAGGTCTAAACAAAAGCACTTAACTTCTGAAAGATCTCTTGGTCCCCCTACAATCTGCAAGCCAGGAGCTCTGAAGCAGTCAGTGGTACTGGCTCCACCCACCACACCTCTTATGCTTCTCACTCTGGGAGTAGCAGCAGGACTGCTCTCCCCCTCTTTGAACAAAATTCCACAGTGACCCTTTACATTGTCTTTGGCTTTTGTGGTTTAAGAAGTCTGGGAACCACTACAGCTGCTGGTGATCCACTCTCTGAAAGTACTGTCCAGCCCTGGCTGGTAGGGACTGCCCTGGGGCTAAAACCACAGGCTCACATGAGGCTGGGCTTGGCTCCCAGCGCTGCAATGGACCCTTTCTGCTGTCCTGCCAGGCTGCCTTCAGCAGGAGATCTGCCACTTTGTGGGTTCTGTAGATCAAAAGTTTGTTTAGAGACATTTTTTACATGTATTAGAGGAGGTGGAAGTTGGAGTGTGTGGAAGTCCTGTTTCTACTCTGCCTTTTTGGCTCCACCCCTTGCAATGTAGCTCTTTGAAGAACAGAGTACACAAAACAAATGAAACTTTTGTTATTAATTTCTGTAAATAAATCATATTTACAAACAGAGAACAATATGTATTCTAGATTAGTGGTGTCATACTCAAATAGAAACAGATGCCTGATGGAAGCATATGGACTTTGAAAACCACAATTTAGCATTATCTATATTGTACTGTATATTTATTTATTTTTGTTAAACACTTCCCAATTACATTTTAATCTGTTCCTGACTACTCATAGAAAAAATGAGTGTTAGTAGATGTAGTTAACACTCAATTGTAAGATCCAGGACCAACTATCTTCACACCACCACAGTGAGATGCCTAGGCAGCTCACCACATCCCTAGGCAGTTCAGCACATAACCACTGAGTGGCAGTTTTTCCCACTTATGGTTAACTTGCTTTTCCAATTCTAATGATACTAATTTGTTGGCTACTTAAAACAAAACAAGTGATAACTCTTTAACTATGTCACTTGTTTTCCCATCCTCATCTACTTCAATCCCACTACCCCTCCTCCAGCTCTACCTTTCCATTCCAGTGTGCCTTCCAGAATTTCTGGTCTATAAGTAGCATATTTCTTTTCATTTTTTTTTTATAAAACCTCTTCTCCTTATGTTCTTTCCATCTGGTTTTCATAGACACCTGGTTCTACCCAGATGACACTTCATCTATGACTACGCTCTCAAGTTCTGTTTGCATAGATTCTCATGTTACTTACCAATGAACCCAATGTCCATTTCCACACTCGTCCATTTGCTCAGCAATCTTTCCTCTTTTGAAGTTCAATCAATCAAAATTTGTCACCTAATTCAGATCTAGGTAACTGTTCTTTTCTGATTTCTAGGCTATTCTCCTTTATCCATAAATTCAATACCTAGTTTATAGTCTTCTACCCAACCCCCAATCCCACCTACAAGAGAAACAACATCTACCTTAGGCAGGCAGGGTAACATTTCCCCTAAAATGTAATGGATCTATCCTTGAGATTTACTTCATCTAGAAAAAGAAGACTCAAACAAATTATATAATTTTTGTAAGTACAAAAAAACAGTACGTTGCTCTTTAGAATTGTAACACTCTGTTGACCAGGCATGCCACTGTGGCAAATTGAGTTTTGCCAAATTGAATTAATTTTGTGCCCTTGATAAATATAATTTCCATGTTATTCTTAGAGGTATAGATAGCATACTAAACAATATCCATTCTCAAATGACCTACTTGGTCTGGTTCAGAGCACTGCCCTCATATGTGGGAACTTCAATCTACCTGATGTTCCTACAAATTCCCTTCTTTTCCATTTTCTCAATCTACTCAGCCCCCTTGACCTACTTCTCTTTATTTGAGCTACATAGAGGGGAAAGTCCTATCATAAGCTCTCTACAAGTGATTCCCTTCCATGTTGAAGAACTCTGAAAAATCTTTATCAGTTTTTAACTTTCTAAAAATCCCTCTTTCCCTACGCCTTACTCCTCCTAAACCGATCGATTATCCTCAGTGTGACCTTCAATCTTTAAGCTCCTCAGGCCATCAGTTTTGCCCTGTACTTTCCTTTCTTGCAAATTGTGAAGGCTTGCTCCCTTGTTTTATCATCATTTACACCTTTTCAAACTCCTAACTCAGCTTATTGACACATATAACCCCACTGTAGCACAGACTCATGCTGTAGATCAGGGAAAATTGTGAAATGTACTGAATGATTCCATAACAAAGCTATGTTATCTAATTTCAATTGTGTTCCCACTGTAGAAAGGAAAAATATTTGTTCTCTCGCTTTCCTAATCCCCACTGCAGCTCTTCCAAATCTTATCTTGTACCCTAAAATCTCTCATAACACCCCTTCCTCCCAATATAACAGCTGAATTCCTTGCCTCATGCTTACCTGAATTCACCTTGAGCTTTTTATTATCTCATTTTCTTTCCATTACAACCCTTTGGTATTATCTCCAATTCTTCCTTTACAACAGTCTCTGCGAAGGAGGTAACCCTGCTCCTTGCTAAGTCCAAATGCTCTGCATGTATATTTCATCCAGCATCCTCCAATCATGTCTGACAGATTGTCCTGTCTATCCCTCCTCTCCTTCTGTATCTTTCAATAATTCCCTAATTACTGGTTCCTTCACTGCTGCTTAAAAGTATATCCAAGTCTAACTTATCCTTACCAAAACAAAACAAAAAAACTCATTAGATCCTGCAATCCTAACAGGCTATTATCCTATATTTTCCCTCTTTTGGGCAGCCAAAGTTCCTTGAGAAGCCATTTGTATTCACTGTCTTCACTCCCTCTTTTGTTACTCTTTCCTAAACCCTCCAAAATTTGGATTCTGACCCCCTCATTCAATTGGAATTTTCCTTCCAAAGTCATCAAAGACCTCTTAATGGCCAAATCTAACAGCCTTTTCTCCATCCTCATTCTTCTTGACCTCTTCAAATAATTAGCTCTGCCTTGAAAAAGGTACTAGCTTTATGCCTTTTCTGACACGGGCATATTCTATCCCTCTCCCAGGAAATGTCTATCACTGTATTTAATCATTCCCATGTGTCATGACCACCAGGGGTAAAATTTTGCTTCAAAATTAAAGTAACAGAATCCATTTCACACTGCCCACAAGTAGCCACAGAATTGATGAGGTATACAATAACAGTGACAGTGTTCTCTGGAAAGACTGCCTAATCTACATAACTAAATTTGATGTTATCAAATCTGAATATGAATCCAGATTTTGTCATTTATTGTCTTTATGACTACCCAAATAGAAACTACATTCTAATGCAGTCAGAAACAAGGACTCAGTCTGGCACATGGAACTTCCTGGTGAGGAAACCATCTCTACCACTGCAAGTCAGCACCTTCTCTGCAAATTGTAATCTTGGAAGCATTGAGTGGTTAAGTGATTTACCAGGGTCACACAGCTAGTATCTTCAACAGGTGATATTTGAACCAAGGTTCTCCTAGTTTCAAAGTCAATTTTGTTGCTGTTAGTTTTTTTTCACATATATTTTAGTTTTATTTGCTATACAGCACTATAACCTTATTGTAATTGAAATCCAATATAGGATTATTTAGTCGCAACTCCACAAAGACAGTAATACTGCTGTGGAAGATCAAAGGAGAAAAAGGTGACATTTATTTACTGATTGACAAGTGGGGCCACAACAGTCTGATGGTGCTTTATCTCTAGTCTAAGGTTCTTAATCTGGGGTCCATGAACTTTTATTTTTGAAGTCATATTTTAAACACTTTAAAACATATTTTGACCTTACTGTACTGCCAAAGGGGTCTATCATGCACACACACATGCATGTGTGCACACACACACACACGCACACACACACACACCCCTAAGAACTTCTGATCTAGTCTACTGTAAAAAGAGACAAAATCTCAGCTTTGAATTTCATGACACTTCATTCAAAAAAGGGTGACAATCTCTTGCATAGGTAATTTAGTAAATCCATTGAATAAAAACTATAATAGAAGTACTGTACATTAAAAATGGAAGAATGTGTTTTACACTATGTTTTTAATGCTTATAGATGAGGTGCATAAATGTAGACACAACCTCAATAGTTAGTGATGAATTGTTTGATCTTTTGCCAGGATCTTTGCAGGCTTGCAGTTTCTTTCACCTCATATATTAGGAGTAAGCTCTGACAAGATTTTTGCCAGATATTCAGCAATTGTACTAAAAAGTAACCCTGGCCTTTGTAGGTTTTTTTTTTCTACCTAGTCATTCCAGTGTGCTCTTTACAAGTAAGTCAATAGCATTAATACCAAACTAAAATAAAACTGACAATTTACAGCTTATAAGTAAAAGTTTTTTCAAATTATTAGGCATTCAAGAATAATTTTGGCTAGTAGGGAAGAACAGAGAGGGCCAGTGACCCAGTGGAATATGGAACAACTGCCTCAAGCAAAAATTTAACAGCATGTTCTGCTACTCTATGCAGATCACGATAATGGTGAAATGCATTAGTTTTTCAGACATGATATTCTAATATGGAGTTATGAGGGAAGTAGTTTGCGGTTGACAAAGCAATGCCTCTTAGCAGACAGACTCCACATAACTACATTTCGAAAAATAAGTGTGACAAATTGATTTATTTTTTAAAGAGGCTCACTGAAAGAATTTGATTATTATTCTACCCTACAATAAGAACACAATTTTCCTGTGGGTGTTAGTAAGTCTGAATCACCCCAAGAATAAGTATGGCTGCAACAAAAAAAAACCACACAAACTTTTCTGTGTTAGGATAAACATGCAAGTAAGAATTAAATTAAAAACTCACCAAACTCCTGAAGAACATTTCGCACACAACACAGATTGGCATACTGCTAAACTTGGTGTAGTTTAAGGATTTTTTTTCAAGTCATATGTTAATATACTGCAGTAGCACTAAGTACCAATGAATAGTTATTGTTGCAATAGGATAGACTGGATGTCTCCATGCTGTTAGCACTGCCCTGTGGAAAATTAGGAACTCATCTATCATAACTCCCATTATATCATATGGAAGAGTGTTGTTGTTCATACCTGTACTTTCATGCATTTGAAGAACCCTTGGTTTAGAAAATCCCTAAATAGATGCAAATGAAATTGGTTACATATGAGTACATATTTCATAAGCATACATTTTCATATATGTATATATTTTACATATAAGTACATATATTTCTTATATTTGCTCTGGAGTTGACCTGGGTCTAAATTTTATCTCTGATGCTTATTTCTTATATGTTTTTAAGAAATATTTCTACAACATATTCCAAAAATTCTTACATAGTTATCCCCAAGTACATTTGAGGAATGAAATGTAAGGACGCTTAATGAAATGGAAAGTAAAACTGTTTTTTCCTAACCTCCCTCAAGTGAGACAATTACTACTTTCCTCTGTTTAATTATTAGAACCCCTGACAATCATGGGGTTTGTAGATTACGGAGATCGTAAATTTAATGATAGACGAGACCTCAGAGGTCAATTAATCCAAACTCATTTTATATATGAGAAAGCTGAGACATGTGGAAGTTAAATTATTTGCCCAAGGTTGCATTTTTAAAGTACATAAGTATTGTGGAAATAATAATAATTAACATTTATACAATATTTATTATGTGCCAGGCATGTTAGAATTATCATTTCATTTGGTCCTCACACTAACTCTGTGAGGTAGGTGCTATTATTATGATCCCCATTTTACACTTGCCCAGAGTTACATAACTATAACATGTCTGAGGCTGAATTTGAAGCAGTGGATCTCAACCTTCCTACTGCTGCAACCCTTTAATACTCACATGTGGACATATCTGCATGTGGTCGGACTCTCCTGGAGATGGATAGAGGAGCAGCGTCTCAGTTCCTAAGACCATCTGAAACATGTGTTTTCCAATGGTCTTAAGTGACCCCTGTGAAAGGGTCATTCAACCTCCAAAGGGGTCGCCACCCACAGGTTGAGAACTGCTGATAAAGTCTTCTTCTCTCTAGGCATAGTCTCTATCCATGGCATCATCTAGCTGCCTTAAAAAGCACTGGCACTAGTTGGGGAATTTAGATTTAAATTTTGTCTCTGATGCTTATTACTTGTGTGACGTTGAGCAAGTGACTTATTCTCCCTGGGTCTCCATTCCCTTATCAGTAAAATTAGGGAACCAAAAGGGCTCTGAGGTCTTTCTCACTCTAAATCTATGATATTGTGATCCCTACTGACCCTCCCTGTAGTTATCTCTTGATATAAACAAACAAAAAAAAGTTACAGAAACGTCTGCTTACTGTCTGAGAGATTCAAAGATATTTCTTATAGAGTTATACCTAGGAGGAAAAGATAATTGACTCCTTAACTACCTCTCCTCTAGTACTCACTGACATTTGATCCAGAACGTGGTTACCCCAAAGCCAAATAATCAGGATGAAGATAAAAGATTAGTCACAAGTAAGCACTGCCACAAAGATTCCTGAGACCTGAATATGCTAATACAAACCCTCCATCCACTCACAAAATTGCTGCCTCCAAATGTAATGGTAGTGCTATATACATGAGTGATGGCATGTCAGTTATGTTAATTGTATTGTATTCTGAGTTCAGGTGGGCTCTCCAATCACAAATCAATAAAGTGGTAGCGTATTTTATGAAGCAATTACAATCTGTGGTTTCTTTATATTGGGTTTTCTTTATACTAGATTGGAAGTATCTAATTTGGCCTAGAATCAATAAAAACTAAGTTAAATAAGCTATATCATGGAAAGGAAATGGAAGGGAAAAATGGTTTAATGACTTTTGATAGCCATTGCTGCTGTATATTTAGTCTTTGGTTGGTGATAGCTTCAGAATGGGTAGATGTGCATACAGGATTAGGTTTATCCAGGTCTGAAAATCTCAGTAAATGAGGATAGAATAAAAATATGACTCTGGAAAACTGGATTATAGATTGAATGGTATGAAACAGTCGTTTATGTGGTCCCTACCCAAGACAAAACAAAACAAAGCAAAATATAGACAAAAATGTTGTTACTACATACTTGGCTTGGATTTGTGAAGATAGGTCTAGGAAGAGTGTGAAGGAGATCAAAATTAAATATTGAAGGTGGAGGTGGCATATGGAAACAGGAAAAAACTAAATGAAGATGTGTTAACAGAGAAAGAAGTTAGAGGATGTGGAAGCAATAAGTACTGGTATTTGTCAACGATTTAAAAAGGCAAACAGCAATTTGCACAAAAGGCAGGAAAGAGAAAGACAGAGAGGAGAGAGTCAGAGAAGAGAATAGAGACAGACACACAGACACAAAGAAAGAGCTGTGAAACTCAATGCGTGCTATCTAGGATGTAGAAAAAAAATGATTCAGTTCTTTTATCCATCCTGGGATTGGTACTCATCCCAGTAGTGGAGATTGGATGGAATGGAGTAAGCTCTTTTTAATTCTCAGGTGCAATACTTAGTTGCATTTGGAAATTGAATAGGTTTAGGAAATTCATTCACAAGTTTTAAGGTAAATAGATTGAGAGGTGAGATTAAAAGATGAGGTAAGGCCTAGATAGCCAACAGAATTGAAAATGATAAAGAATTGTCAAAAATGTCCCCTGAACTTCCAAAGTATCTTGTCTACTACCAAATAATACTTCTTTCATATCATAGGCTACTTTAATCCGCACATTTTCATTAATAAACAATATAAAAATGACCTAAAACATCTATATCACATTTTTAAAAATCAAATTATGTGTCTGAAAAACTATGTTTTGTCTTGGATAAGATAGAATGTGCCTCTTTAGACAGTCTCATTTCTTCAGTCTTGATACACTGCTCTTCATTTTCTAAAACTGATATGTTGACTGGACATAATCCACTTCAGCAAGCTTTCATTAGGTGCTAACAGGTACATTTGTGGGGTAAAACATGCCATGAAGACACTTGTACATTTCGATTGTATGTACATCAAATTTGATTGCAACATATTTCAAGTAAGAGCCACATTATTTTTATTTTATTGAAGTTCATTGTTTCCAACATAGCACTGTGTGAAATAAATAGGCTTGGAAATTACATTATACTTGCATTTTCATTTTAAGAGTATTCTTTATGAGAGCATTTGACTTATGTTAATAATCACATATATAAGCAGTCACATATCATCTATTTGCTTGGCAGACATACCTAACTCTTTCTTTTCTTGAGAAAAAAGTATTTCTGTATCCCCAGAATATTATGTGGGGCAAAAAAATATAACTGCAAGGTCATAGACCATGCCCTATAGCATAGTACATTTCACAATTTGTATGTTCTTCCAAATCAGTGTCTTTTCTGATAAGAACATTCCTCAGCGGATGAGCAAGCTCAAGTGAATTGCCAACCTAGGAAAGAAGATGCTTTGGTGGTTAAGGGGTCACACAACAGATTTCTCCATCTCTTTCTTCTCCTTTCTGATTCAGGGAGCTATGCCTGGATATGATGAGTTGATTAGATTTGGAGATGTTTCTCTTCCCACCCAGTCTCTGTGTGTCAGAAATTGTATAGAACTTGTTGATGTCAGTAACTCATTCAGTGTGGGTTACCACCATGTTTATCTTCTAAAGACCTCACAGCAACAACTAATGCCCAGACCACAAGGCTTGATTATTATCATTCCCTCTTCCTCAGACCTCTAGTTTAACTTCTCCATTGCTTACAGATTGCTCCTTCTCAGTCTTTAGTTTGTTCAATTTTTATTTGTCAGGACCAACTTTTTTAAGTTTGGGTCCTTAATAACTTACTACCATTATTTAATATGTTAAAGTTGTGTTGTGAAATGTGTTGTAAAGAATTAGTGAAATCATTCGTTCGTTGTACATAGTTCCCTGCAGATTAGATCACTGGAATCCTAGAACTAGAAGCTGAGAACTAAGCTGATCACCTGGGCAAGCACTCACCCTTAGGCCTTTTGGAAAACATCTGAGAAAATAGCTGTTGATCTTTATTTTAAGATAACTTAGTTTCTTTCTTTCATGGGAAGCATTACCCAACTCCTCTTAATTCTAGTGCCTTCTCTGTGTTATTTCCTATTTGTCCTATATTAAGCTTGCTTTGTATATATCATCTTGCATTCTGGCTCCCCCATTAAATTGTAAGCTCCTCGAGGGCAAGGACTATCTTTTTGTTTCTTTTTATATTCTCCAGATTAGCACAGTGTCCAGCATATAGCGGCTGCTTAATAAATCTTTATTGATTGGTAGACTTCTACATCAAAGTCATGAAGTACTTTACATTTGTAAAGCATGTTATAAAACCCTTTTGAACATATATATGCTTACTGCCATAGAGTAAGGAAGGAGAATTTGTTTTACAGATGAGTAATCAGATGACTTGCCTAAGAAAACACAGTTAGATGGTTATAGAGTCAAAATTTGCACTCAGATCTTTAGTTATCCTCTAGTTCTCTTTCTCCTATACCATAACGATTAGAGTTTAAGCTTCCTCAGATTAACATTGCTTCCAAATCTTTTAAAAACATTTGTATTACAAATTCATTTTATTTTTAGTTCACTAAACAAAAATGCATTTCCATAACACAGTACAATAAAAAGGTGATTGCACATGAAATTGCAAATCTAGTATGCAACTCTTTCTATTTCCTCCAAATATACAGTAAAGTAATCATGTTAATTTAAGCTTTTTCCTACCCCCCCACCTTGAGATGGCTACCATTAGACACTATTAAGGATAAATACATGCAATTATTCTATACATGCTTTTATTTATGTTATTTTTCTGGATGTAGATAATACCTTCATATATCCTTTGTAGTTAATTTGTGTATTGATAATAGTAAAAAATTACTCAGTCTTTCAAAGTCATTCTTAAAATATTATTGGTGTTACTGTATATAATATTCTCTTGATTCTGCTCACTTTACTCTTCATTATTTCATGCACGTCTTTCCATGACTTTCTAAAATCATTGAGCTCATAATTTCTCATAGCACAGTAATATTCCATCACAACCATACACCTCATATTGTTCAACTATTCTGCAATTGGCAAGATCCCTGCTTTTTTACAGTTCTTTGCCACCAAAAAGAGAATTGCTATAAGCATCCATTTCACAAAGTTATAATTAGTATTTGTGAATTTACATCCATCTCATTTTTACACACTGTCTTCCTTCTCACCTTCTCTTTTTACCCTATCCCTGTTACCTTATTTTCTCCTCCAGCCTCCTACTTCAGACATCTCTCCAAGAGTACCCTTATCCTTACTCTCAATCTCAATTTATACATTCTTCCAAAAGTCTCCCCAGTTCTCTTCCCCACCCTCACAAATCCCTGTATTAGGGGGTTCCTCTGTATTCTTTTCTTTTTATACTATAATTTTCTCTTTTTAAATATAATTTTCCCTTCTATCTCTTCCTACTCAATTTTTAAAAATCTCAGTCAACCATACACAACTCAGGCAAAACCTTTATTTTAAACAACATTAATAATTATGGCAGTTTTAAGAACAGTGATAACATTTTCATACACACACACATATATGCACATATAAAATAAACAGTTTAACCCTATGTAGCACCAATGCAATATTTACCGTGCCCATGATCATGATTTATATTTATAGACTGTAATTATAAATATCACATGACATTTGATCACAAAATATAACAAATTCTCCAGGTAGTGGACAGAAATGAAGAATTTATTTAGACACCAGAAAACTGAATCCCCAAATTAGTAAGCCAATTCCATTATAGTACCAAAGATATTCAGAAGCCATAATAACACTGAGAATCACAGCATCCTTTAGTCTTCCCACAAATCAATACAAGATCAATATTTTCTCACAAAGTTCTCTTTGTCTTTGCATGAGCGCCTCCCTTTCCCATGATCTAGCTAGCTCTGGCTCCCAGCTTCCTGTGGGCTTTGCTTCCCTTCAGCAAACTCCTCCTACCACAGGATCTATGCAACTACATACAGCCTATTAGGGGGCAGAGTTTACTTTCCAAGCAGGTCTTCAAATTTCACCCTAGGACTACTAAGGGTCAGGGAAGATCTTCAAATTCCCATTCCCATTACACTTTAATGAGTGCCTTATAATAAATCTTTAATGTTATACTCATATTTCTTCTGTATTTTTTATATTGAATTTTGTGTTGAGTCCTGATCTTTTCCGTACAAATACTTCAAAGTCTTTTAGTTTGTCAAATATCCATTTTTTCTCTTTCAGAATTATAATCAACTTTGTCAGGTCAGTTATTCTTGGATAAAACCTCAGCTCTTTCAATCTTTGAATGTAATTTTCTAATACCTACAGTCTTTTATTTTATTTTGTGTTTTTAACAACATTTTATTTTCCCCAATTACATGTCAAAACAATTTTTAGCATTCATTTTACAAGATTTTGAGTTCTATTTTTTTCTCCCTCCTCCACTCCCCTCTTCCTAAAATGGTAGTCAATTTGATATAGGGTACATATGTGCTATCATGTAAAACATATTTCATATTGCTCACAGCTGTGAAAGAAAAAACAGATCAAAAGAAAAAAAACACGAAGAAGAATAAAGTCAGAGAAAAAGTACAGTTCAATAGGCATTCAAAGTATATCAGTTTTTTTCTCGATGTGAATAGAAATTTCCTCCATGAGTTCCTTGTTTTTGTCTTGGATGGTCGTGTTGCTGAGAAAAGGTGAGTCATTCATAGTTGATCAACACACAATGTTGCAATATTGTTTACAATGTTTTCCTGGTTCTGCTCATTTAACTTTTCAACAATTCAAACAGTATGTATTGGAAGTGGTGTGTGTGTGTGTGTGTGTTTACATGATATACATATACAGGGGGCACAGGATGAGTTGAATATGAAGGTATGATATCTAAAAAATAAAATTAAAAGGTGAGAGAGGAAGATATTGGGAGAAGGAGAAAGGGAGAAATAGAATAGGGTAAATTATCTCACATAAAAGATGCAAGAGAAAACTGTTACAATGGAGGGGAAGAGCGAAAGGAGAAAGGGAGTGAGTCAACATTACTCTCATTGGATTTGGCTTAAGGAGGGAATAACATACACACTCAGTTGGGTATTTTACCCTACAGAAAAGTAGGGGGAAGGGGATAAGATGAGGGATGACATAAGGATGGGCAGATTGGGAGAGAAGGTAGTTAGAAGCAACCCTTTTGAAAAAGAGCAGGGTCAAAGGAGAAAATAGAATAAATGGGGGACAGGATAGGATAGAGGAAAATATAGTTAGTCTTTTACAATATAACTACTATGGAAATGTTTTGCCTAACTACATATGTACAACACATATTGAATTGCTTGTCTTCCCAGTGGTGGTGGGTGAGGAGGGAAGAAGGGAAATAATCTGGAAATCAAAGTTTTAAAAACAAATATTTAAAAAATAGTTTCTTACACAAAACTGGGATATAAAATATACAGGCAATGGGGTATAGAAATCCATCTTAGGATGTGGCTAGGTGGCACAGTGAATAGAGCACCAGACCTGGAGTCAGGAGGCCCTGAGTTCAAATCTGGCCTCAGATCCTTGACACAAAAACTAGCAGTGTGACTTTGGGCAAGTCACTTAACCCCAATTGCCCTCCAAAAAAAAAAGAAATCCAGGACATATAGGGGGTAAGATTATTCATTATGCTTTCTATCTCAGGTCAGCAGCAGGGGAAATATGGGGAGAAAATTTGTAAATGGGGAGAAAATTTGTAATTCAAAATCTTATAGAAGTGAATGTTTAAAAGTAAAAAAATAAATAAATAAATTTATTTTTGTAAAAAGAAATTATCTATAAAAGGAAAAAA
>CM053600.1:53236186-53253759 GCA_028646575.1 Pseudocheirus occidentalis
CATTGAGAAGACAAGCAATTACACATAGGTGATATATGTGTAGTCATGGAAAACATATCCATAATAGTTATGCTGTGAAAGAAAACAGACAAAACAAAATCAAGAAAAAATGAGTTGAAAAATTATGCTTCAATATGTATTCAGATGCCATCAGTATTATCCTAAGTCCTTCAGAGTTGCCTTGGATCATTGTATTGCTTGAATAATTAAGTCATTCACAGTTGATCATCTTACAATGTTGCTCTTACTATGTACACAGCACATCTCATAGATATGGAGGAAGATCTATATATACAAAAACATTTGTTGCAGCTCTTTTTGTGGTGGATAAAATTTGGAAATTAAAGGTATGTCCATCAGTTGCAGAAAGGCTAAACAAGTTGTGGTATATGAATGTAATGGAGCACTATTGTGCTATAAGAAATGAGGAGAAGAAGGACTTCATATTTACCTGGAGAGGCTTATATGAACTGATGCTGAATGAGAAGAGCAGAAACAGGAGAAATTAGTACACAATAACAAACATAATGTATGTGTGATGACCAACTTTGATAGTCTGGACCCTTCTCAGCAAGTCAAGGTTATGAGACAACTCCAAAAGAGTCATAATGGAAGGAGATGTCTACATTCAGAGAAAGATCTAGAAAGAAAAGAGTTTAAATTCAGACTGAAGCAAACTATCTAGTCTCTCTTTTTCGTGTTTGGTTTTGTTTCCTCTTTCCCATTGTTCATTCCATTGGTTACAACCCTTCTTTATGACCAGACTGTCTAATGTGAAAGTGTTTGCAGATCCTATACTGCATTACATGCCACCATGGTGGGTATGGGGGGAGGGGAAGAGGAAGAATCTATTACTCCAGCCAATACATGTACTCCTTGAGCTGCTAATCCTGATTTAGGTAATTAGCCCTTCAAAATGATTTTTAGGGATTTTTATACATATTTCTAAAGTTAAGCACAAGCAGCTCTCCAGAGGACTGCTGCTGTGAATAGTTTTAAGATTTTTATCACATAGTCTAGTGAACTCTATTTATTTAGCAGTAAACTAAAACAAAACATTCACAGAAACTAAAATATAATATTCATAGGAATATAACATAACAACTTATCACTAAAGTGGTCACATATTGTTAAACAAAAGCTATCATTCACTAAGTCACAGTCTGAATCAATCAGTCCAAAGTACTCATCTAAAATCTTCTTTCAAAAGTTCCAATTATCCTTAACTCAAATCATCCTCAGGGAGCAATCATCTTTAGGGAGTACAAAGTACAAAGGTTTCCCACCCCTAGGTCTCATTGTCTTAATCTCATCAGCCCACACAAAGTGCCCAAGTAAAGATACTTTCATCTTGACTCAAGGCTGACATCTAAACTCCATGGGTTCTCTTCCATGCTCCCAGCTCTTATTTGAATTCGCCCAACTGTCACCTGGATTCACATACATGCAACCCTCATGTCCTGTTGCAGGTCCTGGTCCAGATCCTAATCCAGCTACACACATCAAGCTTAGCAGAGCCATAATAGCATTCATGCTCATTGCCGACATCATCATCAATTCGCTTTCTGCCTGTGAAATGAACACAGACCCACAAACAGAGCCTCTGTCTGAGAAATCAATACAAATCATCGGTAAACTCCCACGGCCTCTGAAAACATCAGTAAAACACTGCTTCAGGACTTGTGTAAACAGACAGCCAGATAAGTCCTCTTTCAGGGCTTCTGAATCAGCTGTAAGGTCCCAGGGATTCTGTAACAACAACAACGTTCTCTGTCAAAAGACAGATCTGACAAAATAACATCAACACAGACAGACAAAGTGCCATCACCACAGCCACCCTACTTCCCAGTTTTGATTGGTCCCAGCTGTGCTCAATATTTTATATCATCAACTCCTTCTTGTTCCACCCACCTCTTATGTCCTTCCTGTTCCAGTCTTCTACAAATTACTCCCACTATGGGCTTCACAGCTTCTGTTTCTAACTTTCTGCCTGTCAGACTTGATGTAATCACTGGTGAGGCTCAAAAGTATTTAAAGAGATGAAACTAGGAGGTAAGTGATTGAACAATTAAAACAAGGAGCTAAGTACAATTTTGCTTGCCATTACAATATTCTAGTGTATATATTTTTTCTTTTCTATCAAACTCCAAATCCTCTAAACAACTTAAAACATATCCTGCAAAACCAGGTGTTGCTGGATACAGAGCTGGGACATCATACCTTGCAGTTCAATACTCAATAGTTGGGATCCTATGTGTTTTTTGTTTTCTAATTTGCAGATTTGGGGTCATCATTCTGGTTAGAGGAGTAATGGTTTATTACTCAAATTACATAAAGTAATGAACAAATTATCCTTCCAATGTTGATACAAATTATTAGAACTTTAATTTCTTAACTGATCTTTCAATAATCCATTCATTATTTCAATTAACCCAGATGCTTGTGGATAATGTGGAATATTGATATCATATTTTTCCTAGTAAATTTATATAAAGGTTTCAAAATCTGTCCCAGATATAGAAGGCAGTGACTCCAATATCCAAATAATCACATAAACTTGTGGATCTCTTTCTTACCAGTAGTGATAGGAATATTCTGAATCTTTTCTTGGGCTTGTAGCAGAATCCCTTGCCAACCCCTTAGTCTATTGTATACCCTGAAATTTTACAGTTTGAACTGGCCCTTGAATCTTTGCAGGGTTAATTTCCAACCCTTTGTTTTTCATATGATCAATTAAAAGCATCAAACTCTTCTCCACTCCTTTTACATTTTTTCCCCTTTATCATAATATCATCTATGTAGTAGGTAAGTTGCATATCAGGTAGCTCTAATTCTTCCAAATGTTCAGCCACAATAGTATGACAAATAGTGGGGCTATGCAGATATGCTTGTGGAAATAAGGTAAAAATATATTGCCTGTCCTGCCAATTGAAAGCAAACTGGTCCCATTGTTTAGAATCTATTGGGAGAGTAAAGAATGCATTGGCTAAATCAATAACTATGTAACAAGTCCCACCATATTTCTGGATCCTTTCTATTAACACAATGGTATAGGGAACAGCAGCATACAAGGGTAGAGTCACCTTATTCAATTGTCTATAATCCACTGTCATTCTCCATGTTCCATCTGACTTTCATACTGACCAGACAGGATTATTCCATTGAGTGGTTGTAGGGACTAAACATTTCTGTTTCAACATATAGCTGTATGTTGTTTGTAATTTCATCTTGCCCATTTAGCACATGATATTGCTTTAAAGTAATTACTTCAGGAAGTTTAGGTAAAGTGATTGGGATCATTTTTATTTTTTCCTACTAAAACGTTTTTAATTCCTGTGTTCCTTACTGCAAATAGGCATCTCCTCTTAGGCAAATTTAGAGTCAAACTTCTCAATCTATCTATTCCAATGACATATACAGGAATTGGTACAATTACCACAGTACGTTGTTTCTTATGTAGTCATCCAATTTTCATCATTAGTTTGACTTGTCTGTTTAATATTTCAGCCCCTCTCAGTGCTGTGTTGGTAATAGGAGTTCTGTGTTTAAATTCATCATTTAAATTTAAATTCAGTCCCATATATAAGGGAGGCCTTCACCCCACTATCTATTACTGACCTATTTACCTATTTAATCTGTTTTCCCCCACATATATAGTCAAATTGATATGGAGTCTGTAATCCCATCTGTGTATTTCTTTAATATGAATTGAGACTTGACCAATTTCCTATTCTTCCTCAAGATGTGACAAACTTGGATACAGCACTGGAGGAGGATCTTAAGGGACAGTTCTTACTGTCCTCTTCCATCTAATACTACACCCCTTTTCTCAGTACGTTTTATATAGTTCATTAGTTGGAATACTATCAGTTCTTCCAAAATCTACCCCGCTCTCAATAGAGCACTAAACAATCATTTGTCTTGTCAATCTATTCTGACTTTGAATCTACTGGCTATTTACTCTTCTATATTTTCTCCATATCCCCAAATCAGTTAACTGTGAAATTTTATCAGCACCTCCAAAAGCGTATGACCTGTCTCCCCAATTAGAAGAGTCAGAATTAGGTGCTTATAAGCAGGAGGAGCCATCTTCACTATGATATTTATATGAAAAACTGCTAAGTGAGTACGGTGATAAGCCTCAGAATCTCACATCATTATTGCTATATTCACTACCTCTTTAAGTTTCTCATACATTCCCTAAACTAATACCAAGAACTATCTCCATTAGGCCACATAGAGTCAGTAGAATACTGTGTGTTGCATCCATCTGTAGCTAAAGCTAGCAAATTAATCACATTGTTACCTACTTACATAAGTAATCCCTAAGAGCTTGAGATACAGAAGGATTCTGACAAATACCTATAAATTTCAATCAATCTACATTATCTGTCAATGCTCCTCCAGCCCCTTCATCATTGATTCTCATCATCAAAGAAACTAACAATTCTCCCATCCTACGGGTGAATCAATTTAATATATCAGTTGCCTCCTGATTAGTAAAATCCTCAATTACTTCTCTAAACTCTATGTGACCCCCCTGTTTCTCTTGCATTTTTCTTAGTACTGGAGGAATTTCTGCACGTGTAAAAGCCTCCTCACCTAACTTAGTTTCATTTTCTTCTCCCACATTCTCTTGGCAATTGTTAGGGCCCCAACTAGGCCCAGCCTGTGCAAGGCCTGCATGCACTTTCCTTTTGCTAGTTTTTATCTTCCTCCTAGCTAAATAAACAGTAGCTTATTCTTTTACTACCTGAACTGTGCCCCACCCCCACCCCCAGCTTACTCTTCTAAAGGAGATCCCAAATGCTGTGGCACAGAAAGATTCCCATGCAAACAAGCCAACTCCTTTTCCATCTGAGATTTCTCTTCCAGCAGTTTGTCTTTTGTTTTTACATGTAAGACAATTACTTGTTAGCAAGGCCCAGTCTCTCCTATACACCCCTGCCAGTTTTTCCCTGGTTCTATTGGAATTCCTTGCAAACATATTTCCAAATTGCTAGGTTCTCCCCTTTGTAGCTTTGATTCCCAATTTTCACAGAGCCCTATGATTTTAGCCCATTCTCTGGCTAGGGAGGAATAAGGTAAATCTTCCCATTCTGGGAGATCCATTTCTCTCTCTAAAGCCCTTCTGCCTCAAAATAGAGGTCTGATATTTTTCAGTCCCATCCTCATCTCCAAATGCGGCACCAACCCAACATTCACAGTGCCTATGGTGGCTATTAATATGCCAGCATAATTCTGAGTCACAAAATATAATGGACTCTCCACATGGAAGACAGAACATTGTCAAAACCTTTATTCAAACACTGGAAAGCCAAATCCCAAGAGCAGAAACTCAAATCCATCATAGCAAAAAGAAATCTATACACAACAACAATTCAGGGAGCATCACAATCCCTAAGCCTTCTCCCTGCTTGGGCCTTTCCACAAATGAACACTTACAACTCACTGCCTGCTTCTTCTCTCTCCCTCATCTCCAACTGTTCTGACCAACTTCCTCTCAGCTCTCCTCCACCATTCCTGCTCTACCTGTTTAGCAAAGTCCTCCCATCCCAGGCTTTATCAGTTTCAAATTCATGTGTCTTAGGCTTCCATGTTACTTAAGCAGGTCATGCAAGCCTATAAATGAATAGTAAAGATCTTCCCATTTATATTACCATTACAAATGTATATATCCACACATATTCATGATTACACATATACATATTTCTGTTTATGTAAATTTATACATATATTTGTGTTATACAAGTGTACACACACATAGACATATAGACACTTGTCTGCCTGTCTCTCTCTCTCTCTCTCTCTCTCCCTCTATCTATCTATCTATCTATCTATCTATCTACTTGAGAAAACAAAACTTTTCCAAAACACCAGCTGCATTCATTGGCCATATACATAATCAACAGTGGGAAGAGAGCTCAAAGCAATGGATGCTAACTTGAATAAAGTTTTTTATTCTCTGACTCTCCTATGACCTTCCTACTATGGTTTTCTCCTCTTTTGGATGGGAGTAAACAGACTGCTTCCTATTCTGTATATATGATGTGCATAACATATAGTACTAGATAACATTGGTTCTCTCATGCCTTATTTTAAAATGCATCATATGTTCCCATGGAATTTTGCTTATGCTAGATAACTGTTAATTACAGCCTAACCAAATTGTCAATCAAAATTTCGCTCAGCCAAACTTGATCATATATTATAAAACTCTCAGAGTGTTTGTGGTTAGCTAATCAGAAAATAATGAACCTTCTAGCCATCTTTGATAATTCATATTCCACCACTACCTCTACTACATAGGTAGCACTTATATAGTGCCAAAGGCACAAAAAAGTCTTGATAAATATTATCTCATTGTATCCTCTCAATAGCCCAAGGAGGAATTATTATCCCCATTTTACAGATATGGAAACTGAGTCCCACGGTTAAATAGCTAATAAGAGATTATACTTGGATCTGAACTCAGATCTTCCCAACTCAAGATTCTATCCACTGTATCACCTACATACAGCAAATCACCTACTACCCTTTTTCTGATATACACAGAAAGTGGTCCCATAAAGATTTCAAAAGTGAGAGGCAAGCAACATTTTACCCATAATCTAAACTTTGAAGAAAATCTTAAGAAAGATGCAGAGTATGTAAGTGGTGATATAATGGCAGTAAGAGGGGTGGGAAGGGGAAAAGGTTACAGGAGGAGGAAAAAGAATTAAATAGTTTTCCCCAAACTTGGGAAGTCTTCTGAAGTATAAAATACCTGTTTTCAAAGATGACATGAAGTGTGAAAGGAAACACACCTTTTAGTCCCTTGAAATACTATAAGATTGAGTCCTTTTTTTGTGCAAGACAAATAGAAGTTCAAAGAAAAGACTAGATCATATATTGTTTCTACATACTGCTGTGCAAGTGAATTCAGCCCTGATCTGAATGGTAAGAGAAAATTCATAGAAGATGAATAATAGCGTGACATAGTTAATTAATGCCAGTTCAATCTCAGCCTCTTAGGCAATCATGCCAAATTGTCCTGTGCAGTAGGGTGTTTTTTATGTGACAGCGGTGTATGGGGGGATTGATCTGCGGATGTAAAGATGACTTCAAACTACAGTCCATGAACTAACAACTCAGCATTACTGTAGTCACTGAAATATGGCCTTTTTATCTGGAAAACTGCTATGAGACTTAACTTTCCTGAAATACCATCATAAAATGGAATTGAGAGATAACTAACTCATTGATCACTGAGATTTATGCTGTTTCCCAGCATTTGAAGAGCATATGCAAGGATTCTAAATTTCCCTCCAAAGGAAGAGTTCTTCCTTAATGTTGCACTGCATTAAGACAATCAAATATACCAGGTTTTATTGTAAGGTTGGATTGTTCTATTTTAAATTGCAATGATCTGACTTCATAGAAATAATTACATAACTAAAAGAGATAAATAAATGGACTGACTCTTTAGAGAAGTTAGTTATAAAGGGGAATCTTGAGACTGAACATCTTGGCACTGTTTTTTACCTTCATTACCTGGATGCTCAATTTACTGGTTAATTAAAATGCAATCTTCTATTGCCTAGATTTGATTTAATCCCTCTAAAAGGTGATTATACATAAAGGGATGCCTGTACTAAAACATATATTCTATTAAAGTAAATTGAAAATAATGTGAAATTAAATTGTTAAAATTTCCCAAGATTAGCCAAGTCAGGAAGCAGGAATGTGAATCTGAAAATATACAAACTTTAATTATTCCATTTACTTTGAAAGATGGGAATTCCCAAGTATCTATCCACAACAAATATTATATGGATAGTATTCTACACCTTCTATAACATAACTGTTTTTCAAGTACTGTATGATGAATTTGAAACAAATAATGAACAAGGTGCTAATTCTATCACACAACATCATTTTCAGTATCCGTGAAATGATTTATGTTTCTATTGTTTTTATGTGATATTATAATAGAATCATTGCTCAAGGTGGACACTCTGGGAATTGTTGCTATTCCTAACACTACCTGTTCATGGAGGTAAAATATTACATACTCATTTTCACATGCCAGAATTGATTTTTTTTCTTTTACAAATAGGTTTTGGTTTAAAAGGAGACAATCAGTTTCATGAACACAGTACTTTGTCAATGCTCAGTGGACAGTCCAGGTAGTTGGGCTGCCATAATCAAAACTCTTATAAAGATTTCCCATTAAATGAGGTAAAATGAGTTTTGCAACCAGGGTTCCAATTATTTTCTGGATGTTTGGCTTATTCAGTTGTGGTAAGTGCCTGTCACTAAATTATTCATTTTGCTCCAACTCATCTTTAGCAAACAGATATTAGTCTGGTCAAATATTCCATTCTATTGTCTGTAATTTTAAAATACTGAATATATAGATTGCTTTATGGATATTATATAATTCTACACATGCAAGATGCATACCAAGGGGCTGTCATACACACTTCTGACTAGTTATCAAATTGATTTTGTCATTTTATATAACATGCTGTCAAATGGAACTTCACAGATAGATCTCCCCTAACATGTAGTACAAGTCAATTGCTTATATAACCACAACGGTTTTTATTTAATCTAATTCTTCAACATCATATCGTTCCATTTAGCTTTGCTGTTGTTGTTTTGTTATGTTTTGTTATGTACTTGTTTCACCTGGAATATTTTATAGTGAGAAATATTGCAGAGTTTTCTCTATCCCCAGATCCTTTACTCAAACTAACAAGGTTTTTATTTCTTTTTTTCTCATACTTGGTGCTCATTGTGGCAATAAATCCTAGAAAGAGGAACATTTGTCCAAAATTATTTCATAAACTTATATCACATAAACCACTGACATTGGATAGGAGTTGGTTTTTATCATTACTAATTTTGCCTAAGCTGAAGTTGTTAGCTCCATATCTCCCAATAATCTATTTTGCAAATGTTAAATAGAAGCAAAAAGGAAAAGAAAAGAAAATATTTTTACACAAAAGTAGTAGCTTAGCAAATATAGTATAAATACAAAAAAAATAAAAAATAAATGCCTACCCCACCAATTCATTATGGGATTGAGGAAATAATTATGCATGACAGAGCCTGTAGAGTAGTAAATTGAATATGTGAGGGTGAGATAGTCCCTTTGAGATTAAAACAAATCTATTGCAATGTTCATTTTATGTTGAAAGTGAAATATGTTACTTGCTAATAAAAATGCTTGATTTTTAGCTATGAAATATTTCTTCAAAACATTCATAACTTTGACTGTCTCTTGAATTTGAATGCAATTAAGAAATAAAAGTGTACCTTGGATTAGTTTTAAATTATGCCCCATGCTCCAGAGGGTTAGATTCAAACAATACTGACTTCAAAGGTAACCAGCACGGTGCTGATATTAATGACATAGAAATGAAAAGAGATGAGAAACTGACCTCTTCTCCCTTTATACACTGTCACCAAGTATGTACTTCCATACTCCAGTAATGTCACTATTTTCTTTGCTTTTTTTTGTCGAAAACCACAATATATTCATATTTCTATCATATATACACGTGTATATATAATATTGCATATGTATGATAGAAATGAGACTCTTAGGTTCATTGAAAGCAGAAAGGGACTTTTGATGTCACCTACCTGTAATGGCAAGCAAAACAGTATTTTGCTGCTTCTTTCAGCTATTCAGTTTTGGCATACTGTAGCACTCTGTCTATTGGTCTGTCAGACAAAAGCATCCTGTCCGTTGTTTTTAGACAGAAGTCTTGAAAGAGAACTTTACTGCCGTTATAGAAGCCCTGAAAGAGGACTTTACTGTTGTTACAGAAGCCTTGAAAGAGGATTTTACTGCTGTTAGAGAAACCCTTGAAAGAGGACTTGCTGATGTTACAGAAGTCCTTGGACTTTGCTGTTGATTTGTACTTGATTTTTCAGAAAGAAGCATTGTCTTTTGATTTGTGTTAATTTGTCAGACAGAAAGTAAATTGAGATATTAGTGCCAACAATATATGTAAATACTGTTGTAGCTCTGTTGAGCTTTGTCTTTCCAGACACAGAAACTTCAAAGAGCTTGGAGTAGAGCAGTGAACTGAGGTATTAAACTGGAGCAGAGAGCTGAAAGAGTCATGTTAATCCAGGCAAGAATTGAGAGTGTCCATTCCATGAAAGAGGAGCCATGGGGTTTGGAAGTCAGCCTGGAGTTAAGATGAAAGACTACTTTACTTGTGTATTCTGTATTGATTGAGGGTATTGTGACTTAGTGTATGACATATTTTGTTTAAGACTATATGGCCACCTTAGTAATAAGTTATGTTATATTGTTGTTAATGTTGTGCTTTAGTTTCTTGAATGTTATGCTATAGTTTATTGCTGAATAAATAGAGTCCACAATACTATGGAATTAGATCCTTAAAGTTATTCACAGCAGAAGTCCTCAGGAGAGCTGCTCCTGATTACCTTTATATCCATATCCTATCTTTTATATCCATATATCCATATCACTCTTTTTGCAGATGAAGAAATGAGGACCAAAAAGGTTAATTGATTTATTTTGCCTAAGGATACCTTCCTAGAAAGCAGAATAAAGAAAGCAAATATTCTTTCCACCATACTATGATGAGTCCCTAGAACCTCCTTGAAGGGTCAGAGTTTCCATAGAATAATGTTCCACAGTGAGAGATACCTTAGATTCCCACATATCCTCCCAGATATAAAGGGAGGAATTCTCTTTTAGGGGGGAAATATTGAGAGATTCTCTACTTAATTCTCCTTTAGCATTTCCATGTAGTGTTCCTTCATTTTCTATACCCTTCTAAAAGTACACTCAACTTCTGCAATGATGATTAGTTCTTCAACTCAGCTTCAAACACTTCCTACAAAGCAGGTTGGACAAGTGGCCATGAATAAATTAATGGATGGAAAATCACCAGGTAAGCCATTGCAGGCATTGGGATAAGCACTTGGAATACAAATGTAATAGTGAGACAGTCCCTGACCTTAAGGAGCTTTAAAGCCATGCTCAAGCAGCTTTCTAGAAGAGTGCTACTGTGAACAGCTTTCATGATTTTGATTACATAGTATAGTGAGCACTCCATTTATTCAATAATTTGGGGTAAAACATTCACAGAAAATCAAGGTACAGCATTCAGAATATCACAACTTGTCACAGAAAATCAAAATATAGCATTCACAACAACATATCACTAAAAGGGCCACATAATTTTCACCACAGTGGTCTCATAGTTTTAAACAAAGTACATTCATTTAACCAATCACAAAATCCTTAATTAAATCACAACGTACAAAAGTCAAAGTTCTCCACCCCTAGGTCACAGTAAGTCATAATCTTCTCATTCAGTACACAGAATACAAGTAAAGACTTCTTTCAGCTTGACTTGAGGCTGGCTCTCAGCTTCCATGGTCACTCGTCCACAGTCCCAGTTCCAGCTATCACCTGGGTTCAAAGACAGGAAACTCCCAGTTCTTGTCCAGTTCTTCATCCAGTTCCCATTCCATATTGAAGCACACAGTGTCCAGTCCACCTACTTCACAAGTCCTTCACAGTTCCTGCTTATGGGAAGACAAAGATTAACAGAGCCAAAACAACATTCATACACATTACTGACACCATCATCAATTCACTAACTGCCTCTGAAATCAACTCAGACTCACCAACAAGGTCTGAGAACTCAACACAAATCATCAACAAAGAAATCAACACAGACCCACAAAGAAGGTCCAAGAGGTCAGCACTAATCATTAACATAGAAATTTACACAGATCCACAAACAAGGTGCAAAAGTTCAGCACAAATCATTAGTAAAGTCCTAGGACCTCTAAAACCCTCCTCCAGGAGTTCTGAAAACATACACCCAGAAAATCCTTTCTCAGGGCTTCCAGTAAGGTCCCTGGCTTCTGTACAAAGCATCACAAACAAATATCAACACAGACAGCAGACAAATATAGTGCCAGGATACCACAAGTTTTCTCCTTTTTGACACTACCACCACAAGAGTCCTTCTCAGTTCTACTTTATGTAGCCTGGGGTTCTCCTTTTATATGGTCATTAGCACTTACCTAGGAGTTTACAAGTTCTAGGGTTCACAAGTTGTGGTGTTCACACCTTCTGTTTCTTAACAAACTTGACATAAGGCTTAAAAGAAACTGAAAGAAACAAGGTGTTAATTCAATAGCTGAACAAGGTGTGAACTACTTCTGTGCTTGCCATTAGAAGAGTTTATATTCTAGGAGGGATGTCATCCAGAAAAGGTAGTTTTGATTTTGGGAATAAGCCACAGAATCTACAAGTTGATCTATGGAATCATGAGTATATTGATTTCACTACTATTCCAGAGAAAAAGGTCCTGCAGAGCAGTATATTAGAGGGAGAGAAGAGACAAGGAGGGTGGCATGGTTCAGGGTATAAGCCCATTTTTTTGGATGACTAAATGAAATGTAAATCATGGCCAAGTATGGAGTCAGGTTGATATGATAGAATTGGTGAGTTCATACTCACCAATCAAGTGAGCTTATTGCCAGAGAAGGAATAGAAGAACTAAATAGATTAACTGCCCTTGGGGACTGGACAAAATATAATATCTGTAGTCTTAATTGCAAAACAGTCAGAGTATTGAGGAGCCTGAGAGGATTGTCCTCCATCTTAATGCCAGAAAAGATTAAAATTACCAATAACTTGCAAATATTTTGTTCCAGTTGTCTGACCCTAATAACATGGTTGTAATGGTAATTAATTTCAATTTGAAAACCCCATTTTCCTTATGTCAAGTAAGGAGGTACTTAGCCCTTAGTCAAACTTCTGTGAAAGAAACAGAAGGTGTGAACTCTGTCTCTTGTTGCTGACATAAGAGGAAGGGGTTGGCTTAAACAGGAAGCCAGTGCTGTGTGTGTTTGTATGTAAGTATGTATACACAAATATATGTGTATTTGTGTATGTGTGTGTGTATGTGTGCATGTGTGCAGTGTTTTTGTGTGTGTTTGTATGTACATGTGTATGTATGTACTTGTGTGTGTATACACATACATATATAAGAAAAACCCCAGAGAAAGACAGAATTTTCTCCTGACAAGATCCTGGTGAAAGAAGCTGTTCTGCTGAGAGGAAGGCTGGAGTTGCTCCTGGGAAGGTTGTCTGGAAGGCCAAAGTGGCTGCTACTGCTGCTGGAAGTCCAGTATTGCTGCTGCTGCCTGGAAGGGTGAGATTTCTTCCAGGTCCTAGGGCCAGCCAAACTCCTGGAGGACTGAGGAAGCATCATAGGGAAGCTAAGACTTTGTTTATGGCTTCGTTGATCCTTGAATTCCTGGGAACAGAAACTATGAAAGTTTTGAGATGTACTGGATTGTGTGAACTTCAGTGTGGAGCAGGAACTGCCCAGAGAACTAGCCTAAGGCCTGGGAGCTGTCTGCCTCTGAATCCAGGTGACTTTGGTGGATTCAGGTGGGAGCTAGGAGCATGGAAGGAGACTCAGGGAATCTGAGAAAGCACCATGAGTCAAGATAAAGAAAAGACCTCTCCTAGGGTATTGAATGCTGTGATGAAATTGAAGGTTACTTGAGACCTAGGGGTAGAGGGTTTGTGCATTTTCTAATGATTGTACTTAGTGATTAATGGTACTTAGTAATTGGTTGCTAGATAAGTGACTGATTAAGGTAAACTAGTTGCCCATGAATGGAAGGCGAACTATTGTATTATGAGATAACTGAATGACTAAGGAGGCAAAACTCCTTAGGGATACTAAATGATTGTTCTTTTGTTCTTTATTCTAAATATTGTGACCACTTTGATGAAAACTATGTAGCCATTTTAATGATAAGCTATTGTGAACACTATATTGTGATTTTCTGAGAATGTTTTGCTTTGATTTGTCATGGAATAAATAGAGTGTTCACTATACTGTGTAATCAGAACCTTAAACGCTATTCACAGTAGCAGTCTTCTGGAAAGCTGCTTGTGTTTGGCATGACAGATACAGGATTAATTTCTCATTTCTTTTAAACTTTGTATTATTGAGTTTGCATTTATTTGTATTTGTCCTTTTTAAATTTATGTATTTGTTTGTTGTATTACCCTCTTAAACTGTTAAATCTTTCTGAGGTAAACATTGTTTCACTCTTTGTACTTTTATCCTTTAATAGTCCTTGGCAGGTAACAAGCACTTAATAAATGCTTGTTAATTTGTTAATTGAGAATAGATTCCATTTCTTTTCTTAATTTTTAATTGATTCATTTCATTTTTCACACAGCAGTCATTTCCCTTCAAACATCTAAACAAATCTGCCAAAAGAGAATTAAGTAAGTAATCTAGTAGAGAAAATATGACCAGCAGGTCATCATTTCCTAAATATATAGTTAACTGATACAGAAAAGATGATGAAGTTGGCACCATCTGCTTAGTACTTGAACTGAGTTGGGTTATGCTTAGTAATGTCTATACTTATATTGTCACTTAAGTGACATAACTGATAGAGTAATGGACCTAAATTCAGGAAGACCTGACTTTAAATTCTCACACATGAACTTGGTCAAGTCACTTAATCTCTCTCAGCTAGTTCTTCACCCATAAAATAGCAACTACCTCACAGGGGTATCATGAGGATCAAGCAAGATCTTGTATAAGGCATTTTGCAAAATTTAAAGTACTATATAAATGCTAATAATTCATTCTATTTATTTCTCTGGCTCTACTTTTTCATTCTTCAGTACTTCAAGAATCTCTCTGTGCTTCTTTAAATTTTTAGTTTTGTAATCTCTTATCGCACAACAATGATCCCATATTTTAGTCTGTCTAGTCATTCCCCAATCATTGAACACTCTTTCTCATTACTGCACATATGTTATTGGTGCATTTACCTATAAGGGTCAGATTTTGGATCATGGACAGTTATTCTCTGACTCTTTTTAGTATAATCTATCATGTGGATAACTCAAAAGTTTGTACTGTGTGATGATGAAATGTCTTCTAATTGGCCACAAAGGTGAGAAGAACTAATGATGAAGGAGGTGCTAAGGGATAATTCAGTGTGTATACAAAAAGGGTGAGCTGGAATTCAAACTCTCTTCATAGCTGAAAGGAGGCAGGATGACTTAAAAGTGGTCCTGAGAGTCAGGTGGCCAGAGCACAGCAGCCATGTCTTCCACCCAGCTTCTACACTCATCAGTGACCCCTGCATAAAACAACAGTTTCAAGGATCATGACCCCTTGCACCAGAGAGGGATGTTGAGTGTGCACTATAGAAAGTTTGGCAAAGAGCTATATCAAGAAGGAACTTCAGGAAGGCATGACAAAGATCCAGAGGCATTTCAAGCAACTAGGAGTTGTAATTTGCATCTGACACCAAAGTTCACTAAATTACTCTTTTTAAATTAAAAAAAATATTTTTTCAATATTAATTTCCACAAGATTTTTGAGTTTCAATTTTTTCTCCCCATCTTAACCACTACTGCTCACCCCCAAATAGCAAGCCTACAGAATACTCCTTCACACAATCTGTTCTCTCTTGTATCCTCCCCTTTCACCCTCCCTAACATTCTAGTATGACAAGATGGGTTTCTATAATCCAGTACCTCACTCACCCCCACTGGGAAAATAAGCACTTCAATATAGATTGTTCACATGGAGTTACTCAAATCATTTCCATAGTAGTCATATTGTGAAAGACTAATTATATTTCCCTCGATCCTATCCCACCTCCCACTTATTCTATTTTCTCCTTTGACCCTACCCCTTTTCAAAAATGTTTCCTTCTAACTATACTCTCCCCCAATCTGCCTCTATTCTATCCTCCCCTCTCTTATCCTTTATCCCGTTATTTTCCTGTAGGGTAAGATACCCAATTGAGTGTGTATGTTATTTCCTCCTTAGACCAAATTCAATGAGGATCCGATTTTCTCATTTCCTTTCATCTTCCTGCTTTTCTCCTCCATTGTAACAGTTTTCTCTTGCCTCTTTCATATGAAATAATTTACCCTAATCTATTACTCCTTTTCTTCTTCTTCCAATAAATTTCTCTCTCACCTCTTAATTTTATTTTTAGATATTATCCCTTAATATTCAACTCATCTCATGCCCTCTAAGTATACATGAATATACAAACGCCCCTCTCACATATACATTTATATACACATACAACTTCCTATACATACATGCATATACATACATACAAAAATATACACACATACTTATGTATATATATGTGTGTGTATGTATATGTTTGTGTGTGTGTGTATTTTCTTCACTGATCCTCATACTGAGAAAAGTCTTGAGTTACAATTATCATTTTTCCACGTAGGAATGTAAATAGTTCAAATTCAATAAGTTCCTTATGATTTCTTTTTCCTATTTATTGTCTCATGTTTCTCTTACTCCTTGTGTTTTTTTTCAGCTCAGGTTTTTTCATCAAGAATGTTTGAAAGTCCTCTAGTTCATTGAATGACTATATTTTCCCATCTCACATTATACTCCATTTTGCTGGGTAGGTGATTCTTGGTTTTTGTCCTAGCTCCTTTGATCTCTGGAATATCATATTTCAATCACTTCAGTCCCTTAATGTAGAAGCAGCTAGGTCTTGTATTATCCTGATTGTATTTCCACAATACTCAAATTGTTTCTACCTGACTGTTTGCAGTATTTTCTCCTTGACCTAGGGAACTCTGGAATTTGACTATAATAATCCTAGGAGTTTTCTTTTGGGAATCTTTTTGAAGAGGTGATTGGTGAACTTGTTCCATTTCTATTTTGCCCACTGGTTCTAAAATATCAGGGCAATTTTGCTTGATTATTTCTTGAAAGACAGCTTCTCTGCTCTTTTTTGATCATGGATTTCAGATACCAGGTCAGTGGTTTTTCCAGTGAGATACTTCACATTGCCTTCTATTTTTTCAGTCGTTTGCATCTGTTTTATACTATATTGATTTCTCACAAACTCATTAGTTTCCAATTGGTACAATATAATTTTGAAAGAGCTATTCTCTTCAGTGAGTTATTGAAATTTCTTTATCACCTGGAAAATTTGACTTTTTATTATTTTTTTCTTTATATCATTCAATTCCATGAGATTTTGAGTTACAAATTTTCTCCCCATCCTTCCCCTACCCACCACCTCAAAACAGCCATCCCACTGTCTAACCCCTCCCCCAATCTGCTCTCTCCTATGTCCTCCCCCAACACCCCTCTGACTTTCTGGTAGGGCAGGATGGATCTCCCGACCCCTGTGCCTGTGTATCTTAATTCCTAGTGGCATGTAGTTAATAATAATACACACATCTATCTATCTATCTATCTATCTATATGTATTTTAATATTTGATTATAGAACTTTAAATTGTAGATTCTTTCCCTTCCTCCCTCCTCAACCACCCACACTGGAAGGACAAGCAATTCAATGTAGGCTGTACATATGTAATTACACAGAACAACTCCACAGTGGACATATTGTGAGAGACTGATTATATGTCCCTCCTTCCTATCCTTCCCCCACCTTGTTCTATTCTCTACCCTGTCCCTGCCCATTTATAAAAGAATGTGCTTCCAGCAACCCTCACTCCCACCCTGCCCTCCCCTCCAT
>CM053600.1:53254259-53331514 GCA_028646575.1 Pseudocheirus occidentalis
GTTCTCGTCTAGTCCTCAGGGATGAACAGCTCCCAGGTCCTTGTCCTCAGCAAACATCAGTGTCGTCCAAGGGGAAGCCTTTTCTCCATTTTGACTCTGGGTGGTCTCTCTGATTCCCTGGATCCTCTTCCCTGGTCCCAGCTCCCTCCTGAATCTGCCAGACAATCACCTAGATTCAGGAGCTGAAAGCTGCCAGGCTCTTGTCCAGTCCTCAGAGATGAACAGTTCTGGGGTCCTTGTCCAGTTCTCAAGGCAATCCCCAGTACACACTGAAGTTCACAGGGTTCAGCACACCTCAAACCCTTCAGGACTTCTCTTGCCTGGAGCCTAAGGATCAGCCAGGCCACCAGCAAACAAAGTCCCATCCTATTCATGTCTTCAGTCAGCTTTCAGATACTGGGAGAGGAACACACTCTCTCTCCCTTTCAGCTGACTTCAGTCTCCACAAATCCTCCTTCACTGAGGAGCCAACTCCGAAATCTGTCTGTCTCTCCCAAATTCTCCTGCTTATAAGCACTGGCCTTCTCCCAAGTCAACAGGAGAGTTCACACCTTCTCACCAATGGACAGAGTTCTATACTTAGCCCTAAATATCTGATCTACTTAGCCCTAAGTATCAGTTCCATTCAGCCCCAAGTATCCTATCCACTTAGCCTTAAATATCAAACAAATTGATTACCATTATAGGAGTGTCCAGGCCATTCTTGCTTATTTCTAAGTCTCCTCCTTTCCTGTCTCTCTGAACTTTAACCTCTCTGTTTCTCTGTCTTCTCAAGCTAGAGATGTGCCTACCCCTTAGTCTCCATCTTTTGATTAGTGGGATCCTGAATCTCCATTTGAGGAACTGGAAAACCCAAACATGCTCTTTTCTAATTTACCTCTGCTCCTGATTCTCTAGAATTTTTGTACCTTTTCCCCTTTTAAATCCTTCTTCCCATTCCCATTGCTTTTCAACTGTCTTTTATGTATTGTTCTCCCTCTTTAGGGAGCAAACTGCTTTAGGCTAGACCTAAGACTATCTTTGATTGTATTTGTGTTTCCAGTGTTTAGCATTGTGCCTGGCAGTAAAGAAGAAACATCTCCCTCCCTCCCTCCCTCTCTCTCTCTCTCTCTCTCTCTTTCTCTCTCTCTGTCTCTGTCTCTGTCTCTCTGTCTCTCTCTGTCTCTCTCTCTCTCTTTCTCTCACTCTTTCTCTCTCATCTATCTATCTATTTTGCAAGGAACTATAGCATGGGTTCAAAAATTAGTAACTGGAAATATGTGAATTGTTCAGTCATGTATGACTCCTTGTGCCCTCATGGATTTGTCTGTGGGGTTTTGTTGGCAAAAAATATCAAAGTGGTTTGTCATTTCCTTATCCATTGTACCTTCATTTTATAAATGAAAAACTGAAGCAAACAAGGTTAAGTGATGTGCCCAGAGTGTAAGTGTCTGAAGCTGTATTTGAATTCAGATCTTCCTGACTCTGGATCCAGTGCTCTATCCACTATACCACCTAGCTGCCCCACATTGTGCTTTGGAATTGTCCTTTTGGTGATCCTTAGCCATCACTTGTTGTGGCTTAACTGAATGTGAGAACTGGCTGAATATCTCATTTTGAATATTATCTACTTGTCTGTTCCAGTAACAAATATTCATTCCTCTACATGCCTTTATATTTAGTTTTTAATTGGTCTTTCATTTTCAACATTCACTTTTATAAGATTTTGAGGTAAATTTCCAGTTAAAATTGTCCTCCCCTTCCTCTCTTCCCACCTCTCCAAAATGGCATGAAATCTGACATAGGCTATACATGTACAATCATATTAAACATATTTCTACATCAGTCACGTTGTAAAAGAAGAACCAGAACAAAAGGGAAAAACTACAAGGAAGAAAAAGCAAAAACAATGAAAAAAGAGAAAATAGTATGCTTTCATCTGCATTCAGAACTCGTATTTCTTTCTCTAGATGTGGATAGCATTTTCCATCAGGAGTATTTCAGAATTGTCTTAGATCATTGTATTGCCAGAATGGGCTAAGGCTATCAGAATTGGTCATTGCACAGTGCTGCGCTTACTGTGTACAATGTTCTCCTGTTTCTGCTCCCTTCACTCAGCATCAATTCATGTGAGTCTTTCCAAGTTTTTTTTCCCCCAATATCTGTCTGCTCATCATTTCTTATGGAGCAATACTATTATATTACATCCATATACCACATCTTGTGCAGCCATTCCCCAATTGATGTGTATCCCTTGCATTTACAATTCTTGGGCACCACATAAATAATTGCTATGAGTATTTTTGTATATATAGGTCCTTTTCCATTTTTATGATCTCTTTAGAATACATATCTAGCAGTGGTATTGCAGTTTTGTAGTCTTTGGGGTATAGTTCCAAAATGCTCTCCAGAAAGGTTGGATCAGTTCAAAACTTCACCAACAATGTATTAGTGTTCCAATTTTCCCACATCTTCTTCAAAATTTGTAATTTTCCTCTGTCATGTTGTGGAGTAGTACCTCAGAGTTGTTTTAATTGGCATTTCTCAAATCAATAGTGATTTAGAGTATTTTCATATGGCTGCACATAGCTTTAATTTCTTTACCAGAAAATTGCCTGTTTTTAACCTTTGACTATCAACTGTGAATTGTTTGCATTCTTAATAAATTTACTCAATTTTGTATAGTTTTAGAAATGAGGCCTTTATCAGAGACATTGGCAGCAGAAATTCTTTCCCAGCTTTCTGTTTCTCTTCTAATCTTGTTTGCATTGGCTTTGCTTGTGCAAACCCTTTTTAATTTAATGTAATCAAAGTTATCCATTTTGTATTTCATAATGTTCTTTATCTCTTGTTTGGTCATAAATTATTTCCTTCTCCATCAGTCTGATGGGTAAACTATTCCTCACATTTCTATTTTTCTAATGGCATCACCTTTTCTATCTAAACCATGTACCCTTTTGATTTTATCTTGACATACAGTGTAAGATGTTGGTCTATGCTTAGTTTCTGTCATACTGTTGTCCAGTTTTCTCAAAAGATTTCTCAGTTAGTAAACTCTAATCTTGGACCTGGAATCTTTGAGTTTATCAAACAGTAGATTACAATAGTTATTAATGACTGTGTCTTGTGTACCTAACCCATTCCACTGATCTAACACTCTATTCCTTAGCCAGTACCAAATAGTTTTAATTATTCCCACTTCATAATATAGTTTGAGATGTGGTATGGCTAGGTCACTTTCCCCTCCATTTCTTTTCATTATTTCCCTTGATATTCTGTGCCTTTTTTCTTTCAGATGAATTCTGTTAATATTTTTTGGCTCTATAAAATAATTTTTTTGGTAATTCAATTGATATAACACTGAATAAAATAAGCTAATTTAGGTAGAATTGTCATGCTTGGCCTGAGCAACAAAGTTTTTTTTTTCCAGTTATTTACATCTGTCTTTATTTGTGTGAAAAAAGTGTTTTGTAATTGTGTTCATATAGTCTTGGTTTTGTCTTGGCAAGTATACCCCAGATATTTTACATTGTCTACAGTTATTTTAAATAGAATTTCTCTTACTGTAGGGCTCTGTTAGTAACATACAGAAATGCTAATGATTTGTGTGGCTTTATTTTAATCTCTGTAACTTTGCTGATATTGTTAATTATTTCAAGTAGTTTTTAGTTCATTCTCTAAGTATACCATCATATTATTCCCCAAAAGTGATAGCTTTATTTCTTTATTGCCTATTGTTTTTTTGGGACGGGGAATGGAGAAAAATACATCTTTATTTCAATATAATTAGTTTTCTTTGTAAACCAATGCATTTCATTTTGTGTCATTAAAAACGTTATTATAAGGAGTCCGTCAGCTTTACTGAATAGCTTTAAGAGATCCATGACTCACATACACAAATCCTAAGAATACTTTCTCTATAGCAATCCTTCACGCATTAGTGTCCATGTAGTAGAATCCCAAAAGACACTTTACCTTCTCTGCACTCCAGTCACTGCCTAATCTATAAAGTAAGAAGTTTGGACTAAAGGATCTCTAAGAACCCCTTTAGATCCAAGAACCTATGATGTCTTTTAAAAAATTAATTAATTAATTATTTAGAGTATTTATCTTTCACTTGAATAAGTTTTAAAGTTTTCTCTACCTCCCTCCTCTCCCAACTCCCCAAGATGGCATGCAATATGAGGTTGTACATATACATTCTTATTAAACATATATTTACATTAGTCATGTAGTATAGAAGAATTAGAATGAATGGGAGGAACCAGAAAAAAGAGAGAGAGAGAGAGAGAGAGCAAATAGTATGCATATTTCTTTCTGTCGATGGAATTTTCCATCATGAGTCTTTTGAAGTTGTTTTAGGTCCTAGAATTGCTGAGAAGAGCTTAGTCTATGAAAGTCAGTCATCACACAATGTGGCTGTTACTGTGTACAATGTTCTCCTGGCTATGCTCACTTCAGCTCAGTTCATATACGTCTTCCCAGGTTTTCTTTGCTTGTTCATCATTTCTCATGGTAGAATAGTATTCCATTACATTTATATACAAAAATTATTCAGCCATTCCCCAATCAATGGAGATCCCTTCAATTTCCAGTTTTGGGTCATCACAAAAAGAGCTACTCCAAATATTTTTGTGCATTTAGGTACGTTTCCATTTTTATTATATCTTTGGGATACAGTGATAGAAGTGATATTGCTCGGTCAAAGGATATGTACATTTTTATAGCCCTTTGGGCATAGTTCCTAAATAGCTGGATCAGTTCACAGCTCCACTAAAAATTCGTTAGTGTTCCAATTTTCCTGCATCTTCTCCCACATTTATAATTTTCCTGTCTTATCATGTTAGTCGATCTAACAGGTGTGATGTGGTGCCTAAGAGATGTTTTGATTTGTATTTCTCTAATCAATAGTGATTTAGAGAATTTTTTCATAGGATTACTGATAGCTTTAATTTCTTCCTTTGAATACTACCTATTCATATCCTTTGGCCATTTATCAATTGGGGAATTACTTGAAGTCTTATAAATTTAACTCAATTCTCTCTATATTTTAGAAATAAGGCCTTTATCAGAGACAACAATTGTAAAAAAATCTTTCCCAGTTTTCTGCTACCCTCCTAATCTTAATTGCATTGGCTTTGCTTATACAAAAAATTTTTCAATTTAATGTAATCAAAATGAGCCATTTTGCATTTCATAATGTTCTGTATCCCTTGTTTTGTCATAAATTCCTCCATTCTCTATAAATCTGACAGGCAAACTATTCCATGATCTTTTGCTTTGCTCATAGTATCAGGCTTTATATCTTTATTTTGGTAGATGTTGTCTATGCCCAGTTTCTGAAACCCTATTTTCCAGTTTTACCAGCAGATTTTGTCAAATAGTGAGTTATTCCCCCCTCTCCCCCGCAGGGGGAAAGGCAGGTCAATTGGGGTTAAGTGACCTGCCCAAGGTTACCGGCTAGTAAGTGTAAAGTGTCTGAGCCCAGATTTGAACTCAAGATCTTCTGACTCCAGGATGTGTGGTCTATTCACTGCACCACCTAGCTGGCACCAAATAGTGAGTTCTTATCCCAGAAGCAGGGGTCTTTGGGTTTATCAAACAGTAGATTTCTATAGTCAGTGACTACTGTGTCTTGTGTACCCAATCTATTTCACTGATCTACTCCTCTATTTCTTAGCCAGTACCAAGTAGTTTTGATGATTGCTGCTTTATAACACAATTTTAGATCTGGTATGGCTAGGCCACTTGCCCCAGCATTTCTTTTAATTAATTCCCTTGATATTCTGGGACTATTGTTCTTCCAGATGAATTTTGCTATTATTTTTCTATCTCTATAATTTTGGCAGTTTGATTTGTATGGCACTGAAAAAGTAAATCAATTTAGGTAGAATTATCACTTTGATTATAATAGCTCATCCTACTCACAGACAAATGTTGTTTTCCAATTATTTAGATCTGACTTTATTTGTGTGAAAAGTATTTTGTAACTGTCTTCATATAGTTCTTAGGTTTTTTTTGGCATGTAGACTCCCAAATATTTTATAATGTCTACAATAAATTTAAATGGAATTTATCTTTCCATCTTCTGTTGTTGGGTCTTTTTAGTAATATACAGAAATGCCAATGATTTATGTGGGTTTATTTTATATCCTGTGACTTAGCTGAAGTTGTTTATTATTTTATTTGTTTTTTTTACTTGATTCTGTATGATTTTTCTAAGTATATTATCATGCCATCTGCAAAGAGTGATAGTTTAGTTTCTTCTTTTTCTATTCTAATTCCTTCAATTTCTTTTTCTTCTCTTATTGCTAAAGTAACATTTCTATTACAAAATTGAATAACAATGTTGATAATGGACATCACTCTTTCACCACTGCTTCCCCCCATCTTATTGTAATTGCTTCTAGCCTATCTCCAATTGCACATAATGCTTGCTGATGGTTTTAGATAGATGCTACATATCATTTTAAGGAAGACTCCATTGATTCCTATGATCTCTGGTGTTTTTTATAGGAATTGGTGTAGTGTTTTTTCAAAAGATTTTTGAAATAATCATATGATTTCTCTTAGTTTTGCTGTTGACATGATGAATTATGTTGATAGCTTTCCTAATTTTGAACCAGGCATAAATCTACCAGGTTATAGTGTGTTACCAAGATACTTGTCTTGGTAGTATTCAGTTTCAAATTTTTGCATCAATATTCATTAGGGAACTTGGTCTATAATTTTCTTTCTCTTTTTTGGCTCTGCTTGGTTTAGGTATCAGTGGCATGTATTTATCATGAAAAGAATTTGCTAGGAATCCTTCTTCCCTTATTTTTTCCAAATAGTTTATATAGTACCGCAATTAATTGTTCTTTAAATGTTTGGTAAAATTCACTTGTAAACCCATCTGGTCAAGACCATGTTTTCTTATGATATTCATTGCTGGATTGTTCAATTTCTTTTTTCTGAAATGGCATTATTTAAGTATTTTTTCCTCTTCAGTTAATCTGAGCATGTTTTGTTAACATGCTCATCCATTTCACTTAGATTGTTAAATACATTGACATATAGTTGAGCAAAATAGATCCTTATTATTGTTTAAATTTCTTTTTCATTGGTGATGAATATACCCTTTTCATTTTTGTCACTGGTAATTTGGTTTTGTTCTTTCTTTTTTTTAAATCAAATTAGTCAAATGTTTGTCCATTTTATTTGTTATTTCATCAGTTTTCTTAATTTCAGTTTTATTAATCTCTATTTGTGTTTGGTTTTTAGAATTTCAGATTTGGTATTTAATTAGGGATTTTAATTTGTTTTTTTTTCCAGCTTTTTAGGTGTATGCCCAATTCATTGATCTTTTTTTCCTCTCTTTTATTCATATAAGCATTTAAAGATTATAAATTTTCCCCTATGAATTTTTTTGGCTGTATCTTACAAGTTTTGGCAGGTTGTCTCATTATTTTAATTCTCTTTGTTAAGTTTTTTATTATTTCTATGATTTGTTGTTTGACCCACTCATTCTTCCAAATTAGATTATTTAGTTTCAATTATTTTTAGTCTATCATTCTGTGGCTCTATATTACATGTAATTTTTATTTCATCATGATCTGAAATAGGTGCATTTAATATTTCTGCAATTCTAAATATTTATACCTTTCTGTGCCTTTATTTTTAAAGTACCATTTTTAATAACTTCAATTTCTTAGGAAAGTCTTCATTACATTTTTTCAATTTAAAAATTAAAGTGCTAAGTTACATTTTTACAAATAGATCTCAACATGCATTGAGTATTTTTTAAGGGTGTCACAATGAATTAGAAAAAAAAATGAATGAGCCATGGAATGGGCACATCTACATGTTTAATCCAGCCTCTGCCAGACCCTGACACTCCATTCCTGCAACATTGTTCCAAATGTCAAGGAACCATTTTTAACCACTTCCCTCATAATATCATTCATATCACAATAGACTTTTAGTAAATAACAAACAAATGGGACACTAGGGAATATAAAATTATATTTTAAATATCACAGAAGGGAAGTGCAAAAGAGAAAGAAGATATGGGAAAATATAGAGCAACATAAAATAATGAGAGAAATAATAGTCTTATTGGGTAGGAGTTTTTTTGAGTCCTTCATAATCAATTTGTTCCCCTTGTCCCCCCTTTTCAGCATTTTTTTTCTATGTATGTGGATGACTCAGTTAAATTCCCTGGGCTTGATACTTTCCAAGAGTTCAACTCCCAATGGTTAAGATAATTGTCCCTTGAATTCAATGCTGGCTCTTTTCTCTACTGCCAGGGTTCATGCTCCCTGATAACAATTATATGTCTTTCAGTCTTGTTCTGCTCTTGGCAGTACCTCCTAAAAGACAAATAGCTCCACTTCAAGATGCTATGATCCATGCTGGAGTTACCTTGAAATGACTTGAGAAGTTCTTGATTGTTCAGCATAAGCATTAACACCTAAGGTGGAAATCATAAAGTGCTACAAATCAAGGTTCGATTTTTTCTCATATAAACTTAAAAATATGGATAAAATTTTAATAATGCAGTTCAAACTTTAAAATACATCTTACATACATTATTTTTGGACAGTCTATTGTTAACATTTATTAGTGTACCCATACCAAGGTCCATAGGAGGGGGAAAAGGAAATGAATAAGCAAAGACGTATTTATACATCAGGAATATTCTAACCAAACTCTCCCTCACACCACATTAAAACTTCCCCATCTTCTCCTAACTCACCTTTGTCTGTACTGTACGTTATAATCAAGTATGGCAAAAATAATCCTTATTCTCATGTTGTTTCTTCTCTCGTTTTGTTTTTGGTAAACTATTTTTTTATGTTTACAAGATTAAATATTGGTATTTAATAGTTTTGTAAGTGGTTTATTATAGGGAGAAACAGGAAGCCTAGAGCAGTGGATCAAGTTTTGGACTTGAAGTCATTGTAGCTGTGTCCAAATATTACCTACTTCCTAAATGAATTATCCCCGGACTAATCATTTACCCTCTTTGTGCTTCAGACAATTCCTCAGATTTAGCTAAATCACATGTAATCTGAATTCAAAAGTAATTTCATTACTAGGAGTTTCCTGGATTTTGAAATCATAACTCCTTTGAGTTTTATATATACAATGTTTGGATAAGCATGCATGTCAAGTGAACCAGCTTCTAACAGTTTCTGACCCAACATATCCTTTAGATGTGATTGGTATCTTGGAAAACTTTTACCAATGATATTCTATTGTGTTTCCTAAAGCCATACATAACATAATGGTACAAGCAGGGTCATATTAAAACCTTTTTACTATTAACTCAAATATGGACTAATAAATTTTTGCAGTGGAGAGTTTTTTTTTCTTTTTCCAACTTAGTAATTGAATTATTCCTTTCTACTTGTGGATTATTTAGCAAAGAGACAACCACTTTCAGTCAAGAGTATATCAAATCACAGATAGTTATGACTGATCCACTTTACAAAAGACCACTCACAGTAACAATGTCATACCAATGAGGAAATTAGAACATGCTGCATAATGTACCTGAGATTAAACTCGTAAGCTTTTTTAATAATCCTTTTATAGTTTATAAAACATCCCCCTAACCTCCAATCCATAATAATCACTGAATTCTTCCTTCTAAAGCCTTAATTCTGTTTGCTTCCTCATGTTTTGGATTTTTGTTTGGTTTTGTTTTTACCTTCTGCAACACAATAAAATTCAAAAGATTTTCCCTTTGCATATATAGGTCCCATGTCCTTTAGGGAATTGTCTCCATATTCAGTTCAGTCTTCTTAGGCATTATGTCAGTTCTTCATCTCATTTATTCTTCCTGCTTCCCATTCCTTCTTCCTTCTGAGTGATTTTTTTTTCATTGAAAGTTCCCTTTATTTAATTGTTTGTTATCCTCTTTGCCCAGTATTGATTGCTATTTCATAAATAATCGATGCATTTTGTCTTCACATTTCTTTAGCCAGTTCTTACCCCTCCAAAGTAAATCTTTCCCTGGTACAAATTTTAAAAAAGCAGTGAAACAAACAAACAAACAAACAAACAAACAAAACCAAGCAACTACATCTGGCAAGATATATAATCTATTTTAAGAGTTCCCCACCTCTTTTCCAACTTAGCAGTTTCTTCTCAAGGTTCTTAACTGGTTCAGATTTTAATTTTCTTTTAGTAATTTATTCATTTACCTTATTGTGATAATTGTCCATATTATTATCTTGGATTAGTTTATTTTTCAGGATCATAGCTCTGAAGCAAGAAGGGGCCTCAGAGGCCATCTAGTAAAAAAAAAGTCTTCATTTTATGGATAAGAAAACTGGGGGAACCTCAGAGTAGTTAAGTTACCTGTCCAAAATCATAGAACGTAAGCAGCAGAGGCAGGATTTGAACCTACATCCTCTAACTCTAGATCCAATTCTCTCCCTATGTCACATATTTTGTATCAGTTCAGACAGATCTTCCAATATTTTTTTAATTCCTCACATTTATAATTTCATAACCAGGAACAATACAATATTCATGTATCATCATTTTTCATAATCAATTCCATAATCAATGGATGATTACTTTTTTCCTACTTCTTTGTAAACATAGAATATTGCTGTGAACATTTTGGTATATTTTTTGTTCATTCATTTTGGTCATGTCTTACTATTATCCCATTTGGAGTTTTCTCGGCAAACATACTAAAGTGGTTTGCTATGTATTTCTCCAGAAGTACAAATCTATTTTATAGATGATGAAACTGAAAGAAACAGAATTAAGTGACGTGCCCAAAGTAACACAGTTGTCTGAGACCAGATGTAAATTCAAGAAGATGAGTCTTCCTGACTCTCAGTACTCTTTCCACTATATCACCTGGCTTCCCTGGAGTTACTAGGCCAAAATTGAAGAAAATTTGGAATCCATAAGAGACCACTCAATAACTAAACAAAAATGCATCAGGGTGACTGTTTTGCAATAGTTTCTCCACAAATGTCTGATAGATACATGTTTCTTCTTCTTTGACACTGATGCCTGGATTATTTTAGAGAAATAATTCTACTTTTTGGTTGAATCTTTGCCTGTTTAATTTGCCTATTGGGAAATTGTCAGATTGCTTAAATATTATCTTATGTCCACATTAGTAATATTAATCAATGTAAATAGGTTGCACACAGAAGTGAAAGCTAATGACATAATACACAAGAATACAGTATAACTGTAGGACCTCCATAGCTATCCAATAATTACATTATTTACAATGTACACCTTACTTAACAGTCGTGGAAGATGAGTTCTCAGATGAAATCATTTCCATTTCTATGACTTAAGAGTTTAGAAACTACAGGGAAATATTTGCAAGAGGTTCAAATTTGGAATATATGGAAGCATTAGTTTTCAAACTATTTCGAGTGATGTCAGAAGAGAAAGATTCTCTGCCCCCAACCCAATGGAAAAATCATGAATAACAAATTTACCAACCACTTCTCTGTCCCTCCCTTCCCTCCAACCAAATATACTTTAGAAGACATCAGCAATTACACATTCACAAACCTGCTTCCTTTATAATTTTTTTTTAAAACATAGAATGGTTCATTCATTTGTATAGGGCATTCTATATAAAACTATGAGAAAGAAAGAGGCAAGTGTAATGGCAGGGGAATTTCAAGATCTTCCTGGCCGTTTAATGTGCCTCAAGTGGAATGCACCAGGAGGGACTTGATTGAGGTAGGCTTATTTTTTCCAGGAAGCACACATCTTTTGTTACTTTGTAATTAGGCAGTGGATCATGAAGGTTTTGATGTCATCTGACCCTGAAGAAGGGTACATATATTCTCTCAGGGGAGGTTTTACTTTGGGGCTCACTTATGGGAAAAATTGTGTGATTTGGCCAGATGAAACTCTAGGTAGCCAATGAGATCTCTGGCTTTGAAAACCCAGATGTTGGTGCTCCTCTCTCTGGTAACTATGTCTATATGTAATGGTCAGACAGCTAGCAGACCTGTCTGTTGGTATCTTGAATTATGTTATTTTCTCTGTCTGTATTTTTTGTCTGTTTGTAATTTCTGTTTGTATTTTCTGAATTTCAGGGTGCTGATTTTTTCTCCTGAACTAAGTGAATTATATATGTATGTATGCATGCATGTATATGTATGTATGTGTGTGTGTATTTACATATGTGTGTATATACATATATGTGTGTATATGTATATATATATATGTTTACTTAAAGTAAGATTGTTAACCCCTTTTGTGTTGCTTTCCTATAGAAAAGCAGACCAAAGTACTTGCGCTAGCAGACATTCTGAGTATGGTAGGGTGTTTGCTATTACAGAAGGTTTTTGCAAAGGACTTTCGATCATAGGCAAATGATGGATTAAAAGGACTTGAGAATATAAAATATCTCAAATCTTAGTCTGTTGATGACAACAAAATATTTGTTTCAATAGACCAAAGGGCAAATTTAAAAGCTCTTTCAACAAACCAACTCTTTCACAAATGTTAAGCTCTTACAAGTCTGGGGAATGCAATCATAACTTTATTCAATGCTCTTCTCATTACTGATAATTTAGAAACAGTGCACACCATAGGAAAGAGCACTGAATTTTAGAGCCAGGGAAACTGGGTTCAAATCCCACCTCTGCCACTTAATGTGAGACATCAAGCAAGTCATTTAACCTTTCTGGACTTCAGTTTGCTCCCCCAAAATTAGGATTCTTTATGAAGTGACTTCTCAGGTCTATCTAGTTCTGAATCTATAACCTTTTGATTGTGAATATAAAGTGTAATATAAAACAAGAGCCTCTAAAGTTTCCATAGCAACCTTTCAAACCCTTCCATAGAAGAAACTATCTCCTCTCTTCTTGAAAAAGGCTGATCCTGCTTGAAGGCAATCAAGTATTCCTTAACATAAAATCTTGAATGGCCATAGTATATTGGCCCTGTTAATTGTGAAGAAAATGTGCTATGAGGAATAGTTGGTATCTTTTTTGTTGTTAATATTTATGGAAAACTGAATAATTTCTGCCTCCCATCTGCCCTCATTCCAGGCACAGACTTCACCATGATATCAACTTTTTACAATAATAAATCTGGGTCAAATAATAAATTATAATCCTTCTTGCTAAATTAAAATGTGCATGCAGGAAAGGTTTAATTTTGAAGTATCATGACAAATGGAAATCTAGACATTAAAACAATGAATTAAATTTACACTATGCATATAATGCCCCACCAATGACTCTTTCTGAGATTTTCTTCTTCTTCTTCTTTTATTCCAAATAAGTTCATAAGGTTCATAAATCCATGCTCTCAGACCTTGCTATATCAGGTTTTACACCCTCTAGAAGAAAGTCTCACCTTTGTGATGGACAGTTATATTTTTTCACGGCTGTTTTTATAGCACAAGTAGTATTTTCTGTTTGGAATAAATTTAAAAATTCATGAAATTTCAGTCCTTCCAGATGTCATATAGACAAGTTTCAAAACCATTACGTTTTCAGGTGAAAGTGGAAAGATTCTCTCTGTACTGAACCAGTAACAGTTATTTCCTTAGATTATGGAGGTTAAAATATTTCTTTGTCCCATGAAGCCTGATGAAACCCACAAAGTTTCTTAAAAGAACTGGGTGGGAAGGAAGGTACAACCGTTTGGATTTTAATCACTGTCTTGAAGCAAACAGCCAAGTGCTCAAAGAAGCATTTGTAATTGGGTTAAATTTCAGGTTACTATTCCTTTCTTATCAGGAAAAAGAATTGAGTGGAACTTCATGGAAACATGACTATAGCCTAAGAAAAAGCAGAGAAGTGTCAGTTTCATTTCACCACCCCCTCCTGATGAGAAATTACAAGTGCATGTGGTTTTTATGCCACATAACATCCACAGATACTACTGGTGATTGACTTCATCCTGTAGCCTTTAGCTTACAAGAAATTCATATAAATCAACAGGAATATAGAATTTCATACCCCTTATGATTTAAAGATTAACTGATTATAAATTAAAGGAGAAATGTCAAGGAAATGTGTCAATGTAGAACAAATGAGAAGCCATCATGTTTTTTCTGAGTTATTTAATGGGGGATTAACATTAGGATTGTACAGACCTGGGGAGAAATATAAAGGAGGAATTGTTTTAGTAAAGTTTGTCCATCTCAAATTTTTCCATCTTATCTAGAATCACTGTTTTCAAGTCTAAATGCACTTCAGTGAATAGCAAAACTGAGTGCAGATACCAGATTAAAATAAAATGTAATTGGCATATGTCTAACAAAAGAAATAAAAATGCAGTTTAACATAGATAATGTTAATTTGTGATTTTCTAAGTCAATATGCATTCCATAAGGATGATCTCTTTGAATTTGACATCAATGTCCTAGACTCCACCATATCTAAAGCTATTTCAGTTAGGGAGTATATGTTAAGTACCTACTGTGTATGTGCCTGAAATTCTGGTAGATACTGGGAATATAAATAAAAATGAAGAAATCCTTGACCTACAGGAGATCATATTCTACTGTGGAGGAAAGCACAGCATGTTTCTAGAAAACTAAATAATATATAGTATGGATTTGTTTATATATGTGTATAAATATCTATGTATATATGTGCATACATGTACATGTATACATACACATATATTTCTATATCTATATTATGTATTATAGTATATATTATATGTATGTGTATGTGTGTATATATTTATTTATACATACATGCATGCATACATATATTGTATGTAGTTGCAGAGTAATCAGAGGACCATCTGCTCTCCATAATGGAAATACCTCTCATAGGGCAAGCTCCTATGTTTGACTCCTTGATAAAAGACTTAAGTGACCTGCATCTTCTGATGATCTGCTCATTCCTCATTACAGATGAAACTATTTCAAAGATGATGGGCAACAAAGCAAAAAAGAACTATCCACTCAGTAGATTATTTTAAATAGAAGGAAAAAAAATTTCTGTCTTATTCTCTGTCCCTTTCTTTTACCGTGTCATTTGGGATTTTTCCAGTCTCACCTTTGGACTTCCAATAAGTGGGAAAGGGATTTTTCTCTTCTAATCTTCCATGGTTGTAGATAAGGCAGTTTTGAGCACATGGCATATGCTTTCCTAGGCGAGTCTGAGATAGAACCTTAAGTCGTTGACTTCCTCTTCTGCTTTATATTTCTTTTCCTGAGCACAGGTGACCAAGCAGACACTAAGATGCAGAGGACTTTAGTCTTCATGAATATGTCATGAGTTCAAGTACCTGGATGGTGATTAGCCAGGGAGGCATTTCTTGTAAATTAACAGTAAATGAGAAATAAAATACAAGAAACCAAGTAAGGACACAGAAAAGCAAATAGTCAAATCGACTGTTGTACTTGGAGAAGCAACATCAACATCTTCTAAATAGCTATTTCAATCCTGCTATCTGAGCTCAAAGGGAGTTCTTTTACAATTGTAATAGTGATTATCTCTTCTTCTTTTCTGCCTTTGAACAGGGAATGTTTTCTCATTCTGATCATCTCAAACCCTGCCAATGCATGGCAGATATTCTCTCAGTACTCTGCTCTTTTTCTGTTTGCTGACTCCTCATTTTCTCTCCTCCTTTTTCCTGTGGAACATTTTACGTAGCAGTCTTTTCTCTACTCCTCCGTGAAAATTGTTATTTACATATCCAAAATTGCTACAAAATACTGAAGATTGGATCTGTACTCAAAACAACCCTGAAAAGATTTAAGAAACAAATCTGTACATGAAGCTAAAAGTCTTGTCAGTGAGCACTCTTGCTTAAAAGATTACTAATAAATCTTGGATTTTTTTCCCCAGTTTGGCTACTCAAGTTACTTGACCCTAATCAGTCAATCCATCTAATATATGAGGCTCTTCCTAGGGTACACAGAAACCTAGGCCAAGATACAACTACTTATCTGTGGAGAAGGTAACAAAAAAGAGGATCATCCTGGACCCTAAGCATTCAAGTCATGGTGTAGCAGGCCAAGACATATGGACCTTGAACAGCTGCTCCGACCATTCAGACTGAGGCGAAATGAAATCTATTCAGCAATCCCACAAATCTATCTGGAGTGGTCTCTCTGTTTTTTCTTTATGTCTTGGTATCTCTGCCTGTCTCTGTCTGTCTCTTTGTTGAAATATTTTCATTTTTGTGAAATATTTTATATATTTGTGAATATTATGTATGTTAAAATTCTTTTCTAATGGTGTTAAAATTTGCAAAGAAGCTTGTGTAGAAAGCTATCTGTGCTGTGAAGAAATAGAAGATTCTTATCTCTGGGATCTTTAAAAAAAATCTTTATCTAGTACTTCTGTAAAAGGCTTAAAAACAGGGAAAGAATATTGGTGTTCTATTCATTTTGAGAATAGTGCTCCTAAAAATAATTTGAAGTTTTGAAGCTTACCATTCAATGCTTGGGAGATTTATTTTTCTCTTCTTTCTTCTTTTCTTTTTCTCTCTATCTCTTTCTTTCTCTCTTTCTTTCTTTCTTTCTTTCTTTCTTTCTTTCTTTCTTTCTTTCTTTCTTTCTTTCTTTCTTTCCGAGCATTGAGTGCCCATGATTATTGAATATGACATTGACATTGGTAGTATTCTTTTCTGAAATAAATGAACCATCATGGGCCATCAAAGGGGCAATGGTGGATTTAATGGAGCTATTTGAGCAAGCAGCTTTCAATCTTATTGCTGTTCCTATCACACTGAACTGGGGCTTCTTTTTCATATTCAATCTGTCAACTAAAGTGGAAGAATTTGGAGAAAGAAGAAACTCCGGGGGACTGTAGGCTCTTGTTGAAAACTAAATACATGGATCAGATACCCTGTTTAAGGTAAATAATAATAAAATTAAATTTAAAAAAACTTTGCAGAGGTATTTCAACAGTGCAAATACTCATCTGACATGTTTTAAAGTGATGTCGAGAAAAGAAAGATAAGTTGATTGGAAATATAGAAAGGATATAGAAAGGACACTTTTCTGCTGCAGCCTTATTCAGGTCCATTGCAAGCTGAAAATTAGGATGATGAAAACTTTGTTGATTGTGACAAGATTAGGGCCCATCAGAACCAGTGCTTTTCTTCTCCTATGACAGCTTAGGGATAGACTATGGATTTACTGCTCTCCAGAGAACAGGAAGGAATAAATAAGAATCTGAATCAGCCTCAGGATGTGTTGACATCACTATTCTAAATCATTTCAGAGAACCAGCGAATTTGAATCCAAAAGCTAATTCTCTAAGATACTGCCATCTAAATAGGTAGAAGTGACAAATCTCAAAAAGATTTTGGGAATGCCATCCTTCATGCTGGTGTCTGTATGTAAGATGCCATTCCTTCCTTTTTCTGAAGGAAAATTTTTCTCTGCAAATATCATGTATCCATTCTGCTTATAAACTTGAACTTGCCATTTTCCCAGGAATATTACAGTTGAAGAAAATTAAAATTAAAGGAAAGTAACTAATGCCAACTTGTAAAATAGGATATATATCTGCCCATTTAAGATATAGGCAAGAATTTCATATTCAAAACTCAGGAACATGGAAATATTTATATTTGTAGGATAATATTATTTAGTCCTTGTCACTATCTCACAGGCAGGCATTTTATGTTTGAACTGTCAAGTGTTATGCTATCATATTTATTGCTGTCAGTTTCTCTAGATACTTTAGTGATGTCTGTATTTTGAGAAAAGTCCAGGGAGCTGTGTTCCATGCACTTATTACCTAGCACATATTCATTTTCATTTTGCCATCAGGGAACTCAGGTTTCTATATCCAAAAGAGGTTTTTCTCCATACTTAGGAAAGAGGAAAAACTTCTGAAATGCAATCAATTAATGAGAACATTAATTCAATTTTTACTTTGTTATCATTACTATCAACAAGAAGCTTATTCACATATTTGTGATGATTGGATAATATATTTCATCAAGCTAATTTTCTTAGTTTTTATTGCACTCTTCAGCATTTCACGATCTGCAATAGTTATTTTAGTGTTTTTGAGAAGATACAGTCCAGGAAAGCAATATAATTTACAATGTACTCAGATTTTTATATTTGTTATTTTTTTATTTCCCAAGTGCCAGGAAAAATGGTTCTTGGAAAACTAGGAAGTACTACAAGTTTATGTGACCTTATCATATTTCTGATAAAAATTTTAACTTCTACCAAAATATGCTGAGTGAATATAAACATGCAGCATTTAGCTTATGCCTAGATATCTAAAAGTATCTTAGGAAAGAAAATCTTTTTTTTCAGGGAATAATCTTTTAATCCTTTACAGTTGGAGGGTTTGGGGAAAGTTTCATGAAGGTTGGCAACACTTTAGCCATGGTATGTGTAAAGAACTTAGAAGGATTTCATTGGCCAGAAATGGAAAATCCATTTCTAAGTTACAGGTGACATGGAAGTAAGGGCAGGATGACAGTGGAAGGGAGCCACCAGTAAAGTTGAACTTATGAGTATGTAGCTTTTTCATAAGGCGTTTAAGTGGTGCAGTGGATAGAGCACAGGCCTGGAGCCAGGAAGATGAGTCTTCCTGATTTCAAATCTAGCCTCAGACACTTTTATTATCTGTGTGATCTTGGCCAAGTCACTGAACTCTGTTTGCCTCAATTTCCTCATCTGTAAAGGAAAGAAAATCTTAATTAAAATACTAAATCATTATTTTGTGAATGTGACTATTTGAGTTTTGGTTTTAATATTTTTTTAATTCAGCAACAGTTTTAAAATTATTCCTCTATTGGCCACTTGATTAGTTTAAGAAGTAAAATATATTAACTTCCTGAATTCTCTTATTTTTCCCTCATCAAACATTTGAAAGAGCTCTAGGAACTCATGTCATATCATAACGTCAGTCCTATATCACCAGTTTACCTCCCTATACTTCTCTCCCCAGGAGAGCATCTCAAATTTGTTTTGCCCAAAACGAAACTCATCTCTACCCCATGCCAATAAAGCCTTCTTCCATGTTTCCCATTATCTGTTGAGAGTACCACCTTCTCTCTAGTTACCTAACTTTGTAACCTTGACTTTATTCCTCACTCCTTTACTCTCTTCCACCATGTATATTCAATCAATTTCCAAATATTGTCTAATCTACTTCTATAACCCCTCTTGCAATATGTCCCCTTTTTATGCTTACATGGAAAATGCCCTAGTTCAAGCCTTCATTACCTCTTACTTATATTATTTCATTAATTTCTAATTTGTCTTTTTGGCTCACTCACATCTTTTCCCCCTTTCAAATATGTCCACTGAATAGCTCCAAAATGAAGATCTTCAAAACACAATCTTACTGTATCACTCCTCTGTTCAAAAACTTGCCATGGCTCCCTATTGTTTCTAGGCTAAAAACCCAACTTCCTTTACATGGAATGTAAAGTTCTCTGGAATATAGCTTCTGTATAGCTTTCTAGATTTATTTCATATTACTTTCTTTCACAAATGCTTTCTTTCTGTTCCTACTCCCATTCTCCTTGTTCAGTACTCCATCATACCTCTCCATCTTTAACCTTAAATTACTTACTCCTCATTTCTACCTCTTAGTTTCAGATTCTTCCTTCAGGACTCAGTTTAGGGACCAGCTCCTACTTAAGAAATTTCCTCCTCTTCCCCTTCCTCTTTCCCTTATTAAAGCTTTTTCCTTCTTCTTATTATCTGGAATTGTTTATTATCAACGTTGTGTATTACTATCTACCTCCCCACAGTCCTTGTTCTTAATAAAACTGAAGAGCCTTGAGAATGAGGATTGTTATTCTTTTTTTTTACTTTATCTATAGTACCATACACAGTGCTTTGCACACAGTTGATGCATGATGTTTTTAAAAATTAAATTGAAGACGCATTTCTAAATTGTGCTACCACAGACAAGTCATATGATTTTGGAACCTCAGTTAACTTCATCCATAAGTTAAATATAATAACACTTGTACTACTGACTCACAAAATTGTTGTGAAGTAGGCAGTTTGTAAACAACATTAAATCACTTTATAAATATTAGACAGCTAGGTGATTCAGTGGATAAAGACCTAGGCCTGGAGTCAGGGAAACCTAAGTTGAAATTTGGCTTCAATTGTGTGACCCTGGGCAAGTGACTTAACCTCTGTCTCAGTTTTCTCATACATAAAATGAGGATAACAACAGCTCCTGTCTTCTGGGGTTGTTAAGAAGATCAAATGAGACAGTATTTGTAAGATATTTAGCAAAGTGCCTGACACATAGAAGGAGTTATATAAAGTTAGCTATTATTATTAAATAATACACTTTTTATTTGAGATTATCTCAACATAAGTAAGGAGACAATAAGACAATGCTTCCCTTGATGAATTCAAATTGTCAGGCCCAGTTGAACCACATACTAAGGTATCTTAGATAAATGACAGCTAGATTGCTAAAAAAAAAAACGTAGAAAATAGAAAGGATAAAAATGGACTGAAGAAAGGCAAAATTCCAATTTTCATAAATGGGAACAAATAAAGAAACTATGGCTTGAATATCTGGGAATCCCAATAATTTATTATTAAAATATGGTTAGACAATCAATCTACTAAAAAATTACTTTGTAAAGCTAGAAAAAAATAGTAGCAAAATTCATTTGGAAGAACAAAAAGTCCAGTATATCAAGGCAGTTACTGAAAAGAAATGCTGGGGAAGGTGGCCTACCCATACCAGATTTTAATTTGTATTATAAAGCAGCAGTCATCAAAACTAGTTGGTACTGGCTGAGGAATAGGGCAGTGGATCAATGGAAGAAACTGGGTACATGAGACTCAGCAGTCAATGACTATAGTAATCTACTGTTTGATAAACATAAAGAACTCAGTTTTGGGGATAAGAACTCACTATTTGACAAAACCTGCTGGGAAAACTGGAACATAGTATGGCAGAAATTGGGCATAGATCAATATCTAACACCATACATCAAAATAAAGTAGAAATGGGTGCATGATCTAGGTATAAAGGTTGATAATTTGGAAGAGCAAGGAATAGTTTACCTGTCAGATCTATGGAGAGGGGAAGGTTTTATGACCAAACAAGATTTAGAGAGCATTATAAAATGCAAAATGGATGATTTTGATTACATTAAATTGAAAAGTTTCTTTACAAATAAAGCCAATGTAACCAAGATTAAGAGGGAAGTAGAAAATTGGGAAATAATTTTTACAACAGTGTCTCTGATAAAGGCATCACTCCTAAAATATATTGCTACGGTTTTTGGGTCAGGATGTATAGGTCTCACCTATACCCTTCCTCAACAGGCTTCGGGCGTCCCCGGCTCCCGCTTATTCCAGGAGAAATAGCTGCACAGAAAACTCAGGATACAGGACTTGCTTCTAGCTACATTCTCTAAGCCAAGTGTGGCTGGAACTCTCTCTGCCTCTGGGTAGCATGTATTTAAGTCCTCTCTCCAGGGCCCCTTAGGGCCCCTCCCCTGGCTATGCCCTCGCCACAGGGAGCCAATCCTGCATCACCCCGAAGGTGGAGAGATAATCCTGCATATTGCAAACAGGTACAGCCTTCACATTCCACCCCCAGGTGATCATGTGCACTCCTGTCAGCTGAGGATCGGTTCAACCCATCACATCACCCTATGTGAGGCACCAGAGACCCAACATCATATAAAGAATTGATTTGAACCTATAGGAATACAAGCCATTCTCCAATTGATAAATGGTCAAAGGGTATGAACAGGCAGTTCTCAGAAGATGAAATTCAATATCTCTATAAGCATATGAAAAAAGTTCTAGATAACTATTGATTAAAGAAATGCAAATCAAAACAACTCTGAGGTATCACATTTCACCAGTCAGATTGGCTAAGATGATAAAACAGGAAAATGATAAATGCTGGAGAGGATGTGGAAAAATTGGAACACTAATGCATTGTTGGTGGAGTTGTAACCTGATCCAATCATTCTGGGGAACAATCTGGAACTATGCCCAAAAGGCTATAAAAAAGTGCATTCCCTTTGACCCAGCAATACCAAGTCTAGGATTATATCCCAAAGAGATCAGAAAAGTGGGAGGAGGACCTGTTTGTACAAAAATATTTATAGAAGCTCTTTTTGTGGTGGCAAAGGACTGGAAATCAAGGGGATGCCCATCAACTGGGAAATGGCCAAACAAGCTGTAGTATATGAATGTCATGGAATACTACTGTGCTATAAGAAATGAGGCACAAACAGACTTCATAATAACCTAGAGGGTTATTATAAACTGATGCTGAGTGAGAAAAGCAGAAACGGGAGAAATCTGTACACAATCATAGACATAATGTCTGTGTGACAACTAACTTCAATAGACTGAGCTCCTCTCTAGAATGTAAGGTTATAAGACAACTCAAAAAGACTCATGATTGAAAGAGATATCCAGATTCAGAGAAAGAGCTGCAGAGTCTGAATGCTGATTGAAACAAACTACTTGCTCTGTTTCTTTTTCTTGTTTTGTTTTGTTTCCTCTTTCTCATTGTTCATTCCATTGGTTATAATCCTTCTTTATAACCTGACTAATGATTAATGTGAAGATATTTGTAGATCCTATATTTGAGTGTATGCCACCATGATGGTGATGAGGGATAGTGGGGGGAAGAGGGAAGGGGAGAAAATTTGAAACTCAAGGGACTGTGGAACTGAATGTTGTAAACTAAAAGTAAATAAACAAACTAATTAATAAAAATATTATTAGAGTATATCTGAAAAATTTAGTGATCACTATACACCCATATAGACTTCAACAGTAGTTTATGTTAGGCTAAACGTTCTATTTTGGGGGGGGCGGGAATTGAGAGATAGGAGGAATGCTGTAGAAATAGTGAATTTAGGTCTTAGAAAAGCATTTGACTAAGTGTCTTAGGCTATCCTTAAGGACTACATAGAGAAATATGAACTAGAATAGTAGAATGAGATTGATTTGTAACCAATTCCAAAATTGGAAGTAGAATATTTAATGAATTGTTGTCAAATCGGAAGGAAGTCTATAGAGGAGATCCCAAACAACTGTCTTCCAATTCCTTGCTATTTAACCTATTTGTAAGCAATTTGAAAAAAAGGAATTGATGGCATGCTTTTTCAAATTTGCAAATGACATAAAGTTAGGAAGAATAATTAATGCATTGGGTGGCAATGTCAGGGTTCAAAAAGATCTTGACATTGGATCAATCTAATGAGACAGAATCTAATAGAACTGAATGTGAAATACGACTGAATTTCCTTCTGACTGATGCCTTGCAGACCTCCCAGGCCCTAAACATCTATTACCTGGCAATCCATTTCCACTTTTTTTTTAGGAATTAACATGTCTGATATTTGTAGATTCATCTTTGGTTAAGTAAACAATGAACCTAAATTCAGCATCTAGGTCTGGGTAGATGGAGTCAATGTGATCTTTTTTAAAAAATTCTTCTACTAAATATAAACACTCAATAAAATAGTTAAATAAATGTTCAACAAGGAAACACAGGTGCAGCTTTCCAAGTCCCTACCTATAGGGATGCACCCAGGTCAGTAACAACAGCCTGAACAGGAATAAACAGTTCATGAAGCCTGCAGTTATCCTCTCTTCTTGATATTGATTTATATAACACTCCCCCTAAATGGGCCTTAGTTTATTTAGTCTATTCCCTGTTCAGGTCCCTATGATTGCAAGCTATGTATGAACTTTAAATCATTAATTTCATGTTGTCTAATCAGCCCCTTAGGACCGAAGGTCAAGAAAGAATGAATAATGCCCAAGACAAGAGTTATTGTTAAGAATTATGTTTTCATTACACGGGAGACAGTTCTGACAGATTTGTATGTTTATACTATTAAACTAGAAATTTCTCCTGATAGTCCATGGACGTGAGAGTCCTCATTAATTTCCTTCCTCTCTGTCTTCAGCAAAATTGTACGTGTTTTAGTAAGGTACAGATCACCAGGTACCCCCACCTCACAAGATTCTCCAAAGTGCTGGTTGATGTAGGGTACGTTAGACTCCCCAATATTTATGAACATTATAGCATTTCTAGTCTGAAAAGACTCGGATCTACTTGACTAGTGCTAACCTCTCTTCTGACTTCCAGTCTCCTGTCTTCTACTACACATGGGACAATCTTGAACTAGATGTCCCATTAGTATCTTAAACTTAGTACTTTCTAAACTGAACTCATTATCTTTCCCCTTTCCTCTCTTCATAATCATTCCATTAATGTTGAGGATAACATTATTCCAGGCTTATAATAGTATGCCATCCCCAACTCCTCATTCTCTTACCTTCCATATTCAAGCACTTGACAAGTCCTATTGTTTTTACCTACACAACATTTCCATTCTCTCCTCTGATGTTGGCTCAACCTGGGTGGAGGTCCTCATCACCACTTACCTGCACTATTTCAATGGCTTCTTGGTTGGTCTCTCTGCCTCAGATCTATTACCACTCTAATTCATTCTCCACTCAGCTATCAAAATGAACTCCCTAAAACACATCTATTCATAGTACTTTTTCTTCAAAAGAAATCTCTGTGGCTCCCTATTACCTCCAGGATCAAATATAAAATTCTTTGGTTTTTAAAGTTATTCATGGCCTGGATTTTCCAACCTTTCTAGTCTTTTTACACCTTCCTCTATTTCATATACTCTTCAATCTAGTGACACTAATTTCTTTCCTGTTCCTTACACAAGACACTCTATTTCTACAATCCAAGCATCCATCCTAGCTCCCTTGGCTTCCTTCAAGTCTTAGCTAAAGTTTCCCCTTCTCCAAGTTCCCCTTAATCTTAATATCTTCTCTCTGAGATTATTTCCAATTTACTTCATGTATATCTTGTTTGTATGCTGCTCTTCATTTCACTATGGGACAGTATTTTTCTTTTTCTTCTATTCCCAGAACTTGGCATAGTGTCTGACAAATAATAGGGGACTTAATAAATATTAGGTAACTGACTGACACTCATGCAATCTGTCACTTAATATCATAGAATCTTAGCGCTGAAAGAGTCCCAATCCATTCTTTTTATGGGTAAGGAAATCAAGCCCCAAAAAGTTAAAATAATTTGCCCAAGTCACCACGGTGACTTAGCAAGTCAGGATTCTTGACTTGTGAGCAAATTTATGGGTTCTCTAAAATTGTTTTTCAGCTGTTTTGTTTATGTATGGCTACTCTTCCTAATTTTTTTAATAATCTCATTGAGGGACGGAATTGGGATTTCTCTTCATTTTTCTTGCTCTCCCCTGTATGTATACAGAATAAACCTTGATTAAAAACTGGATGTATTTGTAGATGGGGTACTTGGTGAGTAGTCTGGGAATCAGAAGACTAGGGGAAAGGGTATCTCTATGTGTTCTCGAAATTCTAGAAGTCTTTTCCATGACTTAAAGTTTTAATGGATGCATGGAAAGAAGAAAGATTCCCAAAAGCTATCACAGATGCTTGAAGGAAAGATCATGCTTAACTGGAAATAAGACTAAGATTTTGCTCTCTTGAGACTATATTTTGCTGATGATAAGGGCTTAGGGGCTAAATTGGACTGATGTGAAATCATTATTAACAGAGGGCTACATAATTATAAGCAGGTGAAAGTGGGAAGCCACGATAGGATCTATAGGCTACCTCCTTGTCAACAGAGTAGGAATCACTTACATATGTCTTGATCATTCACTTAACGTGTCTATTATCCTTCCAAGGGAGTTTGAATAGCAGTCAGTTGGAATCTTTTTTTTTCTCTCTCTCTCTCTAAAGAATTAGCTTTCATTTCTAAGTCACTTAACATCTAAAAAAAACTTTTTGACCAGGAAATTCAAACTCTTACTGTGTTTAATGACTGTATAGATAAAGTTAAGGGAAGGAGGATTTTCCCCTTTCAGAAGATGTGTGTGTGTGCGTACAAGTATGTGTGAGAGAGAGTTTGTCCATATACACACACTCAGCAAAGTTGAGCTGGAGGCAGAGTTACAGAGACAGAAGAAGGCGCCTGTTATTGTTGACTTGAAGAAGGGCCAAAGCCAGTACTGAACGGTTTTGGTTTTCTTTCTCTTTACAGAAAAAAGGCAATTAGAAAGTAGTTGTGAGCTTCTATCTCATGCTTCAAAACTTATCTCTTCAGGGTCAGATGGGACAAAGACTTTTAGGCCATGAAGTAGCCTGGCAGGAGAGCTTCAGCTGCACATTTAACACATCATAGCAATAAGACCATAGCAACATAGGAGACTATTGAGACCTTCAGATTTGTAAGGCTAGAAGCTGCAGAAGCTGCTATTTGCTTCTAAGTTCCTATAAGTGGCTTATCTTAAGTGAGGCCTGACTCAGGACAGACTGGTGCTTCAGGTTCAGGACTGGAATGAAATGAGACAACTTAACATTTAACAAGAAGCTTACATACCCATAGCACAGAAAGGAGACTCAGAACAAGAAGCCATACTGGTTCAGGTAGATATATCCCTTCTTATGTTCATGCAGAAATACAGCTGATCAGAAAGGCACATTGATTCACAAGGCCTTTCAAGAAAAAAAAAACAAAGCAACAGCAAATCAACAAATACTAGCAGAATTGATGTTGCAGTTATTTCTTCTAATATGTGCTTATGTTCACAGTTTGTGTCGTTAGCATATTTACATGCTTTTAGGAAGCTAGATGATACAGAATATAGAGTATTGCTGGGCTTGTAGTCAAGATGACCTGAATGCAAATCCAGCCTCAGATATTTCAAAGCTGTGTGACCTGGACAAGCTACATAACCTTTATTTGCATCAATTTCCTAAACTGTAAAATGGGCATAATAGCAGTACCAACTTCACAGGGTCATTATGAGTATCAAACGGTTAAGATATTTGTAAAATGCTTAGCATTGTAACTGGTATGTAATAAATATATAACACTCATTCCCTTCTCTTCTCCCCTCCCTTCAAATGAAATCAATACTTTCACTTTCTTCTAAGTAACACTTTTGAAAAATAATTTTTCTAAATTAGGAAGTGTCCGAGAAAAAATCATAAGCTAGGTCATATAGATCAAAGCCCGTCATGACTTTAAAATTCTGTGACTTCTTTCCTCTAGCACTGCAAGAGACATTAGAGATCATATATTCCAACTTCATTTTGTAGCTAAGGAAACAGATCGCAAATAATCTAGTGAGGTTCTCATGGGTAATTAATGCCAGAACTCATCCTAGAAGTGAAGTACGCTGATTCCCAGCCACTGCTCCTCTTATTACATCATGTCACAGGAATATACGTTTACCTTTGCTGCAGTTTTAATACTGAGGTTGTTTACTGTTTGTACTTGACCTGTGATTTCACTGGTATAGGGAACTCTTGGTGAGGAAACACCCTCTAAATGCAGATCAATAGGCACACTGTTACCAGAATTATCCAAGAGACAACTGTTAAAGGTTCAACATGAGCATTTTCACTTACATTTTTAGAAAATGCTACAAATCAGGGCTTGATTTATTGTCGTGCTGATTGTTAGGAGAGACAAAGTGTTAATAATGCAGGTTAAAATGAAAAGTTTGTCCTGCATATGTTTTTTGGAACCCATGGTTAGACATTTACCAGAACACTCCTGACTCTTAAGAGTCTCCTTTCTGTGCACATATCTGAGCAAATGACAACATTAAGAGGTTGTCACTTGCTCTGGTTCTTAGAGTTAGTATGTGTTGGAGGGACATTGGAGAACTCCTGGTGTTCCTGTCTATAAAGCCTGTCTTCTCTCTGTCCAGTCTCCTCACTTAGCTCTCATTGGGTTATTAGCTGTGTATAATTCCAAGGGATCCATTTTGGGGACACAAACAGTTAATGTAGACTTGAGTATGTATTAAAGCATTTTTGTTATCTTTATCCAAATTATTTCTCTTCCTTCCAATGTTCTGCAAGTGGTTTTTATCTGTTTGATGCCCTTTTTCTCCATTAGTTGAAGTTAGTTGTTATAATATATGCATACGTATTCAGGAGGCCTGATTCTAGGCAAAATAAAATGGTTCCTTAACAGGAAAAAGAAGACATCTTTCACAGAACTAAACTGTAAGGTTTTTCATTCCCCTTTATATGCATTGATAATGTAATGAAAACTATGAAAAGCATCTGAGGGGAGGAAGATGATCTCTTAAGACTCTTAGAAACTGATTTACTGTGGCATAGATGATATGTTTCATGCTAATGATAGTTCAATTGATTGTTTAAAAAGATTTTATGGTTATGTAAAATAATATACTTTAAATGCATGTTGAAACAATCAAATTATTTCAGCTAACTCCTATTTATTAAAATAAAAATTACTGCTTCATTTTGTAAAAATAATAGCATGTGGGTGTTGCAAATTCGGTTACTACAGCAGCCTTAAACCTTAATGTTTCTCAAAGGTGAACAAAATGCGGCTCTTCACATTCTTCTATAAAAGTCTGAATTAAAATTATTATAATAAGAATGTCTTTTTAAGATAAAATCTGAATATTAGGAATTGGGGAAATTCTAGATATCAGTTCATCTAATCTCTTTATTTGAGAATGAAGAAATTGATTGACAAAGAGATAAAATTAATTAATTGTCCAAAGTTTCAGGTAGTGGCAGGGGCTTTAATCCAGATTTCCTAAGTCCTTGTTCAATATTTTGTTTTTTTGTTTTTAAATTCACTATCCTTAGAATCAAACTTCATTTTTGTAAGGGTCTTGGACTTCATTGGTTTAGTTCCTTTTTCTTTTGGAACCCCTTTATATCTCAGTAGTCAATGTTCAAGAGCTTGTTGCCCTGAAAACTTTATTTCCCCAGGACCAACCTGGTGATGATCTTTTCTGAACTTAACTAGTCCTTAGAAGATAAACAATGTATTTCTAGGTTCATACTTATAGAAGTCAGGACATAGGAGCACTTTAGAAGCTATTTAGTCCAACCATACATCTGATTGTGAATTAGCACTACAGACTTCCTTACAAGTAGTTATCCAATGTTTTGCATGATTTCTCATGTATAATTTCTTAAAATGATGTTTTTAATATTTTATTTTTCCTGAATTATATATAAAACTAATTTTTAACATTTAAAAAATTTTGAGATTTATATTCTTCCTTCTCTTTTCCCCCTTACTGAGAAGGCAAGCAATTTGATATAGCTTATACACATGCAATCATTTAAAACATATTCCACATTAATCATGTTGTAAAAGAAAACACAGACCAAAAAAGAAGCAAGAAAAAGTGAAGTTAAGAAAAACATATGCTTCAATTTGTGTTCAGACTCCATCAGTTCTTTCTCTACAGATGGATAACATTTTTATCATAAGTCCTTAGGAACTGTCTTGGCTCATTGTACTACTGAGAACACCTAAGTCATTTGCAGTTGATCAGCCTTACGATAGCGCTGTTACCATGTACAGTGTTCTCGCGTTTATTTCACTTTGCATGAGTTTGTGTATGTATTTCCAGGCTTTTCTAAGAGCATTTTACCCATCATTTCTTATAGTACAATACTATTCCATTACAATCACATACCACTACTTATTTAGCCATTCCCCAATTGATGAGCACCACTCAGTTTCCTATTCTTTGCCAGCACTAAAAAAGCTGCTATGGATATTTTTACATATAGTTCCTTTTCTTTTGTGTCTTTTAATCTCTTTGGGATAAAAACCTTGTAGTTGTATTGCTGGGTCAAAGGATATGCATGGTTTTATAACCATTTCAGCATAGTTCCTAATTGCTTTCTAGCCTGGTAGGACACAGGCATTTATGACAAATGAGATTAGATCAGTTGGAATAATAGAATAAATGAATACACTTAGAAACAGGGAACAGTGTCATGCATGTGAAGTAAAGAATGGAAAGCAGATAAGGATGTTCAGCTCCTTCTTATCTGTTTTTTCTCAGTATTCTAACCACCTGATTGAGTAACAGTGACACAAAACACTAATAAACAGCAGCCATTTTACCGTGTTGCTTCCCCCTTAAGATTTCACCTCTCCAATTTCCCAAGAGAAGGCATGGACTTGAAGAGGGGAGTGGTATCCTCACTACCATTGACTACCTCTGTAGGGAGAGAGAAGTCACTCTGACACCCTCCTCTCAGTCTTTGCCTTCCCCTCTTGAGATGAATTTTTAAAAACCTTCCTACAGTAGAAAAAATTCCCCTTTTAATTATCCTGTTTGCTTAATTTCTCCTGCGTTGTAAACAAAAAGCACTCACAGGATCTTTAACAACTTAGACATCCCATGCAAGGTAATCAATTCAAGTCTTGACAGAAATACTGGTGCCTTCATATGTTGTCTTCCACATTACAATATAAGATCCCTTAGGATAGGGACTGTTTAACTTTTGATTTTGTCTCTCTAGCACCTAGTATTATGCCTGGCATATAGTAGATGTGTAACAAATATTTGCTAGCTTCAGTGAAGCTGAATTTTTATTTTTAATGATCATACTAGGAATAGTAATTAAGGAAGACTTTGATTTGTAATTATAGGATCACAACAATTTAGAGTTTGAAAGGATACTAAAGATAGTCAAGGCCAACTCCCTTCATTTACAGAGGAGAAAGCCGAGGCACTGAAAAGTTGAAGAGTGATTTGTTTAAGGTCCACCAGATAATAAGGTGTATGACTATGATTAAAAATGAGTTCTCCTGGGTCCAATTCCAGTGATATTTCTATTATGTAATGCTCTCTTAGATTCAACCCTGACACATAACTTGTGTGCCCATTTTCAGATCATTTAAGCTCAGTATCTTCACCTGTAAAAGGGGGATTGTAATATTTTCACTTCCTACCTCACAGAGGTGCGATGGGAAAAGCACTTCATTAGCCTTAAGAAGTCCATATGAATGTGAGCTAGGATAACCATAGTATTTTTCTCTTCTTAATCTACAAAATTGTTTAAAATTATAACATTCTTAATGGATTGGATGACTCTCATCCTGTTTTCTACAGAATGCTGGAGAGATGATTTTAGAGGCTGGCAATCTTCAAAGTTTCTTCCTTTCCCATTCTTTTTCCTTCTTGTGAATCTAAGCCTCTTAATATTTGGGAGCTTCTTGTACTTAATACTTTGAATGGGCTTCAGCATCCTTTAGAATTCTGTTCCAGAAACCACTGATCTCTACTTCATGTCTACCCAATCCCTGTCTGCTTTTAAGGATACAAGGAACAAACCTATATGCAGAGTCACAGAAGGGCTGACAGAGGTTATTGGGTTGCTTTTATAAGACTTACACAGTTCAGTCTGCTACATTAATGCCTTTCACTGCTTCACCCTGCAAGATAAGGACCTTAAAGCCCCATTTCAATCATTTAGCTTTTTTTTGAATTCTATGAATGAGCTTCAGTTTCAGTGGCAGGGAGAATATAGCCTGGGGATCAGCAGAAGCTGAATTAATTATTTCTGCAGATAGTTTGTACCAGTATGCATTTATCCAGCACATGGGTCTTGCTTTGCAACTTGGGTGAATCTTTGGAAAGGTATTTGTATTCAAATCAGGTACCTGTCAAGCTCCATACATTCAGGAATGCAGGAGTAATTACTGGGCTCTAAGGACTTGTAGCAATGACATTATCATTTATCAATAGGATACCAGTGGTTGTTGTCATAGGCAATTTACATTTAGTATCATTTTTTAAATGGCCTTCTTGCTAGTTTCTTAATGGCCTACAACAAATAATGATTTAAAATAGTATAAGGTATTTGTTATTACAATTACCAAGTTATATTAAAGTCTTTACTTGTAGGACTGATGAGTGACATTACTATTTAGAGTCAAAGTACCATAGAATTTTAGAACTGAAAAGAACCTTACCCACTCATTTTTACCACTAAAAAACCTAAGGCCCAGAGATGTGAAATGATTTACTTAAAAACAAATAGCAATCCAGGAACTTAAAACTCAGGTGTCCTAAAGCTATGTTAGGAGGAAGAAACATTTTTCCTAGTCCATTTATTGTGAATATATTATATCTTAAGGAACTATTTTGTCACTAAATATATGTTGTACTCAGCTGATTCCTCATGGTAATTTCATTTTCATAGTCACCAGGACTCAAAATTTTGGGTCATCTTTGACTGTTTTTTCTTGCATCCAAAGCCAATAAGTTACCAAACTATGAATTCATCCTTTAAAATATCTCTTAGAACCAATTCTAACTTTTTAGTTCAATTTCAGTTATTATAGAGTCATAACTAGCAAATGTTGTGCTTGGGGCAATAAAGAAACATATGTAGGGCAAGAGACCTCAAAAGAGTCATTTAATTTAATTGTTAAATGACAGAAGGTGGTGGGGAAAATCTTTAGGATGGGGAACAGAAACACTAGGAGAGAAGTGGGAAAAGTAAGCAAACTGGGAGTATAGAAGGGAGGAGTTTTATGGTCTTGACTATAAGAGGAAACTCATCATCTGAAAAATTTTTACTTTAACAAATTACTATGTTAACTATAATATTTCTGTTTTCTATAGGGTAAATGTTTTTTGTGAACTTCTGGTGACTAGAAGTGAAGAGAGAGGTCAGGGCTGAATAAGTATATTTGAAAAGCATCAGCATAGTGATAATAATTGAATACATGAGAGGTGATTAAATCACTAAAAGAAATGCAGTGGTTCTCAACCTGCGGGTTGTGACCCCTTTGGGGGTCAAACCACCCTTTCACAAGGGTCACCTCAGGCCATCGGAAAACACGTATTTCTGCCGGTCTTAGGAACTGAGACACTGCTCCTTCTATCTCCAGGCGGGTCTGCCCACATGCAGATACACCTACGCATGCATATTAAAGGTTTGGGGCATTAGGAAGGTTGAGAACCACTGGTATAGAGGGAGAAAGAAGAGAGACCAGGACAGAGACCTAGGATGTGGAAAAAAGATCTAGTGGAGGAAACAGAGGGAAAAACAGTGTCAGGTAGAAAAAGAAGCAAAACAGTGTCATAAAAGAAAAGATTATCAAGGAGAAGAGGGCTAAAGACAGTATTAGAGGCAGCAGAAAGATCAAGAAGGATAAGGATTAAGAAAAAAGCCTTTAGATTTAACCATTAGGAGATCATTTGGTTGTAGCTGAATAACAAAGTCTGAAGCAAGACTGTGTAAAGTTAAGAAGAGAGTGAGAGGAAATGAAGTGAAGGCATCTTTTGTAGAAGGCCTTCTCAAGGTATTTAGCTAGCCACAAAAAAAAATATGAGATTATATTGCAAGTGATGATGAATGAATCATGTGAGAGGTGGAAAAATATATTTTTTATTTATTTCAGGAGATATCTCCCAATGATACATTTTAACATTCATTTTAAAAAATTCTAACTTTCAGAGTCTCTCCCTCTCTCTCCCCCTTGCCATTCTCCTAAATCTTGAGAAGGCAAGTAATATGATAGCAATTATACATGTGAAGTCATGCAAAACATATTTCCATATTAACCATATTGCAAATGAAAGCACACCAATAAGAAAAATAAACCGAAAAATTATGCTTCACTCTGCAATCAAAATACATCAGTTCTTTCTCTGGAATTTCTCTTTCATTATGGGTTTTTTTGGCAATTGTTTTGGATCATCATCTTAATCAGTGTAGCTAAGTCAGGGATAGGGAACCTGAGGCCTTGAGGACACATGTGGCCCTCTAGGTCCTCAAGTGTGACCCTTGAGAAGGGGCTTTGTTCTGTGACATTTGTATTCAGTCAGAGGGCCACACTTGAGGACCATGAGGGCCTCATGTAACCTCCAGGCTTCAAGTCCCGCCCCCCCCCAATCTTTCACAATTGACCATTCTTATAATATGGCTCTTAATTGGGTACAGCGTTCTCCTGGTTCTGTTCAGTTCACTTTGCATCAGTTCCCATCAGATTTCCCAGGCTTTTCTGAAAATACACTGCTCATTTCTTCCTAATAATATTCCATTATAATCATATAACACAATTTATTCAGTCATTCCTCAATTGATGGGCATTCCCTCAATTTTCAAGTCTTTAATACCAAAACAAAACAAAAAAGACAAAAATTTCCTATAAACATTTTTGTACAAATAGGGCCTTTTCTCTTTTCTTTGATCTCTTTGGAATATAGACCTGGTAGTAGTATTGCTAACTCAAAAAGTATGAATAGTTTGATCGCCCTTTGGGCATAGTTCCAAATTGTTCTTCAAAATGTTTAGAGCGGTTTTGAACTCTACAAACAATACTTCTGTATCCCTCTTTTTCTACACCCCCTCTAGCATTGATCATCTTTCTTTTCTGACATGTTATCCAATCTGATAGGTATGAGGTGGTATCAAGTGAGGTTTTTTGCAATTGAGGATGACATCCTGGCAGGTAGTAGACAAGGAGAGAATGAATATAAATGAGAGAATGGGGATGGTAACTGGTGAAGACAGGATGATATAGAATGGAATTATGTGCATGTAGAGAGGCTTATCTTGTTAAGAAAAGCTACTTTTTCATGTTCAATAAGATTGAGGAAAGAAATATTAGCAGAAGGCATCTAAGTGATTGAGATTAAGAGGGGAGCAAAAGATTTTCATTGAGAATGACATCATATTTTTCAGTGAAATATTCAATAATTATGGAAAATGAAGAATTTTGTAATATCTGTCTGCATGTGATATGCAGTGACTGACTTTATGTCATGTCCAAGGTTCTCATTCAAGAAGTTAGAAGGAGGAACCATGGGAAATCTTATGGGAGAGTAAATGTTTTAGAAGAGCCACCATGAAGAGTAGGATAGCACGTTTATTAAGGAAATGCAAAAGGTTGCCCTGCAGCAGTAAGGGCTTAATAGAGGTTATGTAATATAAATATATAGTAGCTCACTTTCTTTGTTATTTTGTCCAGCTTCATTCAATAGCCTGTATTTGGAAAAAAAAAAAAGACCAACAGATAGTGAGAGTGATCAAGGCTGAGACAGTAGGGCAAGATCCGTCTATCAGTCAACATTTATTAAATGTCAGACACTAAGCTAAGTGTTGAGGACACAAAAAGAGGCAAGAGATAGCCCCTGCCCTCAAGGAATGGAGGAGACAAGATTCAAACAAATAGATACAAAGTAAACTATGTGCAGGATAAATAGGAAATAATTCAAAGAGGTAAAGATACTGGAGTTAAGAAAAGATAGGAAAGGCTTCCTGGAGAAGGTAAGATTTTAGAGGAGACCTAAAAGAAGCCAGGAAGGTTAATAGAGTGGAGGAGGGAGAATAAGCCAGGCATGGGAGAAAGCCATACAAAAAGCACATAAGTGAAACATGGAATGTCTTGTTTGTGGATCAGTAGAACGCAGTGTCACCTGAGCAAAGAGTATAAGGCAGCATATGAACTGTAAGAAGATTGTAAAGATAGGGGGAGCCTAGGGCTGAAGGGTTTTAAATGTCAAAGAGAGCATTTTGTATTTGCTGCTAGATGCAATAAGAAGCTACTAGATTTTGAGTATGGTGGTAGGAGAGGGTTGTCATGATCAGACTTGAATTTTAGGAAAATTGTTTTAATAGCTGAATGGAGAATGAATTGGAGTGGGGAAAAACTTGAGGTAGGTGGTGTAAGGTAATTAATTTAGCATATACTAACTTAGTTACATGAAAAGTACTAACTTACTTAGTAACTAAGGGCTAAGTACCTCTTGAAAGAAAGAGGGTATGAACTCTGTCTTCTGTGAAAGTTCAATATGTCTGAAAGGCAGTTGAAGATGTGAGATTGGAGGTCAGCAGAGAGAGTGAAGCTTTAAAAGATAGATTTGAGAATCATCAGCATAGCTTTGGTAATTAAATCCATGGGAGCTGATGAAATCAATAAAATAAAGTTGTATAGAGAGAAAAGATAAAAGGGCCTAGGTTAGATGCCTGGGATTCAGCAAAGGAGAAGGAGAAGTGTCAATCAGTTAGGTAGGAGGAAAACCACGAGAGAGTGGTATTCTGAAAACCTAGAAATTTGAGAGTGTCAAGGAGGGGAGTGATCAATAATGTCAAAGGCTGCAGAGAGGTCAAGGATAAGGAGAAATGAAAAAAAAGTTCATTGGATTTGACAACTAAGATCTTTAATAACTGGAGAGAGCTGTTACAGGGGAAAATAAGGTCAGAAGTCAGATTGCAAGGTGTTAAAAAGAGAGTGGGAGAAGAGGCAGTTGAAGCACCTATTGTAGGTAGCCTTTTTAAGGAGTTTAGCTGCAGAGGGCAGAAGAAATATAGGATAATGTAGGAATGTTAAAATAAGGGGTCAAACTATTCAAGAGAAGAGACCAGTACAGCACTGAACTGGGTCACCAATATGGGGAAGGAAAGAGAGTGTAGTCAGTGAAAAAGGTGATGAGAGTTGAGAGACTGGAAGTCACAATAAAGAAAAAGAAGATTTGGGGTTGCAAGGCAGAGGGAGAAGTGAAGCCATTTAGACTATGCTTAGATAAGGGATATTCTAAGTTCATGAGCATAGAAACAGTGCATCTATAGGTGGTAGAAAGATCAAAGATATTACCTCCTTGTATGGGGGGGAGGTATAAATGATAATGGGAAATTAGTAAATTGAGGAATATTGAGGAATTGTAAAGTTAGGATATTTGAGGGAGTATCAGTATTTATGCTGAAGTCTCCTTCTAAGTCTGCAAGGGATGAGAAGTGGAGAATTGTTAGCAAGGCATTAAACTCATGGAGGAAAGAACAGGAGTATCTTGAAGGTTACCTCCTGATCATTGCCTTGTCATAGTGGAGGGGCTAGTGGAGGGGCTTGTGTAATTCAATGAAACTGAGTTATAATGAACAAGGATTTCCAAGGGATAGACAGACCATAGTAGAGAATTTTAACAAAAGGTAATCTGCTGGAGAAGGAAATGGCAAGACACTCCAGTATCCCATGGACAGTACTAAAATCAATGAGCATGAATTTGAACAGACTTTGAGAGATAGTGAAGGTGTGTTGATGGGGTCACAAGGAGTAAGGCAAGACTGAATGTCTGAAAATAAGTCTTGGAGGTTGAAAAACTACAGCTACAAAAATTTTGATTTAGAGGTAGGTGTGGATCGAATAAACCTAAAAAGAGAAGTTATTGAGTAATTTCTAGAAGTAGCTGATAATACAGTGGATAGAGCACTGGGTCTGACATCAGGATGACCTGAGTTCAAATGTGACCTCAGATAACTAGCTGTGTGGCCTTGACTAAGTCACTTATTATTTGTTTGCCTCTGTTTTGTCAACTGTAAAATAGGAATAATAACACCACCTACCTGTTGTGAGGATCAAGTGGATAATATTTGTAAAATGAAACCAAAACAAAAACCCAACAGCCTGGCACATACGTAAATCTTTATTATTGTTCAGTCATGTCCGACTTTTCCATGACCTGATTTGGGGTTTTCTTGGTGAAGATACTAGATTCGTTTATCATTTCCTTTTCTAGCTCATTTAAAGATGAAACCAAGACAAATAGGGCTAAGTAACTTGCCTAGGTTCACACAGATAATTAAATATACTTGTAATGTGGGTTTGTTGTAATTTGTACTTGTAATTTGGTTTTCTTTTTTATCATATAGACTAATGTTATATCAGTTTTATTTATTTATTTTTTGATTTGGGTTACCCTGAGGCTCACAGAGTAAGTTGTGGGGGAGAGGTGGTCTGGCCACTTCAGGTTTCCACTTCTGTGCCCCTGGGGTAGTGCTTGGGTAGGCTTAGAAGCTGGTGGCCTGCTGTGCTGGTGTCTGCAGATTCCTCTGATTGTGCTAAGGCACACCTGGGCTTCTGGTGTTAGTGCTTGCTGGCTCTACCCCCTGGGCTTTGGGGTCTCCTGATGCTCAACTGAGATGGGACTTGTTGGGATGCTTCCTGACCTTTACTTCAGTCCTGGAACAGCTTCATCCACACCCTACCTCTAGGACTCCCAAACCTGCCGCTGGTTCCACTATTTCAGGATCAATAATCTCTGGGTTTTCAGGGTTAGGGAAGGAGATTAGAGCAGCTAGGTTTTGTTCCACCATCTTGGCTCCCAGAAGTTCAGGTAGTTGATTTTTAAACATCCATGCAGTGGGCTGATCGCCCCAGGAGAAGCTGCTGTTATTGCTGCAGGCCCTGTGTTTTCTCTCACCCAGCTCATAAAGATCCTTCATTCTATGGTGAGAAGTCTGCCAAACTGGACTGGCTCTCCCTCCCCTCTGTGGTCTGGTCTCAGCCCTGCTTTGGTGCAACCCACATGTTCTGGGTTCCCCCTGCCCAGTCCTAAGCGCTCACTTTCCTGGATTGGGAATCTGCCACACTCTGTCTCCCAATGGATTCTGTTACTCTAAATTCTCTTCAGATTCACTTTTGAGAGATTGCTGACAGAATTCATGGAGGAGCTCAGATGAGTTCCTGCTTCCCTTGGAAGTTCCCCTGCTTCCCCCTTCCCATATTGTCTCCGCCCCCTCCCCACTATCTTTTAATAACCTACCTTGCTTCTTTGTTCAGAGATCATGTCCTATAGGATTTAACCTTTTCTACTCTGGAGCCCCTACCTGAAGATTTGATTGTCCGCACTGGTAAATGTCTTCTATGATCCATTATAAATAGGCCAGCTCCAGCAAGCCTTCACTTTGCTACACTGTGGTTTCTCCAAAGCCACATCACTACTATACATATGTACATACACACAAACACACACATGTACATGCCTGCCCCTTTTCTGATTCTGGAACCATAGTCGAATCAATACTGCTAATGCTACTGGGTAGAATGTATTAGTCTATTTCCTGATGGATTCAATTACCTTCCTGTAATTTTCTGAGCCAAAATAAGACTCCCTGGGCACCAAATCTCAATGCTTTGCTACTTGCTTTAGAAGTTAGTCTCTTTAATGGCAGGATTACTTAGATGTCATATCCCCAGAATTTATCACAGTGCTTGACAAATACATGCTTAATGCTTTTATATTCATTCATTCATTCTTTTAGTAGATCTGCCCCAGAGCAGGAGTTTAGACGTTGAGGGAGTCTCCTAGAATCATCAGACTAGAAAATACTTAAACCCATCGCTTTCTCTCTCTATTTGATTGCCTTTAGCCAGGCTATCTAGAGACTCCTCCAGTAAAATGGACAATATTCTCAGAAATAGTACAGTTTTTTAGGGAATCTTTCCTTATGTCTAACCTAAACTCCTCATGCTGCAGTTAAATGATTTCCTCTATAACTTCTGAAGAGAACCGATGGTGTCCATCTTATCTCTAATAGCATAGTAATTTTTATCTTTCTACTATGATAGGACAGGGATTCTAGCAAATGGAATACAGGACAAGAGCACAGTGAATTTTTTGTTTTGGTTATCATTGAATTAGAGAGATTAAAAAATATTTTTTAGCTTGTTGTTTAAATTCTTGGTACTTAGTCTCTTAAAAAAGGAAAATCAAAAATAATAAAACCCAAAACAATAATCTATGCCAAATTTCAGAGGATTTCTCAATATCTGTTTACAAAAATGCATTTTTAAGGGTTGATCTGGACGCTAGACACATTTTCCTTTACCCATTCAGATCAGGTAATTGAATGGTTGAATGGGGAATATTTGGATTCTAAAATTAAAAGGTCTTTGAACATATTTTTTCATTGTCACCTTTCCTTTATTAGAAATCAAATACCAGTGTTTAGAACCAGAAAAAAGAAACACAAAGGCTATGGGAAATGAAAAACAATTTTATCAAATATCTGGTTATGGATTTTTGTATTAATTACATAGTATAGACATTATACTTCCAGTAAATGTTCTCTGACCTATTAATGAAATAATGAAGCATCTGGAATAAGTTGTGGATCTTTGTAGGATAACATTAGTGGATTTGTATAGCAATAGAGGGAACAACAGATTTAAGTTATATTTTCATGACCCCTTAGAAGCTTTGAGATACCATTTTATTATTCTAGTGACTTTTCCCAATAGTAACTTCAATAAAATCTTCATTTAAACCTATAAGACTGAGTAAAAGATAAACTGAGAAAAATAAAATTTAAATAGTAGTCTGAGGAAGAGTAGATTTGAATAACAGAATTATTTCATCTTTCTCCCAAAGCACAATTCACCATATACACTTTCACAAGACTAAAGTTTATTTTTATGTGACTGGGTTGTATTTTTATGATATATACTTGCATAAATACTATATACACAGGGGGTAATGTCACAATTTACTGCTTTTGCTAGTCTTCTAGAGTTCATTTTTATACTCAGGATGATACTGATTTGCTGCTCTGTGTCTGCCCTTGTATCCATCTCCAGTGGCTGATTCATGGGGTTAACAGTACCCAAGGGAAATTTAGCACACAACAGAATGTGTTTAGACCTTTCTATATTCTTACATTCACTGAAAAGTTTTATTGGCATTTCCAATTTATTTTCTTGGGTAAGACTTTAATGTCAGCCACTAAATGCAGTCAAAGCATATTATGTAAATATTGCTGGCTCCTATTCCCTTATATCAGGTATTGTGTCTTATATGGCAATTGAAGAGCATGTTGTTATAAATAAAAGAGGATAAATGTTTAAATATATTGGCATTCTCCTATAATGAATATTGCATAAATGTGCACATTGTTTTAAGTAAGAAAGAAAGTCATAGACATTCTTCATCCTTAGAGTGATTTTTAGGGTTCCAAGCACAATGAAAAGGGATTTGAGTGAATTTCATGATATTCCTTATTTTCAAATACATTTGACTGTGCAGAAATTTTTACAACCATATTTTGCTCTAGGAGAATGCTATAGTGTTCAAAGAATATTTTCACTTTCCTAGCTAGTAGAGACAGAGGGAGTCTCAGAATTGCATTCACAGAGGCTAATTAGTGCAGTCTGGAACCGCCAGATCCAGAATGGTTACCATCTAAGATTAGTCGTCCAATTTCTTTTTAAATGACCCATAGGCAATAGTCTTTCTCTCCTCCCAACTTTACTGTTCAAAATAAGATCCTTGTTTTCCCAGAAACACAAGGACAGGATATAAACTAATTCCAGGGCCACTGACAAACACATTCATGAAAGGACCAGCTGAGGAAGGATACAGTTTGCAAGGAACTTCTAGGCTATGATGTTAGACTCAGTGTCTACTGTGGAATAACTTTCACTCACAATCTAAAAAAAGTGGGTGAGATGGGAAATCAGATATCTAGCCATGAGCAAGTTGATTTCCTGGTTCATTCTGGTTATGCCAATTCAATCCCATTTGTTTTCAGCTGATTGAAAGACATTCATTATGAACATTTATTAATTGTCTACCTTTGGGGATATATAACTAGATATAATACACATGAGATTTTCAGAGAATTTATAATCTAATGAGAGAAAGAGGGAAATTACATAAACACAAAATAACTATAATATAAGGTAGAGTGAGATAAATTTGAAAAAAAGGTAGAACCAAATTACCAAGACACATTTGATGGACGACAGATCACTTCACTTAGTCTATGGCTTTTGTTTTACCTACTTGGAGGCCTAATTCAGTGCTGCTGTGGGTTGGAACCCAGGCATCTGCCCTCTTGGCTACATCAAGAGAATATTCAGTTGAATGGAAAATAGAAAGGAAGGAAGGAAGGGGAAAATAAAGAAAAAGAAAAGAAACAAAGGAGAGGAAGCAGGGGGATGTAGGGAAGGAAGAAAATAAAAAAGAGAGAAAGGAAGAAATTAAGAACACTACATGATGGAGATACAAATACAAAATTAAAGACAATTGCTACATTCAAGAAACTGTTATGGGAATCTGATGATCTTCCCTGCCCCTAGGACCTCTGATAGGCTTATGTGGCTCTGAGAACCTTTCCTGATTTGAAAGTATACTCTGCCCCCTAATAGGCTGAATGTGATCATGTAGAGCCTGTGGTGGGAGGCTTGTTTTTCAGGGATGCCTGAGCCTTGTTGCTTTGTGATTGGGCAGTGGGTCAAGAGGGCTATGACAGTCTCTGATGCAGGAGAAGGCTATATACACTGATGATGTAAGGTTTTGCTTTGGGTATGGATGTAATGGTCAGATGGTTGGAAGTCCATCTGCCGATCTGTTTCTCTGTTGGCTTGTAACTTCTGCTTGTAACTTGTTTGCCTTCTCTGAAGTTCATGGTGCTGACTTATTCCCCTGAACTAGGTAAATGGTATGTGTTTGATTGATTAAAGTAAGACTGTTAACCCATTTTGAGTTGCTTTCCTTTAGAAAAGCAGATCTAAGAACCTGTGCTAGCAGCCATCCTGGGCATGCTAGGGTGCTTGTTGATACAGAAGCTTATGTTCTAAGAGGGGCAGAAAACACATAGAGTAGTGCCCAAGCGCACCAATATCTGTATGAGGAAGATCAGGAACATCTAAAAGAGCTAGAAAGGAAGGAAATTCAGAGTTATCAAAATGCAAAGGGAACGTGATCCAAATGACTTTGATCCAAATCATTTTGGAAAGTTGCAGAGTTAGAAAATGGCACCATAAGGATGCAAACTTTCCAGAAGCAATGGCAGATTTGATTTGTTTGTAGCCCCAGAGCTGGAAAGGCAAAGGGGAGTGGTGAGCAGGTGGCACTGCATGGTGGGACTACTTGAAATAGATCTTGTAGGAAGATGGCTAGAGAGTCAAGTGAATGGTAGCTCAAGCTGGTCTAGTGAACCTGGAGAAGTATCCACCAATGAGGACATTAGGGACCCAAAGTGGGAGATCTGGAACTGAAAATGTTGTCCTCTAGCAATGGCTAATGACACTTTTTATTTCCCATCATGTACTCTAAACTACAGCTAAACCAAATTACTTGTTCTTTCCAAAAATGTACCATAATTTCTTTTCACAATACTTTTGCTCATTTAATTTCTCTGTACTGGCCTCTGCCCCTTGTCTACACAGTGAGAAGTGATCTCTTCTTCCTCTGAACTCTAAAGCATAGTCTATAATGAGAGAATTTTTTCCTTTGCATAATACAGCTTTATATTTTTATATGCATGGTAGTTTTGTAAAAGGAATATGATCACATTGCTTTTAGAGTTAAGAAGAAGAGATCACTTCTGACTGTGCGGATCAGGAATTTGTTCATTAAGGAGATGGCAATTGAACTGGACCTTGATATATATGCAGATTTACATAAAGAGGAGACAAGGAGAAAGGGCATTTCTAGTATTTCAAACTCAACATTTCCATAACAGACCTCATCATTTCCATGAAACCTATCCCTGTTTCCAACTTTTCCATAATTGTAAAGCACATCACTATCTTTCCTGATACTCATACTGAAGCCACAGTGTCATTTTCGATTCTATACTCCTGTTGATCCCATATATCCAACCCTTTGTCAGATCTTGTCATTTTTTTTACCTTTACATCTCTTATACAAATCTCCTTTTCTCCACTCACAAAATCAAAAAGACGTCATTTATTTATTCTGTTAGTTGGAAAATTGTATCCCAGACACTTATTGCTGCCACTGCCCTTACCAGCAGACCTCCATGTTTCATGTGCTTCTCTGGGTTGTATTTATCTTTCAGTCTCTCAAGTTTCCTGTGATGTCATGGCTATTTTTCATCCCTAGTTATGAATTGTCACTCCTCCCTCAAGTTAGGCTGCATTAGCATATTTGTGAACACATTATATCCCTCTAGTATTATGTGAAGCATTTTGAAGACAACAGTTGTTTCATGTTTCTTTTGCACACAGTAAATATTTAGCAAATATTTGTGGGAGTAAATCAAATTGAGCCTAGAACTCCAGTGTCTACCTTTAAGGTGTGGGAGAGAAGAGGTACCAAACTGACTACCAAACTAAAGGTCTACAGAGCCATTTTGCTGACCTCATTGTTGTATACCTGTGAAACCTGTACAGTCTACCAGTGCCATGCCAGGAAACTGAATCACTTTCATTTGAATTGCCTTAGGAAGATTCTGAAGATCACTTGGCAGGATAAAGTATTAGACACTGAGGTCTTTACTCAGACTAAACTGCCAAGCATTCAAACTCTGCTTCAGAGAGCACAACTCCAATGGGCTGGCCACATTGTTCGAATGCAAAACGTAGTCTTGCCAAAAAGACAAGGGCAAGTGTTCACATGGTGGTCAGAAGTGAAACAATGACACTCTCAAGGTCTCTCTCAAGGACTTTGGAATTGATTATGTGACTTGTGAGACACTGGAATAGGACTACTAAGCATGGTGAGCCGACATCAGAGAAGGTGCTGTACTCTATGACAAAAGCAGAATTGAAACAGCTTAAAGTAAATGCAGGATGCACAAATGTGGAGATTCCACCTCAAATGTGGAGTATTTGTGCCTGACCTGGGATAGAGCATTCTATGGTCATATTAATCTAATTAGTCATAGTCAGACACACTGTAACTTGACTTAAGCATGGTGATGTTGTTTTGGTCCTCTTTGAGAATGAAGGACAACAATCAACCAACCAACCATCCAAGGAACTACCTTGAAGTGGAAACTGTTTTGCATCTGGAAAGTTAATGTTTCTGGAAGCATGCAAATTATAATATAGCATGGATATGGTACTGATCCACAACTCTGTCTTGTCGCTTACTCTCTGGGAGTATGTCAGTCTCTGTTCTTGTCTCTCTACCTTTGTTCTTCCCTGTATCTATCTGCTTATCTACATTCCTGTGTCTGTCTCTCTAGGTCTCTATTTCTCTAGAAATTAGGCTGAATTTCACTAAAAGTGGTCGGAAAGAAGTAAAAATGGTCGAAGGAAGGAAGGAAGGGAGAGAGAGAGAGAAACAAACAAACAAACAAACAAATGCTAATTAATTTCAAGCACACATACAAAATTCTGTGCTAATTCTGACTGTATAAACAGAAAAGAGATAGGACATCCAAGAGCCAAGATGACAGACTAAGCAGTTAATCACTGTCACTCTCTCACAATCATCTACAAGCAATCACAAAAGAGTGCTCCAAAATACATCCTGGAACAGCAAAGCCACTGAAAAGACAGTGTGAAACAGTCTTTTACCCCAGGAAACTTGGAGGATTGGGAAGAAAGGTCAGTCTCATTCTGGTAAAAGTATACCAAAATCAAGTCTAAATGGGAGCGCAATCTCGGTATAAACTTACGGTATCAACCTTATCTGGGAAAGCAAGGAATAGTTTACCTGTCAGATTTATGGAGAAGCGAAGACTTTATGACCAAACAAGAGTTAGAAAGCATTATGAAATGCAAAATGGATAATCTTGATTACATTAAATTGAAAAATTTCTGTACAAACAAAGCCTACAAAGATTAAGAGGGAAGTGTGAAATTGGGAAAGAATTTTTACAACCAGTGTTTCTGAAAAAGGCATCATTTCTAAAATATACAGGGAACTGAGTCAAATCCATATGAATATAAGTCATTCACCAATTGATAAGTGGCCAAAGGATATGAACAGGCAATTTTCAGAATTAGAAATTAAAGATATCTATAATCATATGAAAAAATTCTCTAAATCACTATTGATTAGAGAAATGCAAATCAAAACAACTCTGAGGTACCACATCTCACCAGTCAGATTAGTTAAGATGACAAAACAGGAAAATGACAAATGCTAGACAGGATGTGGGAAATTGGAACACTAATGCCTTGTTGGTGGAGTTGTGAACTGAACCAGGTTGAGGGTAAGTGACTGGCCTCAAACCCATCAGTTATTTAGGGGAATGTCTACCCTAAGCATGTGAAGACTTCCCTATGGTAGAATATTCAGATAAGAACAATTAGTTCCAATGGCAATGAAGGCAGCTGAAGACTTTTTGTCCTACCACTGGACTTCAGTGACTCAAGAAGAGTTTAAAGACTGATGATTTTGTGCAAATCTACTTCACTTTAAATCCAATTCATGTGCAAGTCAAGACATTGCCTGTCATTTATTATTTTACTTTAACATTGTGATGTCATTGGTCCTCTTCAAAAATGAAAGATGAATAACAACTCTTGTGCTATGGCATACAATTTACCTTCAGTCATCTGCTTGTGGATGATCACATGTGCAAGCTCAGGACTTGGGAACTTTAGAAATGGTGCAAGCTCTCAGACAACTTTTAATCAGCTGTTTTTGACTCAGAGTTGAAGCTCTGGGTACTTTGAGATTAAGAAACTATCCTCATTGAGCAAGAAGACCCAATGACTTAATGGACTTTAAAAAATGGAATTCTTGAGAATGAACAAAGATTGCAGAGTGAAAGTAGAGATTCTCCTGAGATCTCCCACAAACTCTTTCAAATACTTCTAAAAAATGAATCTGAATTCAGAATCTTGTGGAAATGAATGTTGAAGAGGAAAAATAAATAAGTAAATACAAAAATTAAAATAAAAAAAATAAATTAATGTGAACAAATTTTAAAGTGACAGAATTCACAAAGAAACAGGGTGTAGCAGATTTCTAGGCCAAGACAACCTGGAATATCGACAAGAATGATTTGTTTTACTGGGTTAGGAAAGGAGGGCAGTCTAGTGCACAGGCTGCACCAGTGCAGATTAGACTATAAGAAAGCAGGAGTAGACCCCAGCAGACTGAATCACTAACAGCTGTGGTGATCCTCAGATCTCTCAGCACAGAAGGGGGATCTGGTCGAACTGGGTGAGAGAGAAGTACAGCCTTGTTCAGGACTTATAGCAATGGCAGCAACTATTCCTGGGGCAATAAGCCCACAGAGCGAATGTTTCAAAGTCATCTATTAAAACTTTCAGTTGCCGAGATGGTGGAGTAAACAGTAAGTCACTCTTCCTCTCTGTTCCTGACCTTGAAAAACTCAGAGAATATTGCCCAAGGAAAAAAAACCTCTGGGATAGTGGTGTTACAGTTTTGGGGGTCAGGCTGTATAGGTTTCACCTATACCCTTCCTCAACAGACTTCGGGCATCCCCTGCTCCCTGCTCCCGCTTTCTCCGGGAGAAACAGCTGCACAGAAAACTTAAGACACAGGGCTTGTTTCTAGCTATATTCTCTAAGCTTGGCATGGCTGGACTTCTCTCTCATTCTCTAAGCTTGGCGTGGCTGGACTTTCTTTTCTTTAGAACACAACACTTGCCTCTAGCTACGTTCTCTAAACTTGGCGTGGCTGGACTTTCTTCTGCCTCCGGGTAGCCTGTATTTAAGTCCTTTCTCCAGGGTCCCTTAGGGCCCCTCCCCTGGCCTTGCCCTTGCCACAGCGAACCAATAGTGCACCACCCTGAAGGTGGAGAGATAATCCTGCTTATCGCAAACAGGTGCAACCTTCGCATTCTGCCCCGAGGTGATCACGGGCCTCCTTTTAGCTGAGGACCAATTCAACCCATTACCAACAAGAGCCCCAACAAGTGGAGCCAGAAGGATGACAGCTATGGCAATCTTTTAGCTCTGGACACTAGTAGGATTAATGGGAAAGGTCCCTCTTAGTGTGGCTAGAGAGAACCAGTACAGGATGAGAGGGATCCAAGTAAGCCAGCAGCAAGTCCCACCTCAGCAGAACAATGGGAAATTCTGAGCCACAGGAAGATGGAGCTGGCAAGTATTAATACTAGGACACCTCTGTGTGCCTTTGTACCACCAGGGGAATCAGCGGATACCCATGCAAATGGGCATCCACCAATGGCTGAGCCTACCTGTACTCTAGAGCAAATCTAGGGGAGGAGGAGACATCCAGTGGCCAGACGACCCCTCCCTCACACCTCACATTGCAAGTTTCATTGTAACCCTGAGAAACACAGAAAGATTTCACTTGGCCTCATCACAGCCCAGTCAGTTCCAATGCAGCACCAGGTAAACTACAGCATTATATGGCTTCCAGCTGCCAGAACTAGAGACCATAGAACACAAAGCCAGTAGTCAGACCCCTAGTCCCCAGCACAAGAAGCATGGGACAGAACCCCCTTTTGCCCCAGAAGCAGAGATCTACTTTAAAAGCCAGGAAAAAAGGCAATCACAATTAGCAAAAAGCACCTTATAAAAGCAAACATCATAGATTCTTACTATGGGGATGATTGGGAAGATCAAAATATTAATTCAGAAGAGGACAGAACTGATATTACACCCACATGTGTGACCTTGAAAGGGAATATGAATGAGTCTCAAGACAAAATTCTTGGAAGAGCTCAAGAATTTTAAAAGTCAAATTAGAGAGGCAGAAGAAAAAATTATCAATTCTTTTAAAAATACAATTGAAACAATGGGAAAATAAAATCAATTTAGAAAACAACTCCTTAAAAAGCAAAAATAGCCAAATAGAAAAGGAAGTACAAAATCTAACTGAAGAAAACAATTTGATAAAAATTAGAATTGGAAAGAATAGGAAACTGAAGGGATGCCAATCACTTGTAGAATGACTGAACAACTTGTGGTATATTATTGTGATGGAATACTATTTTTCCATAAGAAATGATGAAGGGGATGGTTTCATAAAAATGTAAGAAGACTTATATTAACTCATACAAAGTGAAGTAAGCAGAACTAAGAGAATATTGTACACAGTAACAGCAATGTTGTAACAAAAATCAACTACAGAAGACTTAAATACTTTGATCAATACAACAACCTACAACAATGCAAAAGAATTAATTGTGAAAAACTGCTATTCACTTTAATGATGGGCTCTGAGTGCAGAATAGAGTATATTTTTTCTTTCTTTAAAAAATGTTTTTAAATTAAAATCAGAATTGGGCAAATATAAGCTGATGACTATATGAGGCATCAAGAATCAGTCAAATAAGATCAAAAAAATGAAAAAATACAGGAAAATACACAATATCTCTTTGGAAAAACAACTGGCCTAGAAAAATAGATCTTGGAGATATGATTTAAGGATTATTGGACTATTGGAAAGCCATGATGAAAAAAAGAACCTGGAAGGTATCTTCCAAGAAACTGTCAAAGAAAACTGCCCCAAGGTTCTAGAATCAGAAGGCAAAATAGTCATCAAAAGAATCCACTGATCAACTCCTGAAAGAGATTCCAAATTGAAAATGCCAAGGAACATTGTGACCAAATTCCAGAGTTATTAGGTCAAGAAGAAAATACTACAAGCAGTCAGAAAGAAACAATTCAATATTGTGGGATGACCGTCACAATCACACAGGACCTTGCAGCTTCTCCATTCAAAGATTAAAGGAACTGGAATATGATATTCCATTAAGCAAAGGAGCTTGGATTACAACCATGGATCAACTACCCAGCAAAATTGAGCATAATTTTTCAGGCAAGGAGATGGACATTCAGTGAAATAAAGGACTTGCAGACCTTCCTGATGAAAAAGACCAGAACTCAATGGAAAATTTGATCTTCAAATAAATTGCTCAAGAGAGGCATAAAAAAGTAAACAGGAAAAAAAAGAAAAAATGTGTAATTCAGGAAGAGCAAACCATTTACATCCCTACATGCTAAATCTTGAGAACTGTATATTCATTACGACATTTAAAAAGGACATACATAGACAGAAGATGTGAGTATAAATTAACTGATGTGATGATAAAAACCCAATTAAGGGACACAAAGGTATTGTAATGGGAGAAGAGGAAAGGAGGAGGCAGAAAGGGGAAAATTACATCACATGAAGAGCCACAAAAATATATTATGGTAGAGGGAAAGAACAGAGGGAGATGAGCATTGTTTGAACTTCACTTTCATCTGTTTTGGCTCAATGAGGAAATATTATAATCAGTTGAGTGTAGAAATCTAATTTGCCTTACAAAAAGTAAGAGGGAAAAGGGGAAAGGAAATGGAGGTGGTTAGAAGTGAGGGGAAAAGTAGTAAGGGAAAAGGGAAAGAAAAGAGAGGGGGACTGATAGAAGAGAGGGGAGACTGTGGGAGATAGTAGTCAAAAGCAAAACTTTTGAGGAGGATAAGAGAGAAGGGGGAAATAATAGCATAAACACGGGGTGGGAGATAAAATGGAGAGAAAGACATAGATAGTAACCGTAACTGTGAATGTGAATGGGATGAACTCTCCCATAAAATGGAAGCAGATAGCAGAACGGATTAAAAACCATAATCCTACAATATGTTGTTTACAAGAAATACATTTGAAACAGGAGGATACATACAGGGTAAAGGCAAAAGCAGGAGTAGAATATATTGTGCCTCAATTGAAGTAAAAAAGTGAAAAGCAGGGGTAGCAATCCTAATCTCAGACAAAGAATAAGCAAAAACAGATTTAACATAAAGTGATAAGGAAGGAAAATATACCCTGGTAAAAGGCATCCTAGACAATGAGGTAATATCATTAATAAACATATATGTACCAAGTAGTATAGCATCCAAGTTAAGGGAGGTACAGGAAGGAATAGACAGGAAAATTATACCAGTAGAGGACCTCAATCTCCCCCTCTCTGAAACTGATAAATTTAACCTCAAAATAAACTAAAAAGAAGTTAAGGAGGTGGATAGAATTTTAGAAAAGGTAGATATGCTAGACGTCTGGAGAAAATTGAATGGGTGTAGAAAGGAATATACTTTTTGGAAGAAAATGGCACATATAAAAAAATTCACCATGTACTAGGGCATAAAAAGTGCAGAAAGACAGAAATTTTAAATGCATTATTTTTCAATCATGATGCAATAAAAATTATATGTAATAAAGGGACATGAAAAGATAGACTAATAATTAATTGGAAACTAAATAAGCTAACCCTAAAGAATGAGTGGGTCAAATAACACATCATAAAACAGAATCAATAACTCCATTCAAGAAAATGACAATAATTCCAAAACTTAGGGGACACAACAAAAGCCGTTTTTAAGGGATGTTTTATATTTCTGAATGCGTATATGAATAAAATAGAGGAAGAGGAGATCAATGAATTGGGCATGCAACTGAAAAAACTAGCAGAATAACAAATTTAAAATCCTCAATTTAATATTAAATTAGAAATAATTCTATACAACATAACTAATATGAGAATATGCTTAATAGGAATATATATACACATATACATATACATAAATACATATACATATATATGTAGAGCCCAGATTGCATACCTTCTTGGGGAAGTATAAAGGAAGGGGGAGAGAGCTTAAAACTTAAATAAGTGAATGTTGAAAACTAAAAATTAATAATTAACAAAAAATGAAATGTTTCCACTTCTGATCCTTTCTTCCTTTTACCACTCAGTTGTCATTATGTGATTCTAGAATGTCTCTTTACAGATGTGGCAGGGGTCTCTTTGCCATCTCACCATCTTCCCCTTCATGGCTTTTAGAACTGCTGAGCTCATTTATGTGAACTTGGTTCTCATTCCCTGGATGACTCTAGCTTTGTGTTTCTTTGATTATAATCAAACATTCATCTCATATTGACAGAATTTGAGAGTTAAAAGAGACTTTAGTGTCCATCTAATCCAAATATATTCAAAAGAATACCTTGGGAGTAGAAGCACAAATTTAGTGTGGACTCTGGCTGCAAACAATTCCAATACTATTAAAAAGTGAATCTAAACAATATTTTTGCTTTTTGTGGAGGGGGAAGGCAGGGCAATTGTGGTTCAGTGACTTCTCCAAGGTCACATGGCTGTTTTTTTGACTAAACAAATTTTAAAGCTACAGAACCTGCAAAGTGACAGAGAGAAACAAATCTCTCACTAAAAATAGCTAGCAGGCCAACAGGAAAGGACTATAGAAGCCCACTGGGAGCTGGGCACAGTCCCACAGGATCCACATGGTTCTAGACCCAGCATGGCCCCAAAGAGCAACAGCCAGAGAAGACTTTAGGAGAGTGAATACCAGTAGCCGTGGAGGCTTCCAGACTTCTCAACATATAAACGCCAAAGACAAATTAAAAGGCTAGTGTGGAACTTTGTTGGGACAGGGGGCACAGAAGAGCATGGTCTGGCTGCCACCCAATGGCCAGAAGCAGCAGAGGCACCAGGTGTGGCACATGGCTGCCTCAGGAGCTCCTAGACTACAAATTGTAGGGGGACCAAGAAACCATTCAGAGTGTAATTGCTTTTTCTTTCATCTGCTTAGATATGAATCATGGTCTTGGGTGGTGGTCCTGGGGTTTGTGACCAGTGAGCCAGAGCTTGTGGGGGCTGTAGAGACAGCACCCTCCTAATAGCTCTGGAAGCTGTGAAAACCACAGAAATTTGGGACAAAGCTCTCTCCATTCTAGAAGCAGAGTTTTAGTGTGGCAAAGAGCTCAAAGGTCCAGTAATTGGCTGGCAATATGAGCAAGGAGAGGAGGCACAAACAGACCATATAATCCTTTTTTGGGAACAAAAAAAGATCGAGGCATGGAGAGGAAGATAGTGAAGACAGAATTACTGCATCAAAAGCCTCCAATAAAAATATGAACTGGTTAGAGGCCATGGAGGAGCTCAAGAAAGATTTTGAAAATCAAGTAAGAGTAGTGGAGGAAAAATTGGGTAGAGAAATGAGAATGATGCAGAACAATCATGAAAAGGGATTCAACAGCCTGCTAAAGGAAACCCAAAAATACATTGAAGAAAATAACACCATAAAATTGACTAACTCAAATGGCAAAAGAGGCCCTAAAAGTCAATGAGGAGATAAATGCCTTTAAAGCAGAATTTGCCAGGTGGAAAGGAATTTCAAAACTTCACTGAATAGAATAACTTCTTCAAAATTAGATTGGAGCAAATGGAAGCTAATGACTTTATGAGAAATCAAGATAGTACAAAACAGATCCAAACAGATGAAAAATAGAAGGCAATGTGAAATAGCTCATTGGAAAATCCACTGATCTAAAAAATAGATCCAGGGGAGATAATTTAAAAATTATTGGACTACCTAAAAATCATGATCAAAAAAAGAGCCTAGACACCATTTTTCAAGAAATTATCAAGCAAAATTGCCCTGATATTCTAGAACTAGAGGGCAAAATAGAAATAGAAAGAATTCACTGATTGCCTCGTGAAAAAGATCCCAAAAAAGAAAACTCCTAGGAATATTATAGCCAAATTCCAGAGTTCCTAGGTCAAGGAGAAAATACTGCAAACAGTCAGAAAGAAACAATTTGAGTATTGTGAAAACATAATCAGGATAACACAAGACCTAGCAGCTTCCACATTAAGACATCAAAGGGCTTGGAGTATGATATTCCAGAGGTCAAAGGAGCTAGGAGTAAAAAAAAATCACCTACCCAGCAAAACTGAGTATAGTGCTTCAGGGGTAAATATGGTCATTCACTGAAATATAGGATTTTCAAACATTACTGATATAAAAAAGAGCTGAACAGAAAATTTGACTTTCAAATACAAGAAGCAAGTGGAGCATGAGAAGGTAAACAGGAAAAAGAAATGTTAAGGGACTTATTAAAGGTGAACTATTCCTATTCCTACCTGGAAAAACAATAAATGTAACTCATAAGAATTTTTTCAGCGTGACGATAGTTGAAGAGAATATATATGCATATATGTATACATATATATCTATGTATGTATAGGAGGGTGTATGTATATAAATACATATGTGAGTGTGGGCATATGTATGGTCATGTATATACATAGACAGAGGACACAGGATCAGTTGAATAGGAAGGGATGATTTCTAAAACATAAAATTAAGAGGTAAGAGAGGAATTTATTGAGAGAAGGAAAAAAGGACAGATATATTAGGGTAAATTATCTTATATAAAAGAGACAAGACAAAATTGTTACAATGGAGGGGAAGAACAGGAAGATAAAAGGGAATGGGACAAACTTACTCTCATTGAATTTGGCTTAAGGAAGGAATAACATACACACTCAGTTGGTATCTTACCCTACAGGAAAATAGAGGGTAGGGGATAAGAGGGGGGATGATAGAAATCAGGACAGATTGGGGGAGAGTTTAGCTAGAAGCAAACATTTTTGAAAAGGGATAGGTTCAAAGGAGAAAATAGAATAAGTGAGAGAAGGGATAAGATGGAATGAAATTTAGTTGGTCTTTCACAATATAGCAATTATGGAAATGATTTGGGTAACTACAGATGTTCCACCTATATTGAATTGCTTATTTCCCTAATGGAGGTGGATGAGGAGGGAAGAAGGGAAAAATCTGGAACTCAAAGTTTTAAAAACTAATGTTTAAAAAAGTGCTTTTTACATGAAACAGGTAAGTAAGATATAAAGGCATTGGGGTATAGAAATCCATCTTGCTCTACTAGAAAGTTGGGGGTGGGAAGGTCATGAGGAATGATATAAGAGAAAACCAGTTGTGGGGAAGGGATGTTCAGTAGGCTTGTTATTTTTGGTTGGGGGTAGGGGAAAGACATGGAAAAAAGTATAACTCAAAAATTTGTGGAAACGAATGTTGAAAACTAAAAATAACTAAATTGTTTATAAGATAAAAATGAAGGATATCCTCAATAACATACCTAACAATTAGGTCTCTACAATTTATTTGAAGAGCTCTAAGGAAAGGGAATCCATAAATTCTTGAGGCACCTGATTCCACTTTGGATAACTATAATAATTAGGAAGATTTCCCCACCCCACCCCCACAATCACAAAGACATCAAGGTTAAATTTGTCTCTTTACAACTTCCACCCATTATTCCCATTTATGAGGCAAAATAAAATAAATCCAATCTGTCTTCCACTTGACAGTCGTTCAGATAAAGGATATCTAGCTTGTCCTCCTGAAATCTCTTTTATAAGTAAAATATTCTCGATTCCTTCAACTGATCATTATAACTTACTCCTTCCCTCACCTCCCCCACTCACACACAAACACACACACACACACACACACACACAAACAAACAACTATGTGACACTTTCCTCCCCGATATTCATTACACAAAACATTCCATCTCTCAACTTCAGTGATTTCATCTGATGGACATGTTTCAAGATGGATATGTCTGACTTCAGAAGCAACTTGGTGAGTTCAAAAAGTCCAGAGGTCCCAAGTCCTCAGCTGGTGTAAACTATATTTTAGAAGGAATCTCTGTTTACTAATCCAGCATTCTTGGATAAGATGATTAGCAGTTTGAGAATGAGCCTAATCCCTGCCTGAGTTTTCTGGAAGACTTCTACTCAGGAGTGAAAAGAATGTACAGTACATAGAAATGTAAAATGTCTATTTAGAAGTACTGGCAAACATTAGATGTTTTTGATGGTTTCAGTCCCAAATTTTCAGCATAATATAAAAATCATATTTAAATTGTATAAGTTTTTACATCAGTGTGGATTTTTGAGAACTTTTGTGTTAAACATTTTTATTCTTTTTGTTGGAAATAAATATTTGTCCCATACCTAATTTACATTATACATTTAGTACCTTCCTATTCTCCACATCCTAAGTAGCCTCAAGGCATGAGCCAAGTTTAAACATAAACTATGTTCCCAGGGCTGCCAGGATGAAGCTATAATGAGTCTAAGTGATAACAAAGGATTCCAATCCTTCTCCTAAGTGACCAGGGTCCATCAGAACTGAAGCCATTCCAGATCCTGTGTGAGAGTTTGGAAGAGGAGTTAGAGCAGAGGACAATGCCCGAGCTTTCCTTTCCCAGCATCAGCAATGGTTTCAATTGTTATGCTCCTTTTCCATTTTCCTCCCCTTTTCTGTTTACCCTTCAAACCTAACCCTGCCACCAACAGCCAAAAACCTTGTTTAGTCCAGCTAGAAGTACCTATGGCTAAAGAGGTAATTGACTTTATTAATGATTGACTAACTATGCAAGTCTGAGGGCCAAGTGTTCTGACACCAAGTTGACTAGGCTCTTTTTGGTGTTTACTCCATCAATTCACAGTTTACTCACACGTATGCAGGCACCTTATCTTTCCTCATATGTTGTCTACAACATATACACAATCTGGAAATTATTTGGTAGACTAAGACTTCCTCCCTATCTCTGAAATAAGTATTCTAAGGGGGCATTAAATATGCACCTGCCCAAGAAATTGGTCTCTGGGGTATAAGACTCCAATTTTATAAAATGATGCTCAGCTACTACCTGATGCCATTGTATGTTTTATCAGTCACAGCAGATATCCTCAGCACTTTGCTATCCACTCTAATGACCATCATATCCCGCAGTGATAGCATCTTGCTGGTGAAATTATTGGAATGATGGAACTAATTCTGCATGCCTTGAAGGTTCTAAAATTGTCTGGTTTAGGATAAATGAGGCATTTAGGCTGTCATCTGAGTGCAATGCCACCACAGGGGACAGCTCCTGGGAGAACTTTGTCAAGAGAAAGGAGCTAAACAGGTTTGCCATGGAACAGTTTCTGTGATTACATTACACAGATATTACAACTGGTTTATCTTTTAAGTTTTATATAACTGCTCTTGTTCCTATAAAAAAATTTTATTGTCCTAAAAGCAAGTGACTGACATTTTAATATCGAGCATCATAGTCAAATGACATTTATAACAATACCTCTTAAATCTACAGAGCTCCTCACTGCACTATCATGATTAGTTTGGAAAGCAACTATAAAAGCTTAATGTAAGATCATGTTTCCCTCCTTCTTAGAGGCCAAACAAGTCCCACTTAGTGAATGAAATTTAATAATATATATGAATAGAGCTAATAAAGTAATTACAATTTTTTTTCTAATTTGTATAAAGTAGAAAAGCTAAAGTTGGAATAGTCCTTAGAAATTATCTAGTCCTATCCCCTCATTTTATATACCAGGAAACTGAGGTCCAGAATGGAAAAGTGCTTTGATCAGAAAAACAGTGAATAAACGGCTGAGATGGGCTTTAGAACTCAATTTTTCTGACTATGAATCATGTTTTCTATCCACTATACCATGCTGCCATTCAGTGTCACTGGACAATAATAAATGTCCGTTGTGAACTTGGGAAACTCTGTTTTATGGCTTTATTTTATTATTCTTTTTGGAAAGGGGAAGGGGAGGCAATTGGGATTAAGTGACTTGCCCAAGGTCACAGGCTAGTTTTGTGATAAGTGTCTGAGGCCAGATTTGAACTCAGGTCCTCCTGACTCCAGGGCCAGTGCTCTATTCACTGTGCCACCTAGCTGCCCCCTTTTTAATTTTTTTTTCTTTTTGGAGGGGGTAAGGCAGGGCAATTAAGGTTAAGTGACTTGTCAAAGGAACTCTGCTTTATTATTAACAAAATCTGCTACATTCTCAGACTTCTCAACAAACTTTTATTGTTTCAGTGTTTCACTTTTTAAGGTAAATTTAGCCCTCCTTTAAGGGGACTACAATATTTTCAACCTTCTCCACTGTATGTCATTCCTCTGATTTCCCCACACCTGAAGGCCATGAGACTAGCAGGACATTTGCTCTATACCAGTTTGATCAAACTCAAATAGAAATGGATGTTTATGGGCTGCATATTGACTTAGAAAACCACAAATTATTACCATTTATGTTGGTTTCCAAATATCACTTTAATATGGGTCACTGGGGAGTTTTCCTTGAGCCTAGGAGTTGGGGAGCATATGAGTATGTGGAGGGGAATATAGTGTAACAAGTCTGGAAAGACAGGAGGCAAAGTCATAGAAAATTTTAAGGGACCTTATATTTGATCTTATGGGTAAAGGGGAGCCACAGGAGATTATTTAGTTAAAGAGAGGCATGTATGCCATGATCAGTGATTTAAGAAAATAACTTTGGTAGCTATGTGGAAGATGGATTGAAGTGGGGAGAGACTCGCAGCAGGAAGACTAATTAGAAGGCTGCTGTTATTTTCCAGGTGAAAGGTTATGAAGCTTTGTAAAGGATAATGTCTGTGTGAGTAGAAAGAGGGGGATGCATAAGGGATATTATGAAGGTAAAATTATAAAGGGAGAAGTGACAAGACTTCACAACTGTATATAAAAGCAGACTGAGTCAGAGTGAGAAGTTGAGGATGATAATGAAGTTGTTAGCCTGGGCAATTGGAAGGATGATCCTAACCTTAATATTAATAGAGAGCTTCAGAAGAGAAGTGAGTTTTAGGGACAGATTTTTTAAGATCAAAAAGTTCTGTTTTGGAAATATTGAATTTGAGATTCCTATGGCAGATACAATTTAAAATATCTATTAGGCAGTTAGTGATGCCAAACCGGAGGTCAGGGTTGATATTAAGCTGGGTCAAGAGATCTGAGAATCATCTCCAGAGAGATAATAATTGAACAAATGAGAACTGATGAGGTCACCACATGAGAGAGTTTCAAGAAAAATGCTTAGAGGTCAGAGCCTTGGAGAAGCCTAGTGCATCAATGATGGACAGCACAGCAAAACAGACTAAGGAGTAATTAGACATAAAGAAGAACCCAGAGAGAGCAGTGCTGTAAAAAAAAAAAAACAAACAAGGAAGAAGAGAGTATTCAAGAGAAGGTGATCAATGTGTCAAAGGCTGTTGCAGAGGTTGAGGTGACTGAGGACTGAGAAAAGATACTAGATTTGAAAATCAAAAGAACACTCATAATTTTGGAGAAAGCAGTTTCAGCTTCCTACTCTCGAGTGATAATTATCTATGTATGTGTGGATCTCCTTAAATGGTAAGTTTTATGTGACAGTGATAGGAGCTTAAATTTTGAATTTTCCCTAACGCTTTACAAATGTAGTAGAAAAGAACTGGTGAACAAAAGACCCCCTAATCACTTAATTCCCCCCCTTTGCTTAGGTGATACAGTTATAGATTGTAAGAAGCAAGTAATAGACCAGTTTTACTTTGTTACTCTTTTACAGGTGTGAAGTTCACTATCAAATGGAATTAGCTAAGCGAGTAGCTGGCCAAAGGTTCAGCTACATCTCTGCTGACCTTTTAAAAACAAGACAAGTTCTAAAGGAAGAGATTTGGAGCGAGAGGAAGCTCAGAGGGACTTGAACTTCAGGGGTTGGTCAGGCAGTCATTTGAAAAGGTTGTCAGTTGTAGAAGAAGAACCCAGACCTTGAGAAGAAATTTGTTCTTCCCTCTACTGGCGTAGGGGGGAATTTCTTTCTCTACACTTCACCTACCTACCCTCACCCTCTACACACATACAACTCCCCTAGTGTTTAGCACTTACCTAACAGGAAGCAGAACAGAAAGCAAGAAGTAGGCCCAACAAGCCAAGAAATGAGAGCTTTGTAAGTTAGGAAGTTGATTGTGAAGAACAACTGACCAGTAGAAACTCTAGTAGTTCCCAGGGAGAGCGGAAGATGAACACCATAAGAAGGAAAAGGACATCGGGACTCCTAGTGTGGGATACATGAATGTTTTGGTCCTATGTGTTCCCATGTGTGTGTGTCTGTCTACTTGTGTACTCTATGTATGTGGCCACTCTTCTCAGTGACACTATATGTACTTGAAGAAAAGTGTACTCTACCTAACAACCTAAGAACAATTTGAGTACCCAGAAGCTGTACTAGATTTATTTCAGGCGAACTGTTCTACTTGTTTCCCAAATGATTTCACATCTCCCGTCTCTGTGTACTTAGATATTCTGCTCTCTATGCTTCCGTAACAGTAACTTGTATGCTGGCATCATTACAGTCAGACCCACAGATGAAGTGGGGTATAAACATCCCCAAAATGTCACGCGTGTGTGTGTATATATATATGTATATGTATGTATGTATGTATGTATATATACACAATATGTCTATCTCTGTATCATTCCTTTCACACTATACATCTAAAAACAACAACAAAACCTTTATTCTTTATCTGGGTTTGAGAAGAACGCTTAAACAGTACTAAATCCTAGCAAGTCATAAGTTCCTAAAGATGGGCCATCGCCTCATAATCACACTCAGACTCTCTCAAGATCCTTGGAGTGGTCCTGTTGAGGGCTATACACATTTTTATATATACTATTCATATTCATCACTTTATTTCTGGATCCCTATCCAATGTGTTTTCTATACACACAACTGGCTACTCAAAGTAATGACACTTTTAGTTTAAAAATACTTATTTACTTGAAAATAAGGCAAAAGAATAAAATTGTATAGGTGCTAATATATAAGACAAAGAAATAAGAAAATGTATCACAATACACATATGAATTCAGCTCACACTCTCTTACCAATGGAATGAAAACACTGAAGATTAAGAATGTACTTACAGGAACTTGGCAGGAAAGGGAATGGAGGAAAATTCTTCTGGTTAAGGCAACACACAACTCTGGATTATAAGTTTCAGTGTTACTTGTCCATTCAAGAGCATCGGCACCACAGAAAACTGCTTTTCTATTCCCTGATTAACTACTGATTCTCACTATACATCAGCTAAAGAAATCCACTTCTCTTTTCCATTAGAACATAGCATTTACAAACTCCTTCACTTAACCATCATCCTTAAAAGGGTGTTCAGAAAGTGTTAACTCTTCATGTGAACAGCAGTTCTCCTTAAACTAGAGATCTCCAAAATCAATCAAATTGGCTACCCCTGGGCTATGCAGATAAGACCAGACAATAATCCACTCATCCAGATGCTATATTTTCCAATCAGAGTAGAGTACATAGCAACACAGTTAGGGTTAACTCTTCAAGCCTGTTCACCAGGATTCTTCCATAGCTGCAAAGCTTTCTTTGCTTTTCCTTCAAGCCAAAGGAATCAGCAGACAGCAACAAGCCCTTATGAGAAGTTCCATCTCTCTCCCACTCGAGGTGGTGCTGAGGGGTCAATACTTGTTACTGGAGCCCCTGGTCAGTGAAGCTAATTCTCTTTATGACCAATCAGGTGTCATTCAACCAAAGCCTAGCAGTTGGATGCTTCTAACTGAAACAGCTCCAACAGAGCAGCTTTTTGCCTCCCATGCTGTGTAGTCAATTCTTTTCCTCAGGTTCCTTCCATGCCCAATTCCGTTTTCTATTCACCCCAGTGGCTTAACTGAGAGGTCCTGACTCTCAGTAATTCACCTTTCCCTTAAAAAGTCACAATTCTCTTAATTTCCACTATCAAATCAAGTTTTTTTAAGCTCTTACCTCATTCTCCACATGTTTATACTCATTTTTCTTAGTTTTACTAACTTAGTCATAAAACAATATATGAAAATTAGGTGAAGTTCCCATTATGTTTTCCATCTCTGAAATCTTCCTTTATCTCTTCTATCCTCTTGAAACTATCTTTTTTGCCATTAATATTTCCCTAGGGTTGTTTTTAATAAGTAAAAGATGTCCCATTAAACTATTTCCACACAAGTGAGGCATGATTCCACATTGCTGACAGAGAGATTTGACATCTCATACCATACCACTGATCACTTCCTGTCCCAAAATGTCCAAATCCCAACAGAAAGCTGTTTCATCTTCACACATACACTTATTTTCAGTGGTCTTAAAGTTGTTCTACTCATATTAGCTATCAAAATGTTCATCTCTAACAGCAGCAATATCTTACATCCTTTGGCAATATAAATCTCATTTCACAAAAAAGACTTATTGTCCTTTTTATCACTAAACTGTTCCATTTATCATAAAGTAACAGCATATCTTACATATGGAATGTATTCCTTTCTTCCTTTAATTTTCATTCAGCCACTGACTCCTTCTGGAAACCTTTCCTGATACCCCTAGTTATTAGTACATAAATTATTTTATATTTACTTATATGTTGGCATGCTCAATACACTCAGACTTATTGAGACAAAGAACTATTGTTTAAATTTTATTTTTCTTTTTACCCACCAATTTTTAGAATGGTATCACTAAATACATTTGTCAGATTGGACTGAATTAAAGCTTTGAAAACTGCTACAATATAGTGGTGGTGGTGGTGGTCATGGTGGTGGTGGTGTGTATGTATGGATATTATCAATCCAAGTTTCCCATACAGCAAGAAAGAAAAATATCCAGAATGGAAAATTAGTAGCACTTTAAGACAAACCTTACCACTTTTACAATTCTACTTAGGACATTTTGTATTGAACTTCCTGGTGCCCCTGGTTAGAATTGGAGACTCCTTGGAGAAGCTGATCTTTATAAGAAGGAAAGAAGAAAACATCTACATTTTTCACGCAATCAAATAAATCAGAAACAAAATCATGCTTACAAGAGGAAGCAAATCTTTAAGAAAAATTTTAAATGGGAAAATAGACATACTATTAGCAATCTCATTTTAACAGTTGGTATGGGTTTACACAATGCTTCCTTGATTTAAGATAATCATTACACTTTTAGGTAGAGAAGTTTGGGGGATGCCAGTTTCTGTTGATTTTTTTGAAGTTAATATACAAGTTAAATAAATAGCACACTTTTGCATGATTAAAGAAAGATAATGTCTTTATCCTGACCCCTGATATCTGATGTGCAGATTGGCAAGTCCTTCTATAATCCAGATTGGTGCTCTGGCAATACATCTAGTTTCAAGAAAAAAAATGAGCATTTTATAGCTCTGTTCTTAAGTGTAGGCACACACCAAGATCTTGTGAGGTGCCCTGCCATACTGCAGCAGGTCTGGAAAAGAGTTGCTTACTCAGAGGGTGTGAGAAGGATGCATAAAAGAGGCAGGACCCCAAGAGTAATGAAAGTAGAGCTGTTTTCATTACCCCACATACAAGCTTTTATAGGATGCTTTCTATTTGTTTTCCCCTGAGGACATTGAGCACTTCTTTGTTCCCAGGTCAAGGGTGTATACCATGCTTATCTTGAGGACATAATGCTCACACCTGTGTGTTTGAGCTCCTTCCTGGGGAATGGGGAACCAATCCAAGCCTGATAGAATGCTCTTCAGCTGAGAGGGCTTATTCAGCCATCAAGGTGAAAGTCTCACTGGCCTGTGGTCCTCTACAGATCAAATTATGCAAAGCCACACACAAGCAGCTTTCCAGAGGACTGCTGCTGTGAACAGATTTTCAAGGTTCTGATTTCACATAATAGTGAACACTCTACTCATTCAATAACAACTCAGAGCAAAACAAGGTACAGCATTCACCATGTTACAACTTATCACAGAAAATCAAAATATAGCATTCACAACAACTTATCACTAAAATGGCCACATAGTTTTTTACCACAGTGGTCACATAGTTTTGAGCAAAGTATAATCATTTAGTCAATCAATAACTTAGTAACTCAATCATTCAATCAACTTAGTCATTCAATCATCCTTAAGGAGGCTTGCATCCTTAAGGGTGACAAAATACAGAAGTCAAAGTTTTCCACTCATGGGGCATGCTAAGTTACAAATCAATCACTATTCAGTCACCATTCACTATTCAATCATCAGAAAACATACAGGCTATCCACCCCTAGATCACAAGTAAATCACAATCTTCTCAGTCAGTACACTGTATCCAAGTAAAGTCTTTCAGCTTGACTTGGGGTAGGCTCTCTGATTCCCTGGATCCCCTTCCATGGTCCCACATCCTACCTGAATCCACCAAACTGTCAGTAGGGTTCAAAGGCAGACAGCTCCCAGCTCCTTGTCTAGATCTCCATGCATGTTTCTGTTCCACACTGAAGCTCACAATGTCTAGCTTGCCTTAAATCCTTTACAGTCTCTATTCCTGGGAAGTCAAGGCATAACAAAGCCACAAACAAAGCACTGAAACCACAGTCATACTTCCTCTAACAGCTCTGGCTGGCCCTCAGAAATCTTCAGCAGTTTCAGCTGTTCCTCATTTTCTTGGGTAGAACTTTGGTTTGGACTTGTTCCCACAAATGACATACTGCACAATTGGGAAATGATATCTATTTTAATTATATACATGGAATAATACAAGAAGCCTTAGAAAAACGAAAGCAAAGTCCCAATACACGCAGAAACAGGAAAAATATAACTATAAGGATAATTATAAGGTAAGCGGAGAATGAAAAAGAAAACATCACCAATGCGGAGAAGCACCAACACCTGACCACATAAGCTGAGGAAATCCAGGTACAGCCATCAGGGTTCCGCTCAGGAGGGTCCCAGGCAGGACGTCTCCTCCATGGGTGAGATTCCAAAGTGGGAAAGGGACTAGAGGGGATTATATACTTTCTAAACAAAAGTGGCTCTGTGCCAAGAAGTTTGTCACCTGGCCCTTTTTGTTTTCCCCTATCAAGGAAGGGCTGCGTACTTCTCCAAGACATAGGCTGATTAATGGAAGGCTTGGGGGAATAGCCAGTTTCTCCCAGCATGCCTCGACACCAGAAATAGCTAGTTCCTGGGACACAATAAATAGCAGCTGAGTTACACAGCACATGTCTTTGATAACTCATCTTAGGGGCAAAATAAACTTACTCACTATAGGGGCACGAATTGTCCTTTCACTCATCAGTTCTTCTGCAGCTCCAGCTGGCCATCAGAAGAAGCTCTGCCACCACAAGTTCCCAGGAAGTTCTGACTTTAGCAGCTAGTTTTTCTCTTTATATACAGTGTTGCTCCTCCCTATCTAGTCCCTTCATGTCACATCAGCAATAAGGGTTCATACCTTCTGTTTTTTTTTTAACAGAGGCTTAATTTGAAACTAGGTGCTAAGTATCTCTTTGCTCAGCAATACAAAGAGATCTTCATATTTCATTACCTTTACAGATGATGAATAAAGAATAAGGAACAAAAATGCTCCCCTGTGGAGTATTGTTCTTTGAATTACATTATATGTTATGCACCTTTGGATATTGAAAGGATCTACTATGGCTTTCATAAAACAAGAAATATGTAGCAATCTGGACAAATTGATGATGAACCAGATATTACTATGTGCAGAACAGAAGGCAAAAGTGTTTTAGATACATTTGGCTCTTACTTTAAGTTGTTCAGGGGCTTTTTGAGAGTCAGCAGGAGACAGTGCTGACTATTAGTAGCTCCTGAATAATGCTGCTTTGGCTTGATTTGAAACATTTTGAATAGATTAAGTTTCTTATTTATTTGTCGTATATTTTCTTTGATCAAAGCAGCTGCTTAATTTGAATAGCTCTTATTTCAGCCAAGTTGAAGGGAGAGTTCTATACAACAGCATGTTGGATAAAATTATAATGTAAAAATTTAAATGGTAATTAGCTAGAAGTTCTTGGTTGACGATAAGGAAAAGACAATTGATAAAGAGTGAATTTGTCTTTTATAAAAATAATATAATATGCTCCAATAACTATTGATTTCTATTAAAATATTCTTAGAGAAATGAAAAGCCAATTACATTATCATATCCATAGAGCAAAAGTTAGGGAAAAGGTGAAATTTGATATATTCAGAATGGATTCTTTTACATGTTCCATCTGATTATGATGTTATTTGATGCAGAGAAAATACATTTTTCCCCTGCTAGTTTCAAGCTATTCTTTGATGCAAAGCTCTGATTGCTTTTTTCAGTACCCAACTGAAGAATCTAAAGTCCTTAGAAACATGTTTCTGAACTATTCAAAGTAAAAAACAACAATATTTTAAGTCCCATTAATTCAATGAAATGGTGTCATACACATAGCTGGCATAATGAATAAATGATTTATATAGCCTTTATATTTATATATCTTAAACCACTTAAATTACAAAAATGAGCTATATTTACTTCTGGGCTTGACAGGTATTTGACAAGGCACATTTCCAGTCACCAAGGTACTAGTGTCCAGATTACAGAATGATTGAATATGTCTTCCTAAACACCTATCTTATTATATTGCTAAACCCAGATATCAGAATAGTAAAATACTATTGAATACTTATATACGAGACTGCATTATCTCATCATTTAGCCTTTAATAGTAGAGAGAAAGTGAACAAATTGTTTTTCTTTATGTTGACATTGTCAAGGAAGCATGTTTTTGTTTGTTTGTTTGTTTTTGCTTTATGGAGGGCAGTTGGTGTTAAGTGACTTGCCCAAAGTCACACAGCTAGTTTGTGTGTCAAGTGTCTGAGGCCAGATTGGAACTCAGGTCTTCCTGACTCCAGGGCCTGTGCTCTACTCACTGAGCCACCTAGCTGCCCCTGGAAGCATGTTTTTAAAGGAATTACGTCAATCAAGAAGTTTTATTATACGAAAAAATTTCCTTACTACCTTTGCTAGCCTATGCTCTTAATAAAATGCATTATTTATCATTGCAAACCTATCCAAAGCTTTTATTTTTACCATTTATTTGCTCTCACAGGACCCTATGCCTATAATGTCCTCCCCTCTCATTTCTACCTCTTGAAAGCCTATTCATTCTTTAAAACATGAAGGCTTCCCTGATCTCCTAGCTGGAAATGGCCTCCTTATTCTCTGCATTGAGTGCTATTTACTTCTTTGGCACATTTTCCATTTTGTATTACATTTATTTTTTAGAAAGGGCAAAATAGAGTAATTAATACAGGCTCAATCTTGGAGTCAGAAAACCTGAGCTTATACCTTATCTCTGATAAATAGTAGCTGCATGAAGGTCACTGAAACTCTTTGTGTTCTAGGAAACTCTTATGTCTTTTACTTGTAGAGAGAATTGCTTGCACTGATGAAATAAAATCTAAGGGAAAAAAGAGAATGAAAAAAATCAAGGAAGAAAGGAAAGAAGGAAGGAATCCAGAATAATAATGACTGAATCTGGCTGAGGAGAAGAATTGAGAAAATATGAGTATGAAATATCCCATGTAGAGTTAGTCACAGTTGGTGCATTGGCTATTGTTGCCACATTTTTCTTCTTTTTTCCTTTGCTAAACTTTATACAAGGAGTAACTTGCTGAATATGAGAGCAGGAAAGAATATATTCAGAAAAAAACTTCTGTTAAAATAAATCAATAATTTTTAAAAGATAACAGATTTGTATCAAAATTAAATGCAATCAGATTTTTGCATATCTCTTCAATAACACTTGAATAGTCAGTGCATCTTTATCTCCCCTACTAGACTAAGAGCATCCTTTGTCATCTTGTATCTTTTCTCTCCAGCAGCTAGCAAAAAGGCAAGCACATAAAAGGCTCCAAATAAACAGAACTTAGTTGAAAACATGCCAATTTGTCCAATAAATATCCATCATGAACTGTAATATTCAAAATACATGCAAAGCTGCCTGCTACCACACAGCTGTTGGTGTCCACTATAGCATCAACATTCCTGTACTCCATATATCAGATATTTTCATGGTTAGGATGCTACAATTCAGTTTTAACCTTATGCTTAAAGAATTCAAGTTGTAGTTTATCACACAGAACAGATAATAAAAGAACTGTCTATATATTTGACAACAATAGACATAGTAAATTTTCTTTTCTGAAATTTCTCTTCATTATGAAGTTACTCCCCACCATCCTAAACATATATGGGCAAATATGGAGCAATAATCTATGCCTGTTGTCAATACTAGTAAAGGAAGTGATGAAGTAGAAAAATAGCTTCACAAAATAAACTCATCTTCCATTAATAAACTCCCATCTGCCATTTTATGGCACATACACAAACTACTATAGGAAGATGCCAAGACAATTTAGAATTGCCTTCTCTGAAAGCCTGAGCCAGAGTTAATTTCATTCAAAGGATAAGTGAGTAAAGGATTTCTTTGCCAACTGACCAAATGAAATGATTCATGATTAATGAATCTTTTTTAAAAATGTTTTTCCTACAGAGACTTCTCCTTAAAGCATAATGATATAGTAATCCAAGGGGGGTGGGATAGGGAAAGAACCTAGAGTTTAAAATATGTGGACAGAAAATTCAAATTATACATTATAGTTAGGGTGTACATGCAAGTTGAAGAAGACAAAGGTTAAGAGTATATTGTCTTTTGAACCTTACAAGGATAGGTACAGGAGCACATTTTAAGCATTCCTTTATCCTATGAGTAAGAGATTAAGTTTTCTCTGGGAACAAGTTTTCTCTATTAAAATATTATTGCTCTGATGATCAAAGCTAATTACTGGAAATGCCATTAACTTTCACAGTAAGTCACTTATGACTTGTCTTTTAATTATAAAATTGGAATCAAACTTCAGCAGAGTGTGCTCTGTGATAGTTTCGAGTTCCAGGGTTAGTTGAGGAATGGCAGTCACTTACGGATTTCTAACTAGCCAACGAAATGGAAAATATGAATATATTATTATTTTTATCCTTAATTACATAGGACAGAGTACTCATTCTGAATGAAAAAGAGATACTTAACAAGTTTCCTAGTTGTCCTTTCATCTTTGTCAATGATACTGGCACTGGGCTGTAGACTCACTGTTTACTCTTGTATCAGAAATTGCTTGCTAATTCAACATCCTAATCATATATGCTCTTCTCTCCTTTGACTGTGAGTATTCTCTGGATGCCAGTAGAAATTTTCTTCCAAGTTGCACACAGCATATTTTATAATTATTCTTGTTGCTAAGTAATGCAGAGCTTTTGTATTCTTTCTATCAACTGAAATATTAACTTGAACTAGGTCATGGTGTGAGATGATGATTAATCAGGTGAATGTTAATATACACAAGTGTCCACAAACTAATGAAAAGAACAAAGAAAAAGTCACGTTTATAAAAAGGTTGATAAAACAGATCTGTTAAGCATGTGTAGAAACTTTATTGTCTAATAAAGTCATGCTTTTCAAGAAGTTTGGTGTTTATTACCATCCAACATGATGATGATGATGATGATGATGATGAATGATGATATATATATATATATGTATATATATATACACACAAGTCTCTGTAGGAAAAACTTATCAAGTATTTTCATATAGTTGGCATGAAACCACATGTAAAATTAATAAATGCATTATAAGATGATGAATGAGAAAATAAATAGAATTCTATTCAACTTCCTTCTCTAGAAATTGAAATGAATTCAAAAGTTTGAAAAAGGTAGGCAATAGGATCTAGAGAATAGAATGTAAAAGAGACAGGTCAGGAGTATACAGTTTCATTCCCTGCCCTTTTTTCAACTAGATATGTATGCAGAAAGGAGGTTCTATTTCAGGGGATCTCATGAAATAACCTTTTTTAAAAAAAGGCTTTTTTGATGTTTTTATATCATAGTTTTCCCCAGTATCCTACCTCCTTTCAGAGAGCAATTCCATATAATAAATAATATTTTAAAGGTTAAAAAAGTACAAAACATAGAAAGAAAACATAATTGATCAATATATTGAAAAAAAATCTGAAACTATATCCAGGGTACAAGTCTTGTGGACCTCTGGAAAGTGTTGAGGTAAGAATGTCTTCTCATATCTTTCCTAATAAGTCATACATGTTCTTTAAAATTTTACATTTCCTTTGATGTGTGTGTGTGTGTGTGTGTTTTAAAAATCAGTCATTCTCACTGTGGTAGAAAGTAGTCAAAACACTAACAAATTGTTCCAAAAGACTTCTCAAAAACACAACCTATTGACTCAAAAAATAATTTGCATGAAAGAGTTTTTATTTTTAGATCACAGAGTCCAAATAATATTATCCTCTACCAAATGTAATCCTCACAATTTCTTGATATTTTTGCAGACTTTTCATAGACCAAAGGGATTTACACGCAATCATGGATATAGAGATTTCAGCATGTGTAAAAATACAAGAATTAATGAATTAAGAAACACAAACATTCTCCCAATGCACTGCTCTTCTTACTTTAAGGGAAGTAAATCCTTTAGGGTTTGCTTTTTATAGCCATTCTTCTAATTTCCCCACAAAACTGCATTTTAAACAGTTATTATCTATTCTAAATTTAGGGTTGAATTATATGACTATTAGTTTGTCTCTCTCTCAAATGTTCCATATTTTTCATCCAGACTGCTGAGTTTTTCATTTCTGTGATTACGGGTAATGTATTTTGTGAAGTGTAATAGAAGCAGCATAATGGCAGGTGAGGCAGATCAAATGTCAAAATTTAAATATCCAAATTATTGATACTATAATTTTCACATAATACATTAGTTAAATTAGCTTAATTCAGTTGTTCTGTACTTATTTCTGGACCATATTTTTGTACAAAGAGTCCTTTAAGAGAGGCAGCATGGTGTCAAGGATATGGGGCCAAACTTGTTATCAGGAAGACCTGTATTCAAATCCTACCTTTAACTGGTACTAGATACTAACTAAATAAGTGTTCAAGTCACTTAACTTCTCAATGCTCCCTATTTTCCCAAACTACATTTTAGATGAATAACTTCTCTGCATTGGACACAACTGAATTCACAGATCCAACCCTAATTTACCCTCCCCCAACCCCTGTGTCTCTGTGTCTCTCTCTTTTCCTCTGTCTCTTTCTTCCCATCTCCTTATCTCTATCTCTGTCTTTGTTTCTGTCTCTGTCTCTCCCTCTATATATGTATACACACACACACACAGGCTTGATAATAATGTATATATAACAATCTGAAAATTCCATGTCTTTCATATCTAATTTTTTTCAATAGCCTGTTCTGTTCTCAAGCTTCCTTTCTGTTTGTTTCTGTTAGATTTATCAAATCCTAGGACAAGAAGGGAGAGAGATTATATTTATACAATATATATAATTATTTAACTATATGACTGTATATTTAATTATATATATGCATATATATTTATAAATATACAATATACATTTATGTATGTATAAATATAGATATAATTTATATTAACATTTTAATATACATATCTTTTGGGCATATACCTATATGAATATACCTATACTTATATGTGTTTATAAATATGCATTAGACATAATTAAATCAAGAATATGCACAAGGTAAAGCCTCATACTTTATGGATATTAGAAGATGAGCACAATGAAGTTACATTGGTGACTAGGAAATAACGTTGGCCTCAAAGAGGAGATATGAAAATGTACCTACCTCTTTCTTTTGCACAAGTAGTGGTGGGCTATGGGTAGAAGACCACATAAAGGGTAACTTTAGGACTGAAAAAAACTAAAACAGAAATTAGATATGAAAGATATGGAACTTTCAGAATATTATATTTACCTATTATTAAGCACCACATAGCACCTTCACAAAACAGGTCACAGAAAAACTGAAAACACCTGTAAGAAGGAAAAAATAATTTAAAAAACTCTTATAGGTCACAATGAGATGTAATATATATAAACAGTAAGAATACATAAAATTCCTCTATAATGTGTGAAAGAACAAATCACAGAAACAGTCAACAGCTATTTGAAAGAGAATTACAATGATGAGACAATGCCACACTCTTTTAATGATTCGAATAAAGCAGTCTTCAGAGGAAAAAAATATAGCTCTTAAAATACATCAACCAAATAACAATGAGTGATTAGTAACTGATTATAAATGAAAAAACCAGGAGTCAACAAACAGAAATTTGAAATAACAAAAGAAGGAAGCTTTTCTTTCTCTCTCTCTTTTTTTTTTCCTTTGCTTTTTGGAGGGGGGAGGGCAGGGCAATTGGGGTTAAGTGATGTGCACAAGGTCACATGTCTGGTAAGTGCTAAGTGTCTGAGGCCGTATTTGAACTCAGGTTTTCCTGACTCTAGGGCACATGCTTCATTTACCACACCACCTAGCCCCCCCCCCAAAAGAAGAAATCTTAAAAATTATAACAGAATATATGATTAAAAAACAAAAACTGTGTAAAAGGCACAAAAGGTTGGACCTTAAGGAAACAGTTTTTGCTGCTGTAGAAACTATAGATTTGAGAAGGGGGAGACTAATATCATGGAAAATAATTATGAGACTGGTCCGATTATCTAAAAATAAACAAGTAGTCAGGGGCAGTTAGAGCACTCAGTGTATAGAATGCCAGGCCTGAAACTGGAAAGAATCATCTTTCTGAGTTCAAACATGTTCTCATACACATACTAGCTGTGTGACCCTGGGCAAGTCACTTTACCCTCTTTGCTCCAGTTTGCTCATCTATAAAATGTGTTGGAGAAGAAAATAGCAAGCACTCCAATAATTTGGCAGGTAAACTCACATGGGGTCATGAAAAGTTGGACATAACTGAAAAACAACTGAATGGCTAGGTCAACCTTTAGTGGAGCTGCTAAAGGTCAGTGAAGTACTCCAACGAGGGCAGCAGAAGTAGGGTAAGAATTTCCCTTCAGATATCAACTGACTCAATAATTAGCCCCTGAATAATGCTTTATCCAGCTCACAAAATGTAGCTTGTGAGGGGAACTGAACAGGTTTATTTAATCTCATAAGACTTTTTTGTTTGCTTGCTTGTTTGTTTTTTTCTGTCTGCAGACAACCTTTTATATTTGGTCTATCTGCTTTGGAATGTTCACTTTCTCGAAGTGGTAAAAGGGAGGGGCATTTTAAACTTTCTTCCTTTGCCAAAGAAAGCACATTTCATTCTGTAAATTAAAAACTTAAAATATAAAGCAAATATAGCTGAATTCAAAGAGGCCAATAAAATCTGAAGACTTATAAGTTATTCTGAGGCTCACTTTGACCCACTCTTTTTCCCCCATGCCTATTTTTTAAAACTACAAAGTTATATATGAAGCACAATAAATTTGGGGCTCTCTAAAGCCTTGGTATGATCACATTCCATGCTGCACAGCAATAGTTCAACTATATCCACAGAATGTTAACATTTGCTAACCTTTGAAAGAAAATCCACATAATTTTATGTTAAATTTACAAGGCTCCTCTTGAAAATGTGAGAAAGACTTAATTCTATATCCATTATGATAGTTTAAAAATCTACTATTCAGTGAAATAATAATGAGAAAATATTATTTAAGAAATGTTAACTGGGGTGTTTAATGTGAAGTTAATAGAACACTGGCCCTGGAGTCAGGAGGACCTGAGTTCAAATCTACCCTCAGACACTTAACACTTACTAGCCATGTGACCTTGGGCAAGTCACTTGCCCCCAAATACCCTCCAAAAATCCAAAAAAAGAAAGAAATGTTAACTATGACTGATTATGTCCTTATTCAACTACTGATTATAGCAGGTCCATGAACTGGTTAATCATCCTAGAAAGCAGAAAGCTGATAAAGTAATATTCCCAAGACAGTATGGAGCTTACAATTCATATGAAGCTTTATGAAAATGGCCAAGGTTAATATTAGTAGTGTTATAACCTGACTTTCCTGATGACTCTTATTTACTGAGTGATCAGTTAGTCTGTACAGACCCTCTCAGCAACCTCAAATTCCAAAGGTCCTGGAGCTGTTTGCCATGTCCTGCTCTAGCTCCTTTTAGAGATGAAAACCTGAGGCAAATAAGATTTAGTAACCTTCCCAGGGTCACGCAGCTAGTGTCTGAGTCCAGATTTGAATTTGGAAGATTAGTAGTCTGACTTCAGGCCTGGAACACTATCCACTGTGCCATCTGACTGCCCATTACTGTGGATAGAAGCAAATAAAAACCCTTAAAATTACCTGAACTGTTGCTATGTAACTATGGTGGATGAACAATTGCTTGATAAAATTGGGATTCCCCTAGCTAACTTGATGGTAATTCTGACTCCCTGGATATAGGTAAGGGAAAGTCCTTATTTAGTGCCTTTTTAGAAGGAGGAAGTCACCACACAGAGACCTCCAAGGATTTCACATCATCTTCTTAATGTGATTTTCTAGGAAGAGGAAGTCTTGTTGAGTAAACCAGGAAATGCTGGGTGCATGGCAATGTTAGGACTCCCTCCTGATCGATGTAAGCCCTAGAACAGGTTGAATGAAAGAACGGTATTGTCTTTTAATCATTTTACTATAGATCACCCTGGTGCATGATGAAGAATTGTTGATCAACAATTCCAGCATCATCAATGCTGTATTCCAGCTGTTCCTCGTGCTGTGTTGTGTCTTAAACAAATAGTGAGGAACGTTTCTGACTTCCTCTCCAGGATAAGGGTGTGTAGGACTTTGAGAGAAAGTACAGCCTGCTCAAGGAGGTGCAGAGTAATCTGAACAGAGTTAGATCTCAGTGATGGTTAACAGATGGAAGGATTGTGAGATACAGAATTCTAGGGTGAAAAAGCTTGTTCAGTATGGGATAAGATTTCAACAGGGCACAAAGAGAGAGAGTAGGACAAGGTTGAGGGGATTAGAAAATATGACAAGGGACCTGAGACAGTGTTATCCTAAATCATCATTGATTATTAACTATAGGAATAGGGAAAGAAACAGGAGAAAGCATAAGGTTACTAGAGAGTTACTAGTTAAGTAGAGAAACTCACAATTTCAAAGAGTTGTGTAGAAGGAGCTGGGTTATACCTAAGTGTCTGGGGGAAAGGAGGGTGGGTCAGTAGGAAGGAGGAGGTAACAGTTCACCCCTTCACCCAGAAGGTGCTCATCATTAGCTGGGCCTGTAGCTGGGTTTGGCCCTGGACTGTTGGGTTCAAGTTCTCTTCCTGCTCCTCTGGGATGGCTGACACTTTTACCAAGTGGGACTCCTGAGAAATTTTTCAAGGACACAACCTTGGCAGGAGTGGTTGGCATGGCAGGAGTGAAAAAGAATTTTCTTACTATAACCTGAATAAAAGTTTAGACTGAAAGAGTAATATATAATGGAGTGGAGTTTAAAGCAATAATAAAAAGAACCACAAAAAGACAAATGCTATTTGGCACATGTTGACCCAGAGATGCAATTACTAGCTTATATCCAAAGGAGACGACTGATAAGAAGAAAGTCCCCATATCCACTGAAACATTTATAACATAATTTTGTGGTCATTAAAAAAATAGAAACAAAATAATTGTTCATTGATTGGGCAATGGTACATGAGGATAACAGAATATTACTAATGAATTTGATCAATACAGACAAATATGGAAGGAGCTACAGGAAATGATGCAGAGTAAAGAAAGAAGAGCCCAGAAAATATTGTATGCAATGACTACAACAATGTAAATGAAACGAGTAACCACACATACAAAAAAAAGTAAAAGTTGCAAAATTTTAAAGAACAAGCAAAACTCAAAAGAAGACATTCCTATAACAACCCTTCACAGAACTGGGAGGTCCACAAAGTTTTCTCACAGCACACATTTTCAGAATTTGTAAATGTACTTATCAATTATGCTGAATTATTCATCTTTCTTAAAAAATGCTGGTAATTATATTGGATGACTCTAGAAGGAGACATATGATAATTGGGGGCAAAGCAACAATGTATCAAAAATTTATCAAAAAAATAATCTCTGTTTGGATTTATTCTCTACAATGTCATTAAGTGAAACTCAAATTCAGTGGAGATATTAGGAGATTATGGCAGAACTAATTTCAGCATAGATGCCCAAAGAAATATCAGAAAACATTTAATAACTATCAGAGACAAATACTTATCTATCCTAATTTCTAGTCCAGTGATCTTTTCACTATATCAACCTGCTTCCCATCAATACATTTAAAATGCTAAAAATCTCATTATTTGCTGAATTAAGCTATGTGTTTTATAATATTTCTTAGAATTGAAGAAGTATGTTTGAGCTTTTTTTTCATAGGACAACTTATTGCTCTGAAAGTCACCTGGTGTCAGTGATTTTGATTATGATTACTAACTTCATACCATGAAGTGAAAAGTATATCCAATTCTTGTGGGGCAGGGGGAGTCTCTTCACCATTCAGAGGACACTCAAGGCTACTTTATCTCTCTAGACATATTTAAAATAAGGATGTTAGATAAGATGATCCAAAATGTTTTTCTTACCTCTAAGATTCTGTGATTTTATTTTTCTAGAAAAGTTTGGGGCTCTATTAGAGATACCCTGACAGTCAAAGCTTTTACTGTCTTCTTTGGAAAAGTTCAAGACAGTTCTGTTGTAAGCAAGATACTTCCTTGATACTGATATGTCATTGTGCATCTCTCTCAGATTTGACACCTGGGAAGGCAGTTAGGGTAGATATTTATACATATTTTATACATATTTTTGCATATTTTAAACTGTGCTTGAATTTGGCACTTTTCATTGGTGGAGAGTTGTTTCATGCTACTGTGTCAGACCATGATTATAAAGATCTCCTGTGCAGCTCCAGGCTGTACTTCAATAAGGTCTCTATCCCATCAACCCCAGGGTTGGAGGGGGCAGAGTCAAGATGGCTACATAGAAGCAGCAAGGTCCTGCAGCTCCCACACAACCAACCTAAACACCCATAAAATATGACCGCATACAAAGTCTAGGACTCTCAAACTCACAAAAATACAGAAAACACATCTCTCGCTGAAGACAGCTGGGCAGCAGAAGGCCGGGAGCCCAGGCCGGCCCAGCCTGAAGCCAAGACCGCAGCCAGGCCCGGGGCGGTGGGAAGGAGCCGAGCTGAGTCGAGCCTAGCTGCACCACAGCCAGTCTTCAGGAGAGAAGATCTACTGCACCTCCAACAACTCCACATCTAACAAGGCCTGAAAAACAGGGATTGGAGAGGAGGAGTTCAGCAGAAGGGGCTCATCCAGCAGGCCGGCAGGCCAGGAGCCGAGACCAGCCCAGCCTAAAACTGCAGCCACGGCCAGGCCAGGCCCCAGGGTGGGCAGGAGGAGCCAAGCCTCCCAAGCTGCAGCTTGAGTCTACTTCAGAGAAGATCTACTACACCTGTGGGAATCTTCACATCCAGCAAACAAGGATTAGAGATGGTCATTGAAAGTGAAATTTTGAAATTTAATTTGGGGGAGGAAACAGAGTTTGGCTAATCTGCCCCCAGGGCAAGGAAGCAGTGGGGGAAGGGCAGGATCTGCTGCAACTGGCAATGGCCCCCACCGGGCTGCTTCAGAGCCCCCGGCCTGCGGACTCCGCAGGGGGGGCTGAATAGCTTGATCAGGGCCAAGTGCTCTTGTGTTGAGCGGCCTGGATGCAGATCGTGGACTTGGGTGGTGGTCCTGGGGTGCGCTTTCAGCAAGCCAAAGCTGGGGGGGGGGCTACCACCTCTCCCTAATAGCTCTGGCAGCTGGGAAAACCCCAGCAATTTGGAACAGACCTTTCCCCCTCTGTAAGCAGAGTTTCACAGAGCTAAAAAAAAAAGCAACCAATTAACCATGAGGAAAAGGAAGCAAAATAAAAACTCTATGATATTTTTTTGTGGACAAAAAGGATCAAAGCATGGAATGCAAGGAAGACAACCCATTCAGAACTCCCACACTAAATACTTCCAAGACACTTGAAGAATTCCTAGCAGCTATAAATCGGTTGAAAAAAAGACTTTGAAAAATAAATAAGAGAAGTGGAGGAAAAATTGGGAAGAGAAATGAGAATGATGTGAGAAAAATCACAAAAAGAGAGTCAACAACCTGACTGAAGAAAACAACACTTTAAAAAATAGATTAACCCAAATGGCAAAAGAGTACCAGAAAGTCAATGAGGAGAAGAATGTCTTAAAAATTCAAATTTGCCAGATGGATAAAGAATCTCAAAAGCATTCAGAATTAAAGTGGAGCAAGTAGAAGCTAATGACTTTATGAGAAACCAAGATACTATTAAACAGTTACAAAGAAATGAAAAAATAGAAAGGAGTGTGAAATATCTTCTTGAAAAAACCACTGACCTGGAAAATAGATCCAGGAGAGACAATTTGAAAATTATTGGCCTACCTGAAACCCATGACCAAAAAAACAGAACTTGGAAAGCATCCTTCAAGAAATCCTCAAAGAAAATTGCCCTGATGTTTTAGAATCAGAAGGCAAAATAGAACTTGAAAGAATTCACCAATCACCTTTTCAAAAAGATCCCCAAAAGAAAACCCCTAGAAATGTTATTGCCAGTTTCCAGAACACCCAGTTAAAGGAGAAAATATTACAGGTTTCCAAGAGAAAACCATTTGAATACTGTGGAAGCACTATCAGGATAACCCAGGATCTGGCAGCTTCTACACTGAG
>CM053600.1:53332014-53354856 GCA_028646575.1 Pseudocheirus occidentalis
AGGAGACAGAGAGAGACAAAATGGAGTTAATTATCCCATATAGAAGAGGCAAGGGATAACTGTTACAACTTTTCTTTCAATTACTCTCATTGAATCTGGCTTAGGGAAGAAATGGCATAAATGCTAAACTGGTCATCATTTCACACAAGAGAGTAGGGGGCATGGGAATGAGAGGGGGGATGACGGAAGGGAGGGAAGGGTATGGGGGAGGGATGCTGGAAGCACACACTTCAGGAAAGGAATAGGGACAGGGTAGAGAACAGAACAAGGGGGGGAAGGTATAGGAAGGAGGGACATATGATCACTGTCACAATATGTCCACCATGAAAATGTCCTGTATAATCATAAATCCACAGCCTGTATTTAATTGCTTGTCCTTCCGGGGGTGAGGGGGTGACAAGGGAGGAACTGAAAGAATCTAGAATTTAAAGCTCTGCAATACCTGCAACTAGGAATTAAGATATACAGGGGCTGGGGTAGGGAGACCCTCCCTGCCCTACCAGAAAGTAAGAGAGCAGATCAGGGGAGGGGCTTTACAGTGGGATGTTGTTTTGGGGTTGAGGTAGGGGTAAGACGGGGAGAAAATTTGTAATTCAAAAATCTCATGAAAATGAGATGTAAACAAGAAAACAAATAAAAAATTAATCATTAAAAAATAAATGTAACAGATCTTCCAATAAAAAAGAATATTAAATACAACAAAATCTTAAAACATGATAAAAATGGGAAAAAAGGAAGAAGTGGTAGATTATATTTCCCCCATTCCTATTTATTCTCCATTAGCATGTAACAACAAGGTACACTCCATGATAGTGTGTGAAAAGAAAAAGATTGTAAGGTTGGATACCCAGCTTTTCTCCCCTCAACTTTTCCCTGCTCAAGTTCTGCAAACAAGTAAGAACAATAGTTTATTGCTCCTTGTCACCTAACCAGTTGGGAATGTCTGACTTACTGTCTGAAGGAATAGCCTTGGTTGCCCCTTTCTGTTGAGTTCTCAGGCTCAACAATGCTCAGCAGGAGTAGTCAATTTCTCAAGTCATTATACATCACAATTGAAAAGATACCGGGCATTGAATTGATGAATGGAAGATAAATCATGAGACGATTGTCCTTTCAGGCAAAGTTGAATGAACTGACAGAACCCTGCATGAAAACTCATTCTGTGCTAGCCTGTATAATATCTTGTTTGTGAGCAATTTCACTTGCCAATAATAACATTCATTTCCCCTGTATGAAGTCCTCTTTCTTCTATTCCCTTCAATAAGTCACCTAATAGGCAGAAAAGGAGGAAATTCCAAGGAGATAAGAAGCTATTATGATCTAAAATTCAAATTCTGATGTCTACTCAGAGTTTTTATTGCCAGCTCCACACATCTCATTTTGCTTCCATTGGAAAAAAATGAGAAAGTTTCATGAGGTGGGACTGAGATTTGTGAATGGTTCACGAGACAACTATTCTTGGATAGCTTAAAGGTTGGCATAAATATCCATCTATTTGCATTGTTATCTAATTTTGAACATACTTAACCAGGGCTATAAGATATTTTGGGTATCTTGGGTGAATAAACTAAAACTAGCTCACCCACAGTTTCTAAAGTGAAATAATTTAGACCACAAGTGATACACACCCACTGTTTTGTTTTAATATTTTCCTGCAAAACTAATCTCAAATGTTTATTCTGTGGCTTTATTCAAGCACATTTCTATGGAAGTTAAGGCCAAATGTTGTGGCAGAAGTCAAACTGATGAAATATGTGGGGGACCATATATATCCACTAAATCATGGATAACATAGCAATGACTGAATTTCATAACTAACTCTAAAGTGAACAAAATTTGTATAGCACCATAGTATCAGCTGTAATTATGTGTGAATATTTTCCTTCATAAGTAAAGGATGTGTGATTTTGCCCACTGGTGGAAAATACCCCAGCTGACATACATCATAGCCCATCTACATATCCAGTTCTAGTCTTTCTCCTAAACCCCTTTCCTACATCATGAACATCATGAATCCTAGATTTTTGGTACAGAAAGTTTCCTAGGTATCTCAAAATCAACAAGTCCAAAGCAAATCTCACTATATTTCCTTCCCCAAACCCATTTTCTAAATTTCTCTATTTCTACTAGGGGTACCACTAACGTTCTACTGATTCAGTTTCCTAAACTCTCAGTTAATTCCCACTCGAAAAATACATTTTGCACCTGCGTTGAGTTTTTACTTTGAAATCTCTGGCATCTGTTACCTTCTCTCCACTAATGCAACCACTACCCTAGTTCAAGATTTGATCACTGTTCACCTGGATTTCTGTAATAGTTTCTTAATTGAACACAGGACCTTGAATATTTTCCCACTAAAATGTGTTCTTTCTCCACACAGTTTGCAAAGTGATTTTTCCTAAAGTTTAGATATTATTGTATTTCTACTCAATAAATTACAGCAATTCCTTGTGATCTTTGATGAAATATAAACTCTTCTAGGTGACAATTAATGTCTTTCACAGCCTACCTTTCTAACTTCATTATACATTTCTCCCCTTTATGCATCTGTAATGCCATGCATGACCAACTTCTCAAAAGAATGCTACTATGAACAACTTTTAAGGTTCTGATTACACAGCATAGGGAACACTATTCATTCAAGAACGAATCAAAGGAAAACATTCACGACAAATCAAGGTATTAATGTATTAATTAATGTATTAACAACATTACATCTTATCACAGAAAATCACGTTATAGTGTTCACAACAGCTTATCATTAAAATGGCCACATAGTTTTCACCAAAGTAGTCACAGTATTTAGAACAAAGAACAAAAGAACAATCATCTGGTCTCCCTAAGGAAGTTTGCTTCCTTACTTAGTCATTCAGTCATCTCATAATTTTTTTGATTCATTATCTTATAAGTAAACGGGTTTGGAGCATTTACTCTTTAAAATATGCATATTTAAATATAAGTTATATATAGATACTACTGTATTAGTATATTTTGGACATTACAAAGCAGAAAAGGTAACAAAAATCTGAGGATAAAATAAATATTTTGAGTGTTTTATTTATTAATAGTACCAAAACACTCTAGGTTTCTCTAAAAAGTTATAATAAATTATAAACACGTGTATGTATAGATAAAGGCAGAGAGACAGAGAACACAATGCAACTGAATATACATTGTTTTTTAAAGTTTAAATTTAACATTTTGTGATATAGAAATTTGAAGGTCTGTTTTAGGTTCAATTTCTTTTATTATTCGTTTGTAATTCCAGAAATAGTTACCTCATAAAGTTGTGTATATCCAAAAAGGAAAAAGATGCATTATTGTCTAGATTTGCTAAATCATAAAACTATTTTTTCTATTGCATCCACCAATTATGCAAAAGTTTTTGTTGCAATTCAGCTAGTGAATTTCCCTCTTTCTTGATGTCAATAACACATTCTTATAAATTATTATATTTCTTAAATTTATTGCATGGGTCCAAAACTCCTAGAAACTCTTCATGTGGAAGGCTTTAATAGAGTAAAATATTATATTTTCAAGTTTTAAAAATGTTCAGATATTAATGTTCACATATTTTAAGAAGAGATGAACATGATTTTGGCAACAAATTTTAAATGCCTTGCTAATCATGAAGGTGTGATTCCACATATTAGCTAATACTGCAAGGTACAATATTCACTAAAAGCAAGGTTCACAATTAATTATGGTGGATATTAATGTATTATTTAATGTAAAAATATGTTTCAAATTATCTTTTAGATATATTTATTTTTCCCGATTCTTGTCAGATTTGATTAGATTGTTTTCCATCATAATTTGACTAATGATTTTTGAGTAGTAGTGTCAGCTCTACCATATTCTTATAGGTCCCTTGCATTTGCATTATTGCTATCACTTTCAAACCAATTAGATGATGCAATTCATAAATCCTTTTTTTACAGCTAGATATGGAGTTGGAATAAGGAGGACCTGAATTCAAACACTGGTGCAAGACATTTGCAAGCTGTGCAATGCCAGGCTAGTCACTTAATACCTTTCTGCCTCACCTTCCTATTTTTATAAAATTGGGATAATAATTGTACATGCCTTAAAGAGTTATTGGATGATGAAATAACATATAAAATACACTGCAAACCTTAAAGTACTATGTAAGTATTAGCTTTTGTTATTATTATTAATTCACCAGTCAAAAAAACCCCACAGTATATAATAATTTCCTGAAAGTGAATGAACAACTTAGAGCACCATTTTCCAACTCTCAGGTGGGGAAACTCTTCATTCAGGATACCTCAAGTATAGAGCATAATCCTAAGACATACAAACTGAGTGATGGTGCCACTGCAAATCTGAATATTAAATATTAGTAAAGCTTAGTTTTTTTATTATTAGTTTAGATAAAGCTAGTAGAAATAGAAGTTATACTATGTTTTTCCCAGTTCTCAATGAACTATCTTGTATACTTCCTAGAATAATTCATATTCTACTTAGGGATATACTACACCATGCTGCCTCTATAGTTCCTCATACAATAAATGTAAATATGAATAGAGAAGACACGCTGAAGAATAATTCAAGTGGTTTGTGATAAAACCAAGCCCAATACAATATTAATTTAATGCAACATTATTAAATTTTATTATATACAATTATATAATTACATATTTTATATATAATAACATTTAATTATATAAACATTATTAGCCAACATTATGAAATTCTACTATGGTATTTTATCATTATCTAAAATCCATTATTGAACCACCACCACCACCCCTTCCACAGCTGCTGATCTTGTATAATGGCATTTTGAATCACATGACAGTACAATATGAAACTCCCACAGAAACTATTGACATTGTTCTTGTAGCTTTAAGGAAAAAACAGAATCTTGAACATATGCAGTTGACTCTATGAGGAGTCTATGTGGATACTAAGAGTTTAACAGTCATTCTAGAGAGTTGCTTATGATAGTGGGAGTAGAGATTTTAATTGGGCTACTGAAAGAGCTGAATGGTGGGATCATATTTCCAAAATTAAAGAAAAGTCATATAGTTATAGTGATGGTTTAGAAGTAACTTGCTTATCATCTTTCTTATAGCTGATAGAGCTTTGAGTGACTCTCTAAAATTGTAAATTGTGAAGAAGAGGCTGAACAGAATTGATAGAGGGAGTTTTCTCATCTATGAAGTTCCCTATACTAATGAAATCACAGATCCAGTATTTACTTTTTAAAAGAGTATGTGAACATTGGTTAAATGTAAGCTTCCTGGAAAGAAAGATAAAGCTAGATTATGCAGAATTTAAAAGGTCAAACAGGAGAGTTTGCAATTTAACTAAGGCAATACATGAATAGTCATTAAAGTTCCTTAAATTAGAGAGTGGCATGATCAGACCTTTACTTTAGGAATATTAATTTTCTAAGTTCCTGCCATACATAAAACATCGTCCTAGGCAGTGGGATATTTTAAATTCTCTCTCTCTGTCTCTTTGTCTGTCTCTCTCTCTTTCTCTGTCCCTCTACCTCTCTCTCCCTCTACCTTTCTCTCTCTCTCTGTCTCTCTGTCTCTCTCTGTCTCTCTCTGTCTCTGTCTCTCTCTCTCTGTCTCTCTCTCTCTGTCTCTCTCTGTCTCTCTCTGTTTCTCTCTCTCTGTCTCTCTCTCTCTTTCTCTCTGTGTCTCTCTCTGTGTCTCTCTCTGTCTCTCTCTCCATACATATATAGTTGTATATCTATATATGTATGTATGTGTATATATGTATGTATACACATGCATAAACATACATACATACACAGTAAGTCCAAAATAATTTCAGAAAGGTAAAGACTCCTAACAACAAAAGGGATAAGTGCTATAAAAATTGTATTAGTATTAAAATTCCTATTAGCTTTATTTTCCCAATGAAGAAATGGGTGCGATAAATTAGATGATACTGTAAAGAGAGGGTTGGACCTGGAATCAGATATTCTAAGTTCAAATCTATACACTAACTGTGTGATCCTGGGCAAGTCACTAAACCTCTGCTTAGCTTGGTTTTCTCAACTATAAAATGGAGACAATAATAGTACCAACCCCTATGGTTACTGTAAAGATCAAATGCAATCATATTAGTAAAAAGCTTAGTATAGAGCCTGGCACATAGTGAGTGCTATTGAAGTACTAGCTGTTATCATTAATTGAGCATTTCTTAGAACCTGGAGGGTAAAGATCATATAACCTGAGGAGATGACATCAACTGTGATGGCAGTGTGTTGGGGCATTAATATGGGTACTGAAGTCTTTGAGAATGATTACAAGGTAAAGGTTGGAGATAAAGCTTGTTACCTAGGTGCCAAAGTCATAAAGTCAAGTAAGTTGTGGGACTGAAATGGCAAAGATTGAGAGATGGTGGTATACTCGGATGGCAAAACTTTTAAAAGAAAAGTTGTTAAGTGTTATTAGCAGCAAGCATCTGCGTATCAGAATAAGGAGGATACTAACTCTACCCCTAGGTCATGGGTGGAGAACCTGTGGCCTCAAGGTTGCAAGTGGCCCTCTATGTCCTAAGTGAGGTCCTTTGAGTGAACAAATCATAAGAGCTTAGGAAACTCTTAGATATGCTCAGAGAGCCATCTACACATAGTACTATCCAAATGAGTCCTTAGAGTAGGATTTCAGGGAGTAGTGATGAGTGGAAGTCATTCATTCTCCTTTTCAGGTGTACATAAGTGCAGATGGAGGGTCTGAGCTTTAACTAGGAAAGGATGACTGAAACTTTTGGGAGCACAAGATTTAAAGAGTATGGAATTTTAATAGATACCCCTAGTCAGGAGCTTTGAAATATCTTAGTTGTTCCAGTAATGTTCAACTCTCTGCGACTCCGTTTGGTATTTTCTTGGCAAAAATACGAGATCAGTTTATCATTTCCTTTTCCAGCTCATTTTATAGATGAGGACACTGAGGCAAATTGAATTAAATGGCCTGCTCAGCGTCATATAACTAGTAAATGTTGGAGGTCACATTTGAACTGAGGTCTTCCTGACCCATTGCTCTATCCATTGTGCTATCTCCTTACTGACTAAATCTTATCAATGAGCAAGGATAACTAATTAATATCACAAGCTTCCTGACCCCAGAATAACTAGTTAACAACATTAATCCTGAATTTACAACTGAATGTGATGCACTCCGTCTGTACTCTCTGGCACTCCACACAGGGGGAGAAAGAAACAAGCTTCTTTATATTTAGGAGAAATCAGGAAAGCATCCTTAATATAATTTTTAAAAGCTGGAGTTGGCAAAAGAATGCATATAAGAGGTTAAGGGCAAATCACTGTCAAAAAAGATTTTACTCGTCTATGGACCAAGTAAGTAGTCACTGATAGACTCTTAATTGCCTTTTTGTGATTTACTTTAATAATAAATCAATATAGTCATACAAAATACTAAAAATACCTGAAACAATCTTATATTTATAAAACATTTAAGATAATCTAATTACATTCTCCCAATTTTTAGATCATATGGATTAGTATCATTATTCCATTTTTCAAGAAATTAAGCCTTAGTGATATAAAGTGATTTTTGCAAGGTTGCTTATAGCTATAAACGGCAAAAAATGGAATCTGATCATGTTAGAATTTAAACCCACGTCTTCTGACTGCAGGTCAATGTTCTTTCTACAATGCTATACTTTCAGCTTTCAAGAAAAGCTGATTAATTGATTTATTGATTGAAGGACTAATAAACCCTTAGATTCAGAGTCCCTGACCTATTGGGTTCCAATAAATTGCATGAAGACCAATGAGTTAAATTACAATATTTCTGTGATTGTTCAATCTAGTAGCAACTGGATTGAACTAGAGAACTAGAGACAAATGAACTCTTGGTAAGTGATCTGATGATTAGTGTGAATAATGACTCCCTTGAAATCCTGAAGTTGTTGATTGTGTTGGAATTCACACTTAGTCAATTTTAACTCATTACCTCTAAATAATTTTGGAAAGTTTGTTGTTAATGTTGTTTCTAACAGGATTGAATTCTTTCCTTTCATACTTTGTAGTGATAGGTTTTATAGGTTTGTTTTTTTCCTTAGATTTCAAAGAGGACAACAACATAATGTTGGAGAAAAGGTAGAATGTGCTCTTCTGTGACCGATCAGTACAATATGAGTTCAGAAGGCTTTATCACAGATTGGGCACAAGTAGTCTGTTAGAACATTTGGGATGGAAACATCTCTGGATTTGTACGGCTCAGGTTACCTTTGTGCTATTGCAATTCTGCTTTGCTCAGTACTGCTGTACTCCAGTACAATGCCTTTTTTGAGGTGGGTGCACCATACTGGGTAATCTCATGTTAGTGCCTCCCATGTCTCACAATCGGTGCTGAAGTTCTTCAGAGGGACCTTGCAAATGCCTTTGTCACTCTTCTGTATCCCTTCTGACCACCATACGAGCACTTGCCTTGTGTGAGGATTCCATAAAATAGTCTTCTAGGAAAGCATGCATTTGACATTTTGCTATGTGGCCAGCCCATATGGAATAGAGTTTGAATGGTTGGCAGTTCAGCTCCAGAGAAGATCACAGTGTCTTGTACCTTATCTTGTCAAACAATCTTCAGAATCTTACTAAGACAATTCAACTGGAAGCAGTTCAATTTTCTGGCATGGTGCTAATAGGCTGTTCAGGTTTCACAGGCATAGAATGTAGTCAGCATAACAGCTCTATAAACCTTCTGTCTGACATATAGCCCAAAACCTCATCTATCCTCCACTTTTTTGGGGATCCTCTCAAACACTGAACTAACTCTGGCAATGCCTGTGTGTAATGGGAATGGGAATTTGAAGATCTTCCCTGTCCCTTAATAGACCTGCGGGGAGTTTGAAGACCTCCCCTGCTTTGAAAGAAAACTTTGGCCCCTAGTAGGCTGAATGTAATCACATAGAACCTGTTAATGGTGAAAATTTGCGGAAGGGTGCAGCAGAGCCCACAGGGAGCTTCCCTGATGTGAAGAAAAACTCTGCCTCTAATAGGATAAATATAGTCACATGGAGCTTGTGGTGGGAGGAGTTTTGCTGAAGCGTGCAGCAGAGCCCACAGGAAGCTTCCCTGATGTGAAGAAAATCTCTGCCTCTAATAGGGTAAATATAGTCACATGGAGCCTGTGGTGGGAGGAGTTTTGCTGAAGGGTGCAGCAGAGCCCACAGGAAGCTTCCCTGATGTGAAGAAAAACTCTGCCTCTAATAGGATAAATATAGTCACATGGAGCCTATGGTGGGAGGAGTTTTGCTGAAGGGAAGCAGAGCTCACAGGAAGCTGGCAGGGACAGCTATTCAGACAATGGAGGAAGAAGGGCTCTGGCAAGGAGAAATGGAGGAAGAAGGGCTCTGGCAAGGAGATAGAGAGTTTTGTGAGTAAATATTGGTCTTGTATTGGTTTGTGGGAAGGCTAAAGGATGGCGTGGCTCTCATTGTTATTATGGCTTCTGAATATCTTTGGTACTATGATGGAATTGGCTTACTGGTTTTGGGATTGAGTTTTCTGGTGTCTAAATAAATGTTTCAGTTCTGTTCTCTACATGGAATACATGGTACATTTTATCATCAAACATCATGCAATGCTTATAGTCATGGTCTTTATTGTGATTGTGGGTGCTGTAAATATTTTATTGGGGCTACAACATGTCAGTGTCTTCTATATATACATCCCTAGAAAGTATACTGCCAAGGTAAGTCAACTAATTTACAGAAATAAAAATTTCTCCATTTACTGTTACCAATGTATCCATGTATGGATGGTTCTGTACTTCTGATGAAGGACATCTGTTTTCTTGGTGCTGATTGTCAGGCCAAAATTAGCACAAGTGGTAGAGAATTGATCCGTAAAACTGATCTGTAAAATCCATCTATAAAACTGAAGATGTTATAGCAGTGTGGGAGTTAAGACCAGTGAATGGATTCAGGACACCTGGGTTCAAAGCCTGTTTCAAATACTTAATAAATGTGTGACTTTGGGCAAGGGATAGACTAAATGGTATGGGATGGAAAGACATTGTGAAAGAAGAACACCTTAGTTCCGTCTTATACAACATTATCGAGTTGTAATTATAACTTATCTCTTTTGTATATGTGTTATTTTAATCATTGATTTACTTAAACTTTACAACTGTAATATTTGTAAGATCTGTGCAGTATTTTTAAAGCTTTAACCTCTATATGTTGAGCATTGTAGGAGAGGAAGGTTCTAAATGGAGTCCAAATTATCATTGTTCCTTCTGTTGTTCTGTCTATGGCTTGCTTTGGGGTTTGTGTGGCGTTTCTGCTTAAAATAAACCCCAAAGTCTTTTATTCCAAAATACCCCAACAACCAAGATTCACAAAGAGAATATTATAAAATAATCCTTGGCCCTTTCAAATATCAACTGTGATGATTTCTAATAGTATCCTTACATCATGGCTACAGGAAGGAAATAGGGTGACTATGTTTTGGGATTAATATCAAGACAGCAGAGGCTGTTCATTCAAAGCATGTACTCAAAATACTAAGACTCTTATTTCTATTCCAGGATACTTGCTTAGAGTCAGTCTCTGAAAAGAATGAGTGTTAATCAATCTATCAATGTAACTCTGTGGTATAAGGTACAGTAATGTAAATTATGGGCTTTGTATATTCCATTATGATGTTACATGTTGTAGCAATCTGATATATTGTTGTAAGAAATGTCATATCTTATAATAAATCAAAAGTGAAAATATTATTTTATTAAAGAATGTGCAACACTCAGAAAACAAATTTTAAAAAAAGGAATTTCAGATGTTGACTTGTATTAAGATCTTTTTTTCCTGTGTCAATTTCTCACATGTCTATAAAGGCAACACATATGATTCATATTTTCTGCTGTCTCTATTGTTTTCCCCCCCCAAAACCAAATCCCCCAAAGTTATCAAATTAAATTTGTTCATTCATGAGAAATTACTTTTTAGGAATAAAATTATGGGTAGCTAAAAGATAGGTTATTTTGCTACATTATTTTACTTCAAAAATTACCTACTCTACAGTTATTCATAATTGTGATTACCAGTGCAAAAGACATTATACTGTTAGAGTAATATTTGTCCTGCTTTTCTCCCTACACTCTTTTGTTTCACTTCATAATACTGTATTTTCTAGATATTGAGTAATGTTCTCCTACATACACTAATAAATAAATTGATTTTTTGTTTTATTCTAGGGTCTTCTCCATTCATTAATTTCAAACCAAAATAATTAAATATTTTATAACATAGTTTCAGGAATAGGATAGGCAATTGATCCCTAAGGTTAATCAGTCCAGGACTTGAATACATATTTTTTTCATTATTTTTCTTCTTTTTAAAGTATGTGCTTTTGGTTTTAGACTTGTATTTTCTCCTAAAGCTTCTTCTAAACAGACAGTTCTAATCAAAAGACCATAAATCTAGAGCTGGAAGAGACCTCTGAAATAATTTGGCATAATCCCCTCATTTTACCAGTGAGGAAACTGAGTCATAGAAGTTGTGGATTTCCCAACTCATATGTAGTGATAGAGTTGGAATTTTTGTCTCACTTTGTACTATAACTAATAATTTAGAATAAATTCTAAAGAAGTATCACTAGTAAACACTGATCTTGTTTCTTGTTCTTCTTGTTTCTTGAATACAGAATTAAGAAACAATCATTTAAAATTAAACTTTTCCAGAATCATAAATTTTAAACATTTTCCTTTCATGCATCACTGAGAGAACCAATGTGTTTTGAATACAACTTAGAAATTCAATTTTAGTTACTGCTAGTGCATAATTAGTACATGAATTTATTTTATCATAGTATTTTAATATTTTGAGCTGTCAAAATATTTTAGTATTTATTAGCCTGTTCAGGGATTTTCTTTGACTCTACAAACAAAAAGATTTTCCTAATTTTATGCTTCATGTTAAAGGTTCAAGAAAATTCTCACGCAAGACAAAATCTAAACAGTTTGCAAATTTATGTTTGTATTTAAGAAAATTGCTAAAAATTTTCATATACTTACTTTTTCTCATGTTTTTACAAGAGAAATTTCTTTCTTTAGAAGAGTATGAACCTTTATACATTATATGCTATTATTTCATGACCAAAAAAGAGTTCTAAAAATAACTTTGAAATTATGTTTTACATCAGAATAATCTATTTTTACTCCAATTCTTCATGCTGGGCATAAATATCCTCTCCCACACTATTCACTCTTCTGTTTTCTTTTGTGTGATTATTCCTGAGGTTATAACTCCTAATTCCATATTCAGTTTTCCCAACAATACAATGAGTATAGTTGGAAAAATAGCACTGCTCTTCTGATAATGGTGACAGAAATACCTTTGAAGAGAAAGAAGTGCTTGAAATGAATATGATTCATGAAAATTAATTTTAATATTATAATCACCTTATATTTTGATAAACCTACCATTAAGATGTGGAAGATTGCTCCCAAGACTAGAAATTTATCATTTAGAGCTTGATTACCAATAGGATAGATGTGAATTTTTAATGAATTGTGTATAATAGACAGAGTGGAGATTTGTTAAAAAGAAAATCATTATTCTTTTAAAAATATTTTCAGTCCATGTCCCAGATATTTATATACATGAAAATTGTATTTTCCCAAATTAAAAGAAAATTATTTCTCTTTGTGGACACAAAAGTAATGTTTCCTCATATACCCCTACCCCTTAAAGAAAATTGGTACTCTTGTCAGGGACAACGAAAACCAGTAGTTCTCCTTTTCAAGATAAAATTTAATTCATAGATTATATGAAAAGTTGCAGTCCTACCAAATTGAGCAAATTTTTTGAATATGTTGTTTAACTCAAGTCTGGCACCTAGCCTCAGTCAAAAATTAAGCTAATTAATTCATTAATTAATGGATACTCTGAACTTCTTAACTGTTTATCACAACAAAACAAAAGCAAGCAAATAAACAAAGACACAAAGCCCTAAAATATGGACAGTATAATTAAGCAGCAGGAAGTCAAATACCTGATCACTTTCATTTTCTTCTCTGTCTTCACAGTATTATTTTCCAGTATGTTTTAAACTTTATATATGGTAATTTAAGAGAATTTGATTTTTGTATCAAGGCTTAAGGAGAACTGAAATTCTATAAGATCAATTTAGCTATTGGTATGTTTTTCAAATGACATGAATGGCATAACCCTTGACCTATTAAGAAGTTATAACTATATTGAACCTTTTTTTTTTATTTAGGCCTGATCATTATTGGATTTCTACAACCTTTGGACAGAAGCATATGATTTAAATTTGATTTAAATATCTCTTTTAAGTATACTAGATAAATCGAAACATTACTCCACAAAAATAACTATGATTTCCCTAACTTGTGTGTGGACTGACCATGTATAGTGATCGTGGATATATCCATTTATTTTAATGGAACTATATTCAAAAGAGGAGCATTAACATGTGACAGGATCATTCATGCACTTAAAATGAACACATTCTGCAAACAGAATACTTGGTTTTGGTTGCTCATAAAAAGGCAAGAATAATTTCTTTCTGCAATGTAGTAAATACAATGAGTAAATTATATTAAGGCTTTCTTCTTCTTTTTTTCCAAAAGTAATTCTCCATTTTTATTCTTTCATTTGTCTAATGCCTAATGTGTTAAGCATTATTCCTATTAATATTTTAATTAATAAATTCTATAATTCTGTATAAACATGATATTTAAGCTCATGTCAAAGCTGATGAATAAAGCAACATTATTATCCAACCATACCCAACTTTATTTGAAATAGTGTGCTGTGAATAAGCCTTAAAAACTTCCTTTTGGCGAAGTTTTGAAGAGAACACATTGTCCTATGTTCTGAGCAAGCAATGTGTTTTCAATGTATCCTCTTCTAGAAAAAATGTCAGTAACTCTATGTTACTACTTTGAGAACACGGGTAACACTGATAGTCTCTAGCAACTGGGAGAAGACCAGGTACCTGTAATGTTTTGTTTTGAAACAGGAAAACCTTCTTAGTAAACCAAATATTTTCACATGGGACTTAACATTAAAGCATATGACTGAGTTCACAGAAAAAAAGCTAATTAAAATATTATAGCCCATTTTTTTCTATTTTAATGAATAATCAGTAACACTAGGTTACAACATTTGTAAGCTCCAAAGTTGCTGTATTTTTATAGGGAACAGTCTCCTTTCTTTCAAGCTTAATAAGCTTGGCCTATATCAGCTTTTCTCACATCAGTCCAAGTGTCACATTTGGGTTGGGAGAAGCTTGTTAGCAGTAATTACCAGCAGTAGGTCCTATTATTTGTCTAAGTAATTTTCACTGCTAAGTACCACCAAAACTGCCTCTAGCCTTTAATCCCCCTTGTCTCCCCCATCCCCTTGCCTTCCTTTGCTTCCTTTTAAGTTGGTGCATTTTCCCATGATACTGCTCTCTGTGGTGCAGGACAAGGCGAGGTTAGGCACTGGGTATCAATGTGCTCTTGAGACTTGGGGTCAGGCCTAGCAAAAGCCTTTCACAAACAGAGCCTGAACTCTATTAGAGATGCAAATCCACTCTCTGAGTGAGGATTGTTTCAGGGACATAATGGAGTCCAAGGAATTCCTCTGCAGTTTGCTTTTCAACATAGGGTCTTTGTCTCCATTTTAGCAAATTTCTGCAGCCTGTTTAAACTATAGCTATTGTCCTCATGGCTTCATTGATTTCTCTCCCTGCTACTAGCTCACAATGGACTGATATGAACATCTTTGCTACCGCTTTTGTACTGTATATCAGAGTAATGTTTCAGCAGATTGAGGCAAAGCAGGAAGAATTAAACCTGTACTATACAGGGCATGATGAATTGCAGGATTTACATATCATTTAAAGAGGGCATTTTCTTTCTTTTTTTTTCTTTTTTTTGTGGTGAGGAGGTGGGGGAAAGGGGCAGGTGGTATTGAGAGGATTGTTCCTGAATATTGTTGTATCTCAAAGGATGTTGTCTGAAGACAAAATGACAGGAAAGGAAGTGATTTAGATACTCACTGACAGCTTAATACACAAAATACAAATTGTGGAAATTCACATGGACTATCTCCTTTTTGCACAAGATGGTCTATGACAATCTGGATCTTGCAACTCAAAATTTGCATTTGAAAATGAGGGAAGCAGGGGGCAGTAGTTTGATGATCAATCTTGGTCTTGTCTGTTTCAGAGCAAGGGTGAGAGTGCTCAGAATCTGGACTGGTTTGGCTCTCAATACTCTTGGCTGACATAGATACTTCAGTGAAATCTGGGCCTGACATTATACTAAAGGCATATTTTGTATTATCTCCTTTGTGTCCCTCTCTTTATGCATAGTTAAAGCAAATGTAATTAAGTTTATCACAATGTTAATTCAGAGCCTCCAAAGTTAAAATGAGTCCAAAGACAAGTGCTCTGGATCCATTAACAAATATCTCCCTGTTGTACTATTTTGTGCTAAAAACTTGGATGCTATAGAAATGCATAGATGGATAGCAAGATAATAATCTTTAAAATACTTTAAAATACTATAATTATGTTGAATGAAAAAGTATGTAAGGAATGTCACTTGTATGGTTGACATAATTTATGTGTAAATCATAAGTTTTTATGGACTGTATATGGGATGTGATTGGCATCAAAATTATGGGGTTGAGGAGAATCACTATATATTCACTCCATATGAGTCAAGGTTCAGGACAACAGATTAGTAAGGACAAAGTGTAGATGAGTTTATGCATTTCTAGGTGTGAAAGGAAGAAGGGCTAAGCTGGTAGAGTTTAACTAGAAGAAGTATTTGAAAAACAGAAGTCAGGAAATTCTTATTTATGTTAACATTCACAACCTTTGGAGTCTAAGATCTTTTGGTGGTAGCTGCATGTCAAGGAGAGTATATAAATAAACAAGGAAAAAAAATGATGCATGTTGAAAACTAATCCTCTAATAGGAGAACTTTAAAAAAAATCCTTCTTATTTTTAGGCCAGGAAATGATATATGTGTTCAAATCTATTCTTGTATTTGTGTAGCATTTTGTATTTTTCCAAAGTGAAGTGATATCTTGTCTGTCCTCTCATTTGATCTTGATAGATTTTGAGGATAGTTATACTTAACATCTCCATATTTTCCATAATTGCAATTCTCCCACAAATAGAAGTTTCCACAATTTCCTCTTTATTATAGTTTATGTTCCCCCAATTACAAGTTAAAGCAGTCTGTAATGTATTTTTTAACTTTTGAGTTCTAAAATTGCATTCCTCTTTTCCGTCCCCTCTCATTGAGATAGTATGCAATTGGATAATAGATTAAACAAGTTGCAATCATGTACAACATTTCCACATTAGCCATTCTGTTTAAGAACACTTGAATAAAAGAGAAAGACTGAAAGAAAAGTGAAAAATAGCACTCTTCGGTCAATATTCATACAATATCAATTCTTGCTCTGGAGACAAATAGTATGCTTCAACTTAAGTCCTCTGAGATTGTTTTGGATGATTGTATTCCTGAGAATACCTAAGTCACCCTCAGTTCTTCATTGAGAAATAGTACTGTTGCTGCATACAATGTTCTCTTGGTTACCCTCACTTTACTTTGCATCAGTTCATATAAGTCTTTTTTATCTTACTTTGGAAGCTTTATTTTATTTTAAATTTATTTTTAGTTTTCAACATTCATTTCCCAAAGATTTTGAGTTACAGATTTTTTTACCATCTCTCCCCTCCTCCCACCCAAGAGATGATAAACATACTGAATATCCCTAACCCCAATCTGCCCTCTCATATCCCCCCAATACCCCTCTTAGTTTCTTGTAGGGCAAGATGGATTTCTATATCCCATTGCTTATATATGTTATTTCCTAGCTGCATGTAAATTTTTTTAAATTTGTTTTTAAAACTTAGAGCTCCAGATTCTCTCCGTTCTCCCCTCCTCACCCACAACCACTGAGAAGACAAGCAATTCAGTATAAGTTATGCAAAACATTTCCATAGTAGCCATACTGTGAAAGACTTACTATATTTCCCCCCATCCTATACTGTAACCCATTCATTCTATTTTCTTCTTTGACTCTGAGCCTGTTCAAAAGTGTTTGCTTCCAACTACTCTCTCTCCCAATTTACCCTCCCTTCTATCATCCTCTGTCTCATCTCCTTAACTCCTACTTTCCTGTAGGATAAGAGTCAACTGAGTGTGTATGTTATTCTCTTCTTAAGACAAATCCAATGTGGCTCATTCCCTTTCACCTTCCTGCTCTTCCCCCTCCATTGTAACAGCCTTCTCTATTTGAGATAATCCACCCCATTCTATCTCCTCCCTCCTTCTTCCAATATATTCCTCTCTCACCTCTTATTATATGTTTTATATTCTCCCTTCACATTCAGCTCATTCTGGGCCCTCTTTCTATGTACACACACACACACACGTGTATATATATATATATATATATATATATATATATATATATATACATACACATACACACACATACCCACAAATACATACATACATATGTATGTATGCATATATACATGTATAATCCCTTCAACTATCCCCATACTGAGAAAAGCCTTATGAGTTACAAATACCATCTTTCCATGTAGAATTGTAAATAATTCAACTTTAATAAGTTCTTTAGGATTTTTCTTTCCTGTTTACCCTTTCAAGCTTTTCCTGCTTCTTGTATTTGAAAGTCAATTTTCGGTTCAACTCTTGTTTTTTTCATCAAGAATGCTTGAAAGTCCTCTATTTCATTGAATATTTTCCCCTGAAGCATTATGCTCAGTTTTGCCAGGTAGGTGATTCTTGGTTTTAATCCCAGCTCCTTTGACCTCTGGAATATCATATTTCATGCCCTTCGATCTTTTAAAGTAAAAACTGCTAGGTCTTGTATTACCCTGATTGTGTTTCAACAATACTCAAATTGTTTCTTCCTGACTGCTTTGTGGTATTTTCTCCTTGACCTGGGAACAATGAAATTTGGCTATAATATTCCTAGGAGTTTCTTTTAGGGATCTTTTTCAAGAGGCAATGGGTGAATTCTTTCCATTTTTATTTTGACCTCTGGTTCTAGAATATCAGGGCAATTTTGCTTGATAATTTCTTGAAAGATGGTGTCTAGGCTCTTTTTTTTATCATGGCTTTCAAGTAGTCCAATAATTTTAAAATTACCTCTCCTGGATCTATTTTCTAGGTCAGTGGTTTTTCCAATGAGATATTTCACATTGCCTTCTATTTTTTCATTTGTTTGGATCTGTTTTATATTACCTTGATTTCTCATAGAGTCATTAGCTTCCAGTTGCTTCAGTCTAATTTCAAAGAAATTATTTTCTTCAGTGAGCTTTTCCATCTGGCCAATTCTGCTTTTTAAGACATTCTTCTCCCCTTTGGCTGTTTGGGCCTCTTTTGCCATTTGAGTTACTCGATTTTGTAAGGTGTTATTTTCTTTAGTCAGACTGTCGATTAATTTTTCATGACATTCTTGCATCGTTACCATTTCTCTTCCCAATTTTTCCTCTACCAGTTCATATTTTTCTTGGAGACTTCTGATGCAGAAGTTTTGACTTCATTGTCTTCTTCTGGTTCTATGTTTCAATCCTCTTTGTGTCCCCCCCCAAATTATTCTATACTCTGATTATACTTCCTCTGCTCATCTTGCCAACCAGTTACTTGACTTTTGAGCTCTTTGCCACTTTAGAACTTAGCTTCCAGAGTGGAGAGAGCTGTCCCAAGTTTCTGGGGTTTTGCACAGATGTTGTCAGAGCTTCTTCAGGTACCATCCTCAGAACTGTGAGGAGGATTTTCTCTCTATACCCTCAACAAGGTCTGCCATGCCAATGCTCTTCACCCAAGGACTGCCACCCAAAACTGTGACGGACTCAGGTCCAAATAGAGCAAAGCAATACAGTTCTGCCTTTGTGCCAGCAAAGAGATTCCTGAAATTGCCCTCTCGATAGTCACTTGGTCCCCCTATAATTTGTAGACTTGGAGCCAATAGCAGCAGCAGCAGTTGCAGCCACTGTCACGTCTATCTACCTGGGGGCAAGGGGCAGACTGGGCTCTTCTCTTACCCAAGATCAATAGATTTCCCCACTGACCTTTTACCTTCTCTTTGGCATTTATGGTTGAGCAGTCTGGAAACTTCTGCAGCTCCCAGTGATTTGTTCTCCTGAAGTCTGTTCTAGCTCGTATGTGCCACTGCTCTGGGCCTGCACAGCTCAGGTGGGACTGCACTCAGCTCCTAGCCTGGAGCAATGAACCTTCCTATTGGCCTGTCAGGCTGCCTTCAGTGGGAGATTTGTTTCTCTCTGTCATGTTGCAGGTTTGTAGCACTAAAATTTGTTTAGAGTCATATTTACAGGTATTATGGGTGGTTGGAGTGGGAGCTCAAGAAAGTTCCTGATTTTACTCTGCCATCTTGGCTCTGCCTCCCCCACTTTCACAATTTCTTATAATTTTGATTCTGTCAGATTTTCACTGTTTTCTATTTATGTCTTTTACATTATATACTGCATTCTATTAAGCTCTTCCATCATTCATTTATTTACATATTTGTGTATTTTTGTAATCTCAAAGAATTTGTGTTGTCAAGATTGTAATACTTTGTTCTTCCTCTCCTCATGAATTTCCCTCATGAATCTATAGATACAAAAATTTTAAATAAAATATTATCAAAAAGACTACAGCAAATTATCACTAGAATAATACACATTAATCAGGTAGGATTTATTCCAGGAATACAAACGTGGTTCAATATTAGGAAAATTATTTGTATAGTTTATCATATCAATAATAAAACTAGCAGAAACCATGTGTTTATCTCAATAGATGCAGAAAAGGCTTTTGACAAAATACGACACCCATTCCTATTAAAAGCACTAGAAAGTATAGGAATAAATGGAGTCTGTCTTAAAATAATAAGAAATATCTGTCTAAAACCATCAGCAAGTATTATATGTAGTGGGGATAAGCTAGAAGCTTTTCTAATAAGATCGGGGTGAAACCAGAATGTCTATTATCACCCTTCTTATTCAATTTGGTACTAGAAATGTTAGCAGTAGCAGTAAGAGAAGGAAAAGAAATTGAAGGAATCAAATTAGGCAAAGAAGAGACTAAGCTATCACTCTTTGCAGATGATATGATGATATACTTAGAGAATCCTATAGAATGAAATAAAAATTGCTTGAGATAATAAATAAAATTGGCAAAGTTGCTGGATATAAAATGTATCTACATAAATCCTTAGCATTCCTATATATGTCTAACTAAATCCAACAGCAAGACATAGAAAGAAAAATTTCATTTAATGTTACTGTAGACATTATAAAGTATTAGGGAATCTGCCTGCCAAAACAAACACAGGACCTACATGAACACAATTACAAAACACTTTCCACAAAAATAAAGTCAGATTAACTTGTGGCTAAGTTGAGCTAATGTAATAAAAATGACAATTTTACCTAAATTAAATTACATATTTAGAGTCATACCAATAAATCTACCAAAAAAATGTTTATAGAGCTAGAAAAATTAGTAAAAAAAAATTCATTTGGAGGAAAAGGTCCAGAATATCAAGTGAATTAATGAAAAGAAATGCTAGGGAAGGTGGCCTGACCATATAAGATTTTAATCAGTATGATAAAGCAGCAGTCATCAAAACTACTTGGTACTGGCTGAGGAATAGAGTAGTGGATCAGTGTAATAGATTAGGTACAGAAGGCACTGTAGTCCACAACTATAGTAATTTGCCCTTTGATAAACCCAAAGACCCTAGCTTTTGGCAAAAGAAATCACTATCTGACAAAATCTTCTAGGAAAACTGCAATATACTATGGCAGAACCTGGGCATGCACCAATATCTTAGACCATATACCAAAATCAAGTCTAAATGGGTTAATGATCTAGATTTAAAGGCTGATGCTGCAAGTAATCTGGGAGAACAAGGAATAGTTTACCTGTCAAATTTATGAAGTAGGGGAAATGTTATGATTAAACAAGATTAGAGAGCATTATGGCATGCAAAACAGATCTTTACATTAAATTTGAAAGTTTCTGTACAAATAAAGCCTATGTAACCAAGTTTTAAGAAAGAAGTGGAAAATCGGGAAAGACTTTTTGCAACAGTGTCTTTGATAAAGGCCTCGTTTGTAAAATATATAGATAATTGAGTCAAATCTATAAGAATACAAGTAATTCCCCAATTGATAAACGGTCAAAGGATAAATTTCAGAGGAAGAAATTAAAGATATCTATAAGCATATGAAAAATGTTCCAAATCTCTATTGATTAGAGAAATGCAAATCAAAACAACTCTGAAGAACCACATCTCATGGGTCAGATTGGCTAAGATGACAAAACAAGAAAATGATAAATGCTGGAGAGGATGTGTAAAAATTAGAACATTAATGCATTGTTGGTAGAGTTGTGAACTGATTAAACCATTCTGGAGAGCAATCTAGAACTATACCCAAATGGCTATAAATAAATGCATACATACCCTTTGACACAGTAATAGCACTTCTAGGGCTGTATCCCAAAGACATTGTAAAAGTCAGAGAAAGATCTGTATATACAAAAATATTTATAGCAGATCTTTTTGTGGTAGCAAAGAATTGGAAATTAAGGCTATGCCCATCAATTGAGGAATAGCTAAACAAATTGTGGTATATGAGTGTAATGGAATACTATTGTGCTATAAGAAATGAGGAGCAGACAGACTTCATAATAACCTGGAGAGACTTATATTAATTGATTTTTAGTGAAAAGAGCAGAACTAGGAGAAATTTGTACACAATTACAGACACAACATATATGCGATAACTAACTTTGATAGACTGGGATCCTCTCATCAATGCATTTATAAGGCAACTCCAAAAGACTCATGATGGAAAGAGATATCCACATCCAGGGAAAGAACTACAGGATCAATGCAGATTGAAGTGAACTTTGTCCTCTTTTTTCATTTTGTTTTTGTTTTGTTTTGTTTCTTTTCTCACTATTCACTCCATTGGTTCTAATCCTTCTCTACAACTTGACTAATGTTTAATTTGAAGGTATTTGTAGATTCTATATTTGATTGCATGCTGCCATGGAAGGCAGGGAGGACAGAGAGGGGGAAGAACATTTGAAACTCAATGGATTTTATAAGTGAATGTTGTAAACTAAAAGTAAATAAATAAATTTTCAAAAAACAAAAGGGAAAAGAGATAAACAGTGGTTTCCATAATACTTATGATTTCCACTGATTCTTGTCTCTTTTATACAACATATTTCTTTGGTGTAAACTTTTTTTTAATTTTTTTTGCTTTTTGGAGGGCAGTTGGGGTAAAGTGACTTGCCCAAGGTCACACGGCTAGTTTTTGTGTTAAGTGTCTGAGGCCAGATTTGAACTCAGGTCCTCTTGACTCCAGGGCCGGTGCTCCACTCACTGCGCCACCTAGCCACCCCTGGTGTAAACTTTTAAATATTAAAGAATGATTGACTTATATATGATTGAATGCCAGTCTTGAGTCAAGGTTAAAGAAGACTTTACTTGGGTACTCTTTGTTGATTGAGGAGATTATGACTTACTGAATGCTATCTTTTGTTTATGACTATGTGGCCACCTTAGTAATAAGTTATGTTATATTGTTGTGAATACTGTGCTTTAGTTCCTTGAATGTTGTGCTTTAGTTTATTGGTGAATAAATAGAGAGTTCAGGATTAGATTTAAGGATTAATTCTTTTTTTTAAATTTTAATTTATTTTCTTGGTTACATCATTCATTTCTACAAGGTTTTGAGTTACAGATTTTCTCCCCTTTTTGCCCCTACCCCCCAGCCCAGAACACTGATCCCACTGTAAGGCCCCT
>CM053600.1:53355356-53414343 GCA_028646575.1 Pseudocheirus occidentalis
ATATCTATATAGGAGGCTATATATGTGTATGAATACATATCTGAGTATGTGTGTATATGTGTACATAGAAGGTACAGGATTAATTGAATATGAAGCGATGATGCTCTAAAAGGTGATATTCTGAGGTGGGAGAGGACTAGAATGAGAGGAGACAGGGAGAGACAAAATGGGATTAATCATCCCATATAGAAGAGGCAAGAGATAACTGTTACAACTTTACTCTCATTTAATCTCATTGAATTTGGCATAGGGAAGGAATGACATAAACTCTAAACTGGGTATCATACCACACAGGAGAGTAGGGGACATGGGGATGAGAGGTGGGATGATGGAGGGGAGGGCAGGGTCTGGGGGAGGGTTCCCGGAAGCACACATTTCAGTAAAGGGACAGGGACAGGGTAGAGAACAGAACAAGGGGGGAGGGATATGAAGGAGGGACATATGATGAGACTGTCACTATGTCCACTGTGAAAATGTCCTGTGTGATTTTACATGCACAGCCTGTATCGAATTGCCTGTCTTTCTAGTGGGGGTGAGTGACAAAGAAGGAGTTAAAAGAATCTAGAATTTAAAGCTCTGCAATACATACAACTAGGAATTAAGATATACAGGCACTGAGGTAGGGAGACCCTCCCTGCCCTACCAGAAAGTTAGAGAGCAGATTGGGTAATGAGCTTTACAGTGGGATTGCTGTTTTGGAGTTGGGGTAGAGGAAAGATGGGGAGAAAATTTGTAATTCAAAAATCTCATGGAAATGAATGATGTAAACAAGAAAACAAATAAAAATTTATTTAAAAATAGAAATTCTCATGGAAAATTGCCCTGATACTTTAGAACCAGAGGGCAAAAAAAGAAACTGAAAGAATTCACCAATCACCTCTTGAAAAAGATCCCAAAAAGAAAACTCCCAGGAATATTATAACCAGGTTCTGTAGTTTCCAGATCAAGGAGAAAATATTATATAAGCAGCCAAGAAGAAACATTTTTTAATATTGTGGAAACATAATCAGGATAACACAGGATCTAGCAACTTCTACATTAAGGGACTGAAGGCCTTGGAATATGATATTCCTGAGGTCAAAGGAGCTAGGATTAAAACCAAGAATCGATTACTCAGCAAAACTAAATATCATGTTTCAGGGGAAAATACGGTCATTCAATAAAATGGAGGACTTTCAAGTATTTTTGAGGGAAAAAAATAGTGTTGAAAAGAAAATTTTTTTCACCCAAAAACAAGAAGAAAGAAAAGCATAAGAAGGTAATAAGGGAAAAGAAATCATAAGGAACTTATCAAAGTTCAACTATTTACGTGCCTACATGGAAAAACCATAATTGTAACTTATGAAACTTTTCTCAGTGCAAGGATAGTTGAAGGGAATATAAATGTGTGTATATGTATGTAAGTATGTATATGTATATATGTATACATATGTATATATGTCTACATGGGAGCATACATGTGTGTATGAATGCATATATGAGTGTATGTATATATGTGTACAGGTAAAAATGGATAGAGGGCACAGCATAAATTGAATAAGAAGAGATGATATTTAAAAGGTGAAATTGAGAGGTGAGAGAGGAAGATAATGAGAGGAGATGGGGAGAGACATAATGGGATAAATTATCTCATATAGAAGAGGCAAGGGGTAACTGTTACAACGGAGGGGAAGAAGAGGAAGGCAAAAGGGAACAAGTCAACCTTACTCTCATTGAATTTGGCTTAGGGAGGGAATGACATACACATTGAATAGGGTATCTTGCATTACATGAGTGTAGGGGGTAAGAGGATGAGAGGGGGAAAGATGGAGGGGAGGACAGGTTGGTGGGGGTGGTTATTAGAAGCACACACTTGATTAAAGGGACAGGAACAAAATAGAGAATAGAACAAGTGGAGGTGGGATAGGATGGAGGGAAATATAGTCAGTCTTTCAGAATATATCCACTATGGAAACACTTTGCATAACTACAGGTGCACAACTTATACTGAATTGCTTATCTTCCCAGTAAGGGTAGGTGATGAGGCAGGAACGGAATGAATCTGGAATTCAAAGTTGTCAAATTAAATGTTTAAAAAATTATTATTGTTGTTGTTGTTGTTGTTTACATGTACTGGGAAATAAGGTACATAGATACAACTTGCCCTACAAAGTGGGAGGAGGGATGGGAGAGGATATAGGAGAGAGCAGATTTGGGGAGGGGGTACCCATTGGGATCACTGTTTTGGGGTAGTGGGTAGGGGAAAGATGGAGAGAAAATTTGTAACTCAAAATCTTGTGGAAATGAATCATATAAACTAAAAATAAACATAATTTTTTTAAAGAGAAAAATGATAGAAAAGGTCAGCTTTACTTCAGGATGCTGAAGGAAAAGACTCTGGGAAGACATGAGAAGAGCTAGCAACATGCATCATGATCCTATTCCATACTTAATGTACCCTTGCTGTACTGAAGGGAGTTTCCACTTCCATGAGATCCAAGACTCTCTTGGTTAAGCTGTTACCTCACTCCGAATGGGAGAGCACCATTACTCTGTATTGTCTGGTATTTATTCTCTTGTGTATACCTTCTCTGATTTCTGTTTTCCTTTAAGTTGGATAGATAGGATTCTTGACTATTTGATATATACGTCCAATGCGGAACTGGCATTTAATGGAAAAGGGCGTCAAACTAGAATATAGAGTGTAAATACCCTTTCCCCCCATAAATAAAAAAGTGATCAGAAGTTAGCTTGATCTTATCATATCCATAACAAATCTTAATAAAAGAACTTGTTCTGTAAAACTTGAATTCAGAGAAAAAGCCCCATCCAAGGACCTAGAAGACAACATGTGCCATTGAAGCTGCAGGTTCTTCACCCCTGCCCTAGATGAACTATATTTAAGTGAACAGATAGACATACTTCTAGCCTGGTACCCCCCCTGAAGAAAACAGAGTGGCCTCCAGTCCCAGCTTCCTCATTTTCTCCTTATAGGCATTAAAGTCTCACTTGAGAGACAGGTGGAGGTGAGGGAGTAGAAGTGTCTGGCTTCAGACACTTATTGTTTGAGCCCTGGGCAAGTCACTTAAATGTCTGTTACACTCAATATCCTCAATTGCAGAATGGAGAAAGTACATCTACCTCATATACTTGCTGTGAAGATTAAATGAGATAATATTTTTAAAAGTATTTAGCACAGCATCTGACAGTAGGCACTATATAAATACTTACTCCCTTCCCTTCTCTTCCATTCTCTTCCCTTCACTTCTGTTTCCACCCCTTAATTGATTCCCTTCGAGTTCTTAGTAATCTTGCTTGAACTATTGCAATAGCTGTTGTAATAAACCATTTACTTTTCACATTCTAATATTCCCCACCCCACAGCGAGGAGTTACTCACAAATAAGTAACAACAGCAAACAACAACGAAGAAGTTTACTGTAATAAAAAGACAGCAGGTCTTTAAAAAGTCAGGAGGATCTGGGTTCAAATCTTACCTTTCTCTCACATATTGTCTCTGTGACCCCAGGAAACTACTTAACTTCTCAGTATCTCATTTAATTATCTAAGACAATAAGTTGTGGTATAATTGCTTGTTTATATTCGTAGAAGTTCTCTTAGCAGTAAAATCATAGGTGAGGGGAAAAAAGAGCAACAATAATAGAACTGACATTATTCATCACTTCATAGAGGCGGTATGCAGTGTAGTAGATAGAGTCTTGGGCTTGGTATCAAGAAAACCCCAGTTCAAATCTCACCTCTGACACTAAAAGTCCTAGGTTAATTACTCTCCTTTGGAACATGGAATTTTCCAAGCCATAGTTTACACGATGGTGAAATGCAAAAAAGAAAACTTTAAATGTTGCGATTACTTTACACACAGCGTCTTATGAAAAAGGTATAGTAAGACAACTATTATTTCAATAAGAGAGATGAGGGTATGTAGTTGCTACTCAAGCCTTGACTTCTCATTTAAATTCTGCCACTAGTAGCTACGTTATCTTGTATAAATCATTCTTTTTCTCTTGAACTTAGTTTCCTCAACTATACAGTAGAAGGATAGGACTAGAGGACCTCTAGGGTCTCTTCCATTTCTAATAATCTATGAACAGAGGAACTGTCCTCTTTTGAGACCAGGAGACAGAAGTGAAAAAGAAATGATGACAGTCTATCACAAGTAGCTATAAAAGCAAAAAATTAAGAGATAATTTTCCATGTGTGCTAGTATGGAGAATACTCTTGATTTTGTATCAATCTTTTAAGTCATATATGTGACATGTTTAGGAACATTGTACTGGAAGAATAAAAATGCATTTACTCTTTCCAACAAATTAAAACACATTCACCTAAATACAATCATATTTAAACACAAAGTAATAAAGACAAATTATTCTATTTTTACTAGTTCTATAACTCATTTTACCAGTCTCTTCTAAGAAAACATAATGGAATATGTGGTTACTGGATGGATCAAAAATCATACCTTTTCCTATTTATTGTAGCTTGCAAAAGATTATGATTCTTGTAGTCCCTTTGACTGCTTTATTTCTAATTCAGAATAAATTCTTTTCCTTTAAGGCCATGGATCAAAACTGGTCTCCCTTCTGTATATTGGTTGTCAAATTATTTGATACCCAGTTTATTTCAGTTTAGGGCCATATGAGCTCTCCCTTCAGACTTATGCTTGTCTAGCAACTTTTTGGATGATTGTCCATCCATACAGAGATTGACAAGGTACCACCGTTTTTCCTTCAGGAGCAGGAGATTGTATTAAAACACATATCTGCTTCAGTGAGTGCCCAAGCCACTTGAGAAGATTCAGAAAAAAAAAATTCTCATTGAAAGATATGTACAACTAAATTTGGTGTTCACATAAGTGAAGGACTACAAACAAATGGGCAAAATGTAAATGTACACAATGAAAATCTTGACTGCTTTCTTTATAATGTATGTAACATTTATCTCTACAATTTGAGAACTGGAGGTCTTAGAGGGACTTTTTTGTTATGAACTGTGGGACTTTTTGAGTCCATTTCTGACTAAGGAAGATTAATGTTCACTATCTTCTGAGACAATAACAATTCATTTTTACTTCCAAAATAAATAAAATCTTAACCCAATTTTCAAGGGATGAATTTTTGGCCTATAAATTAAGGGGAGAGAAGTTGTCCTGCAGGGTGTGGAGTGTTAAATCTCAAAGTAAGAGACTATCACTTGCAAAATGGATGCAAAACTAGTATTAGTTTATAGAAATAGTTGATTCATGAGACCATCTCATCTACCCCAATCCTGCTCTTGTCAAGAGATGCTGTGAATTGAAATCTAACCTGACAAGATGAAGAAAAACCAATTGCAGATTCTTAATCAAAATTTGCATTGAAATTTGCATAGGAATGAATGAAGATAAGTGGAAGGAATTATTTATATCTTTGAAACATAGAAAATGATGGTAAGAAAACTAGATCTACATGTAGATATTGAATTAAATCTAAGTGGCATTTTTCAGTGGAATCAATGTTACTGGGGCAGGATACATGGGTTCTGTTTGACATGAGCTAGCACTGCCAGCACCCAGAAACTGGCAGAAAATTCAAAAGACAGGTGCCAACTTAGGTCTGTATAGTCTGGCAAAGCTTACCACTGTGAATCAAAGCTTACAGTTCCAGTTGGATTCACTGTGTGATTTACTTATGTAAATACAGCTCAAATCTCTATTTTCCCTCAACTGCCAACATAGAATGGCATTTAGGGTTTTGATCAAGCAAAAACATGTATACAGATAATTTCAAATTAACTAGACCTGAAAAAGCAGGTTTGGAATACCCAGTTTTGTTAAATATTCTTTACAATTCACCTAGAGTGTGCATTCCTAATACTAAGATATTTACCTTTCACTCTAAGTAATATGCTGAACAGGTTGGAATAATCTTTAAAATATATTTTAATGATTATATGAAATATGAAGAGCTCTTCTTCATTTATGCACTGTGGGTTTTCATTTTGTCTCTGTCTCTTCTATTCCAAGCTGACTGCCCATAAACCATTTAACAATTTGCTACCACCTACATCATGAATCTTACAAGAAAGGGAGCACTGATCACTGCTAAGTGAAATGTTCTACTTGTTGGCATCATATGCCAAAGGGGGGAAATTGTTTGTTATTAGAAGACTGAATGAATAACTAAGCATAGGTTTAGGAATTATCAGTGAATTTTAATGATTAGTCTTGCCTATCACCCTGTATAATCAGTGAAAAAGGATCATTTCATCTGGAATCAGAAATGCTGGGTCCTATTTTTAACTTTTCCTCCTACTTGCTGTGCAGTTTTATAAAAAACATCCTCAAAATATCTGACCCTCATTTGCTTTATCTATAACATGGGAACACTAAAAAGTGCTATATTTATAAATGCTCTTAAAAAGATCAAATTAAATTATGTATTCAAATGTACTTTGATAAATTATTGGGGGGACAGAGTCAAGATGGCAGAGTGAAAGCAGGAATTCACCTGAGCTCACCCATGAATTCCTTCAGTTACCTCTAAAAAGAAAATCTAAGTGAATTTTAGAGTGACAGAATCCATTGGGAGAGAGTGTGACAGATTTTTAGCCCAGGAAAGTGTAGAAAATCAGCTCATAGGATTTGTTGCATTGGACAGGGGAAGCACAGAGTGTGCAGGGCTGCAACAGCACAGACCCTGAACATAGAGGAACCAGAGTGAGCCCAAGCTAACTGATTCACCCACCACAGCAGGGATTCCCAGATTTCTCGCAGCGGGATGGGCATCCTTCAGAGCTGAGTATGAGACAAGACCAGGGTCTGAGGTTGTGGCAGCAGCTACTCCTGGGGCTGTTGGTCCACAGTCTGGATGATTAAAAATTACCTACCTAAACTTCTGAGAGCCAAGATGGTGGAGTAAACCATAGGTGCTCGCATTCACCCTCCCCTTTTATTTTTTGACCTTGAAAAATCCAGAGAATATTGCCCTAGGGTAAAATCCTGAAGTAATATAAACCAAGCCTTGGGAGACCTGGAAGAAAGGCATGGCTGTGACAGTGCTGAGGCCAAAGTGCAGGACAGGAGGCTTCCCCAAAAGTCCCATCTCAGACCACCAGTGGATGATCCTGAAACCCAGGGGGGGTGGAGTCAGCAAGCACTAACACCAGAACCCCTGGTGTGCCTTCCCACCACCAGGAGAACTGGCAGACACCAGAGTGGTCCTGGCCACCAGTGAACAGAGCCTGTGTGAGTGCTAGCCCAGGGGTGCAAGGCACAATGGCCAGACTACCCCTCCCCCACACTTCACACTGTGGGCTTCAGTGTAACTCTGGGGAAACACAGAAGATCCTGGCCCCAAACTTGGTCTCAGCACTCACTAGCCAGAATCAGAGGCTACAGCACACAAAATCAGTAACCAGGCCTCTAGCTCCCAGCATAAGAAGTGTAAGTCAGAGCACTCTCTATCCTAGAAGCAGTGATACATTTTAAAAGCCAGGAAATAGGAGGCGACTACATGGTGCAGTGAATAAAGCCCCAACCCTGGAGTCCAGAGAACTTGAGTTCAAATTCGGTCTCAGACACTTAACACTTCATAGCCATGTGACCTTGGGCAATCACTCAACCCTAACTGCCCTACCTCCCTACCTCACCCCCAAACAAAGACCAGGAAATAGGCAATCACAACAAGAACAAAGCAAATTCAAAAAAACAAAGACCATAGAATCATATTATGATGAGTGGAAAGAATCAAATTCAAAAGAGAACAGCATTGACCCAATGTAATGATAATGGGATTTGAAGATCTTCCATGCCCCTTGAACTTGCTGACTTAGCAGGAAGGGGTGGAGCAAAAGAAAGCTGGAATCAAGCTAGAGTCCCCTGACTAGAAGCAGCAGCAGCAGCTGTGGTTGCAGAGTGAACTGCTTTTGTTGAGGAAGCCAGAATCTCTGCTAAGGACTCCTGCTGAGGACTGCCAGGGACAGGAACTGCAGGAGGGAGAGAGGGGTGGAGCTGCTGGGAGCAAGCTGCCTGGACACTGAACAGTTGCTGTGAGTGAGAAGAAGAGGATCTTTGCCTGAGGTCACTTGTCCTGTTTTGAAGGCTTGAGAATGTGGGTGTTTACTGCATTACTTACATGTGTCAACTTCATAACTACTGTGATGGCTTTGGATTTCTGGTTTTGGGATTCAGTTTTCTGGTATTTGAATAAATGTTCTAGTTATGTTTCACATGTAGAGAGCCTGTTATATTTTGTGATTAATAACAATATCAGCATACTTAGAGTTACTGTAGGCATTGTGAATACTGTAGGCATTATGAATACTGCATTGTTGATACACCCTATAGCCACATCCAAAACCTCAAAAGGGAATATGAACTCATCTCAAGACCAAAAAGCATTCTTGGAAGAGCTCAAGAAGGGTTTTAAAGCCAAATTTTAAAAGTAGAAGATAAATGGACCAATTATTTTTTAAAATACAATTGACAAAATGGAAAAAATCACTGAAAAACACAGCTCCTTAAAAATTAAAATTTGTCAAATGAGAATGGAGGTACAACATCAAACAGGAGAAAATCACTCCTTAAACATAAAAAAATGGATAAACAGAATGGAGGTTCAAAAACTGAAGGAAACAATTTGCTAACAATTGGAATTAGACAAATTGAAGCTAATGACTCTATGAGACATCAAAAAACAGTCAAATAAAATCAAAAGAATGAAAAGATAGAAGAAAATGTAAAATATCTAATTGGAAAAACAACTGCCCGGGAAAATGGATTAAGAAGAGGTAATCTAAGAATTATTAGTCCACCAGAAAGCCTTGATGAAAAAAACAGCCCTGAGAGAATCTTCCAAGAAATCATCAAGGAAAACTGCCCCAAGGTCCTAAAGCCAGAGTGTAAAATAATTATCTAAAGAATCCACCAAACAGCTCTTGAAAGAGATCCCCAACTGAAAATGTCAAGGAATATTGTAGCCAAATTTCAGGATTATTAGGTCAAGCAGAAAGGACTGCAACAGCCAGAAAGAAAGAATTCAAATACCACAGAACTACAGTAAGGATCACATAGGACCTTGCAACTCCTATATTAAAAGATCAGAGGAATTAGAATATAATATCCCATAGGGCAAAGGAGCTTGAACTACAAAGAAGGATCAGCTGTCTTTCAGGCAAGGAGGTGGTCATTTAATGAAATAAAGGACCTCCACACCTTCCTGATGAAAAGGCCAGAGCTCAGTGGAAAATTTCAGCTCAAATACAAGACTTGAGAGACACAGAAAGGTAAACAGGGAAGACACACACACACACACACACACACAGAACTTGTTATTCAATAAGAGCAAACTATTTACATCTCTATACGGGAGGATGATGCATCTCTAATATTAAGAATTGTATAATTATCATGACATTTTAAAGGGATATGCATAGATAGAGGGTGTGGATATGAATGAATCAATATGATGATAAAACCCTGTTAAGGGGTGCAAAGGTATAGTAAGAGGAAAGGAGGAAGCAGAAGAGGGTAAATTATGCCATGTGAAGAGGCATAAAACATAGTAGAGGGAAAGAAGGGAGGGAGATGAACATTTTATGAGCTTTTCTCTCATTGGTTTTGGTTGAAGGCGGGAATAACATACTCATTAAAATAAAGGAAGCTAATGTGAAGAGACATAAAACTTATAGTAGAGGAAAAGAAGGGAGGGAGAGGAGCATTATTTGAGATTTACTCTCATTGGATTTGGTTTATGGAGGGAATAGCATACTTTGTTAAGTGTAAAAATCTAATATGCCCTACAGGCGGTATAAGGGGATAGGGGAAAGAAAAGGAGGAGGTGGTTAGAAGGGAGTGAAGAAGTAGTAAGGTAAAAGGGTAGCAAAAGGGAGGGGGCAGATAGGGAATATTGAGGGGGAGATGGTAAAAAAATATTAGTTGCAAAATAAATGGAAGTTATAATTGTATGATTATGGTGAAAATTTTAGTTCTAGAGTCATATCTTGATTGGTCTTATATCTTCTAACTGCTTTTTGGAGTTATGCTCCTGATAACTACCACAATCTTTTACTATAAAAATGAATATTTTTATTTATATACACAAAATTTTGATGTTAAATTTTATGAAAGACAGCAAATGCTACTAGAACCTTTTTAAATATTTGAAAGCTATTTTGTGCTATTGCTTTGACTAGAAATTGTCAAGAAACTAATTTTTCAAAAATGTCCATCATTCAATAATAAATACTGTTTGCAGGATGGGAAAAGAGGAAGGAGAAGAAAAGCAGAAATGAATTCTGAACCCAGACTGCTACCATCAATAAACCACAGCTTTGTGGCTTTCCATTGTGCTGAGATGATGAGCCTCAACTATTTAATTCAGGGTAAGATTAAGTTATAGGGGTTTGTGCTTTGCATCAAGAGCATTAGTTGAAACAAAATCTAATCAGTGAATAGAGTGTTCTGCCCTATGCAAAAATCTTACAATGTCAGCTAAATTTTTGCCAGAAATCTCAATCATTACTTCCTTGATAATCCCAAGAGTATACAGTGTTCTCAAATACCTGATTAAAAGACATTTTTTAACCAAACTACAGAATGCTACATTCTTCTATACTTTCATTATTGTAAGGAATTGATAATATTTTACAGGAGCATGTTAAATTATCACATAGGATAATATGATTTCAGTGATAATCATAATTCCCACAAGGCGTTAGAGTTCGAAAAGGAAACATGTCCAAGAATCAGGGGAATGGAGCTGATAACACAACCAAGCTGTCTTAAACTCCTTTTGTACTTTGATGTTCCCATCTATAAAATGGTATGTCTCATTTTTTAATATTTATTTTGTTCAGACATGTTATACTATCATTGTGTGGAACTCCTATAAAGAACCTCTCTTCTACATTAAAAATACCATATAAATTGCTTTTTTAGAGAATTGCTTGGGACACTAAAAGGTTAACAAAATTGACCATGTCTATACATCTAGGAGATATGAGGGGGCAGAATTTTACTCAGATTTTCATGACTACAAAGAAAACTCTCTATCCCCTATGGTCAATTGCCATGCTTTGCCTTGACTGCCCTTCATCCCTATTATGTACTATCCTTCAAATATATTTCTTAGAATCCCTAGTTCTAAGAATTTGTAATTCCTTCAAGGCTCAGTTCACAAACTACCTTCCATCTTATTTTTTTTTCTGATGGAGGGACAAAAATACTGTCTCTGGAGTTACAAGACAATGGCCCATATACCAACTCTGATATTAATTGTATGGCTTCACACAAGTCACTTAAGCTCCCTCAGCCTCAGTTTCTTGGTCTCAGTTTCATCAACTGGCAGAATAAGCATGGACTGTATGAGCTCTGAGGTCTCTTCCAGCCTTAGATCTAAAATCTTAGACTGAAATCTCCACAGCTATTAGTGCCTTCTCCCCCAAATTATCTTATGTCTATCTGGTATAGTTATTTCTATAATATATGTCTGTTATATGTATAATGTATATGTGTGTATATGCATATGTATAATGAATGTGTATATATGCATGTGTATAGGTACACATATGGATATATAATGTGCTATGTATGTATATCACAGACAATTATTATTTCTACATACATGATTTTGGGATTTCAATGATAATTTCAATCTCCATGAGGCATTATAGTTTGAAAAGGAGGATTTCAACTATTTAATTTAATTTAGGAAAGTCTGACATTGGCAGGAATGGCATCATCAACTTTTCAGAGTTTCAACACTTTGTCTCCCATTTACCTGATTTTGACTACTACTTTAAGATTGTCTTGTTATGGGTACTCAGCAATATCTGACTTCATCAACCAGTCTTTGTGAACTCCTTATAGGTGTTCCTCATGCCTGGGCAAGTCAGAAGCTTGTACTGAGCAGTCTAGTCCCGTGCACAGGGCAGGTATTTCTAAGCCATGGTCTCTCCTTTCCTCACGGCCATTGTGACAGCATTGTTCATGTTTATAATAATCAATAATAAATATTTGGAAGTTTGAAAAAGTTAAGATGAATTTGCATGTCATCCTTGTATAAGAACCATACTAATAATTAATGCATGGAAGTATTTGTATACATATATATTCGTATACTGTTACATGCAACATATTCTTGTAATTATGTAAATGAAACACATTAACATATACACTTTATATATACATATACACGCATAATACACTTACTTTCATGCATGTGCGTGTTATCTCCTTCAGCTAGATTGCAAACTTCTCAAAAGTGATTATTTCACTTTTATAATTGTGTCCCGAGGGCACTATACAGCAGTTCCTGGTGCTTAATAAATGCTTGCTAATTGACTGTAATAATGGTTTTTTACCTCTAGGGGCCTCAGTTCCCTCATCTGTAAAATAAAGGGATTGCCCTAAATGACCTCTAAGATTCTTAGAACTGAGATCCTGGTGTTCTGACTGAAGTTCCATAGCAATTCTGCATGACTTCCTATATATTATTCTGACTTATGTGAGTTTAGAATGTTACCCGTCAAATTTTCACTTCAGAAAACACCAAGTTTCTAACTTTACAATATGGGGGTTGAAGGTAGGGAGAAGCAACTAGACCTACAATTTCATTGAAATAAGGAAGTCCCAGATGAGGGAACCATTTCTTGGTTAGCATCTACCTTGTAATTAATAGTCTTAGAGATTTATGCGACCACTGGGATATAGTGACTTGTCAAAAGTCCTGCAGCTAGTATGCATCATAGGCTGGAACTGAATCTATGTTTTTTTGTCTAGAATACTAGATCTCTATTCACCATGCATCCAGCCTTATGACAATATACACAAAAATTATAATACATTTTGAGTTGAAGTTCAGTGTCATAATATATCCCTATATCTTCTCTCATACAGGCTAAACATCTTCAGTTACTCTTGTCCTTATATTGACTGAACACCTTTACCATCCTGGTTATACCTTTGAGCTTAGAGATCTCCAAAGTGACAAGTATAACTCCCTCTCACCATGATAAAAACACATGGTCAGAGACCAACAAATTAATGTGGGAAGTTGGGTCTTATTCCACTCTCCCAGTCAATAACCCTACATTCTACCTGGTTTTCCCCAGTTATGCAAGCTAACAACCTTCCCAACCCCATTTTCACTCACTAGTGATATTTATCACCTAATTGAGACCCAGGCAACCTCTATAGCTATAATTGGGGGGAAACTCTCCCCTCTGCAGTATATTTACCTCTGTCACCCTAGTATTTAGCATATGTCCCTCTGTGTTCCAAAACACTGGCAAGTTAGACTACCACCTCCCTCCTTTTTCATTTACAGTAAAAAAAAAAAATACTAAGTTTCACATAAATACGCATAAAAATGTGATCTAAATTCTCCCCCAAGTCTTATCTCTCTTACACTTCTCTATTTTTGTCAAAGGCACTAGAATTCTTATCATTGACTTCTCAGCTTACTAGAATAACTATCTTTAAAGTTACCAGTGACCACTTAGTTGCCAAATCTAATAACTGTTTCTCCATACTTTTCTTTCTTGACCTCTACAGAATCTGACACAGTTCATCATTTCTCCTTCAGCAGAATACTCTGTTTCCTAAGTTGTCATTATACTTCTCTCTCTCTGTCTCTGTCTCTCTCTCTCTGCCTCTCTCTGTCTCTCTCACTGTCTCTCTCTGTCTCTGTCTCTCTCTGTCTCTCTCTGTCTGTCTCTCTGTCTGTCTCTCTGTCTCTCTTTGTCTCTCTCTGTCTCTGTCTCTCTGTCTTTCTCTCTCTCTCTCTCTCTCTCTCTCTCTCTGCACTTTACAAATAGTATCTCATTTTACCCTTAAGACAACCAAGTTAGGCAGGTGATATTATAATCTCCATATTATAGGAAGGAAACTGAGCTTAAGTGATTTATGCAGGATTATATAGTAAGTTACTGAGGTTGAATTTAAACTCAGGTCTTCATGACTCCAGTTACAACACTCCATTCACTGTGCCACTTAGATATCTATCTGTATCTGTTATCTATATAGCTATGCCTTTCTATATCTGTCTTGCCTGGCTGACTAATTTGATGCTGATTGTGGCAGAAAGCACACTGGCAGAGACTTGTGAACATTAGAAAGACAATTCCAACACCTCAACACCTCGGAACACTGAAATGAAGAAGTCACTGTCTTCTGGGGACTAAATCTACCAGTGAAAGTGAGTTTTGGGAAATTAACTATAGAATGTGAGCACATTCAAGAGGACTTTCTTTCATTCAGTATACAAAATGTTATATTAGACAGCATTAATAAAAATATCATTCACAGAATCATAGGAAGAAAGTTAAGAATCCTCTCTACTCTGCACTTTATTAATATTGGGTTCAGTACTGTGTGCCACATTTTAAGAGTTAACAAAAGAATCTAGACTATGCCCGTAGGAGATTGGCTAGGGAATCTGAAACAACGTCATATGAGTAACAGTTGAAGAAAGTGAATGTTTAGCTTAGAGGAGACTAAACCAGAATTCAATTACCTATTCAAATACATGAAGTCATCGGTCTGATATTTATTCTGCTAGATGCAAGAGGACAGAACTACTGTTAGACAGGGATAGATATTGCAGATAAGGACATTTTAACTCAATATAAACTTCTTCCCTAGTGGAATGTGTTACATTATGAAGTAGTGAGTTCCCCATTATTAGAGTTTCTTCAGAACCTGGAAGAATATGTGAGAGGAATAATATATGAGGAATTTATATAAAATGGAGGTTGGAATATGTGATTTCTGAAGTCCATTCTTTCTTTTGGTGGTTTCTCATAACTCAGATCACTTCTCTTTGATGCCACTGAGTTTATACTTAATCTTAAGCTGCCTGGAAACATCTCTTGTATTGTCTTATGTTTTTATATAATTTTTCATAGGTCTATATTGTCTCCAACTAGGCTATAAGTCCCTTGAGGACAGGGACTGTATCCTCAACAATACTTATAACAGTGCTATGCACATAGATGTGATCAAGAAATTTGTGGCTAATCATGGATTAATTCCAGGATACTGAGTTAGCTGAGTATTGAATGTCACCTATAATCCTTTATTCTGAAAAGTACTTGAATGGCTTCTACTTTAGCTAGCTTTGAAGATATGGAAATCTTATAAAACTTAGATACTGCTAATATAGTCTTTTTTATTTATTAATGGAAAACTTTCTACTATTTGTCTTTAGAATTCATTTTCCTCTTCATTGGCATCTCTTAATGCTTCCTCTTTGCCAATGTTTTATGCTGCTGCTTTGGCACCTAATCAGAATGAGGGGATGTAATTTATGTGATAATTTTCTAACCTTGTTCTCTTTCCAGAGAACACTCTCCACTAAAAGACCAATTTCTCTGAGTCCAGACACCTGGTTTCTTGAAGAAAATACAAGGTTAAAGCCCTTAACCGTTTTTTTTTTGCAATTCACATAAAAATATCATATGGATTTAAGCTTCCTTTGATTATATCTGATTTTTTCCTCTCTGTAACTTTGATATAATGTCTTACATTGGCCCAAATGCTTTTGATGTAGAATAAATCATGTAAATCTTGAAGTAGAAAATGAAGAAACTACTGCCATCTACTTTATCTAGATGTAGACCCCAAATTTCTTCCTCTTTAGGTTGTAATTGAGTTGTAATAAATTCAAGAAACATTTTGACCACCTCCTATTGATAAGGTATTATGCAAAGAACTCTAGTTTTTTTTTCTTATGAAGTAATCTCTTACTCAAGAAGCTTGTGTTTCAAGGTTTTGCATGCTTTCAGATGTGTGATTAATATCATATTCCTTGTCTTCTCAATGGGTGTGGAAGGACCAGAGGGAAGGAAAGAATTGGGAATTCAATTTATAAAAAGAATGTTAAAACAAAGTATAATTATTTTTAAAGAAGCTTATATTTCACTGAAAGGCCAGGATGCAATATATGGTAGAGCAGGTAAATTCTAAATAACGTACAAAATAATAACTACTTCTCAGGTAAGTAGATCTTTGGAATGGAGCAAAACATGCATGAAGCAAGTATTCTGTGGGTTTTACATGGGTTAGGGTCCTCTATGTCAAGTTAGGCTAGGAACAACAACCACATACACAAAGGAGGGCATGAATCCACTCTGGAATCTGATACAATGGAACTAAGACTAAGAGTATATTAGTTTTACCCTGTCAGAACTGTAGCAAGAGATGTATCCAGGCCTCATTAGTTCATAGAACAGGTAAATATGGCCAGGTAGTTTGTGAAAGTATGGGCATTCTCCTAAACACCTGAAGCTAGAGCTCCTGTTAGAATCACAGCAAGAGACAGACACAGCATAATACCTGGACATGTAAATTGGGAAATTCTCCAGGGTCTTTACCACTAATGGTACTATTCATGTCTATCAAGGCTACAAAAGGGTTGGAGTTTACTTCCAAATGGGCATAATTCAAAGTAAGGAGGTCACGTGTCTAACAGCGGTTAGCACCTTTGTTGGGCAACCAGGAGATGGAGGCAGAATATGGCAGAGAGCCCGGTCCTAACAATCCAGCCCAAAATTGCTGTAACATTAGAATTCAAACAACAGAGGAGAGTTTCAGGCAAGGCCTGCTTACACTATGCAAGAGTGGAGGAGGGGGCAAAGCCTAGCCCTCAAACAAAATCTTATATCAGAAACACAGACTAGAGATATAACAATAGAAGAATAACTATGAATATAATGAAGAATTATTATGATTTAATAGAAAGTTAATAGACTAACCCAGAAAAAGAAAGCACCTGTGATACAAAAGGGGAGAAAAAAATGTTTGGGGGAAAATTTTATTTTTATTTTTTAAAGTATATTCAATGTTTATTTTTAATTTACATCATTCATTTCCATAAGATTTTTAGTTACAAATTTTCTCCGTGTCTTTCCCCTCCCCATCACCCCAAAACAGCAATCTCCCTGTATGTCCCTTCCCCCAATCTGCTCTCTCCTATGTCCTCCCCCATGCTCCCACCGTCTTTCTGGGCAAGATGGATCTCCATACCCCAGTGCCTGTATATCTTATGTCCCAGGTACATGTAAATAATAATAATAACAATTATACATGTGTGTGTGTGTATACATATATATGTGTGTGTGTGTGTATTTTAAACACTTGATTTCACAACTTTGAATTCCAAATTCTTTCCCTTCCTCCCTCATCACCCACCTTGCTGAGAAGATAAGCAACTCGATATAGATTGTGCATGTGTAGTTATGCAAAACATTTCCATAATGGGTATATTGTGAAAGACTGACTATATTTCCCTTTATCCTAGCCCGTCCATCACTTGTTCTAGTCTCTACATTGATCCTGTCCCTTTTCAAAAGTGTGTATTTCTAACTACCTTTCCCCCAAACTGCCCCCCCTCATCCTGCCTTCTCATCCCCTTCTCCCTGCTCTCCTGTAGGGCAAGGTACCCGATTTAGTGTGCATGTCATTCCCTCCCTAAGCCAAATTCAATTAGAGTAAGGTTGACCCATTCCCTTTTGCCTTCCCATTCTTCACCTCCATTGTAACAGTTTTCCCTTGCCTCTTTTGTTTTTTCACCAAGAATGCTTGAAAGTCCTGTTTCATTGAATGCCCATATTTTCCTCTGAAACATTATGCTCAGTTTTGCTGGGTAGGTGATTCTTGGTTTTAATCCTACCTTCTTTGATTTCTGGAATATCATATTCCAAGCCCTTCAATCCCTTAATATAGAAGCTGCTAGATCCTGTGTTATCCTGACTGTGTTTCCACAATATTGGAATTGTTTCTTTTTGTCTGCTTATAATATTTTCTCCTTGATCAGAGAACTCCAGAAACTGGCTATGATATTCCTAGGAGTTTTCTTTTGGGGATCTTTTTCAAGAGGCGATCAGTGAATTCTTTCCATTTCTATTTTGCCCTCTGGTTCTAAAATATCATGGAAATTTTCCTTGAGAATTACTTGAAGGATGATTTCTAAGTCTTTTTTTTTATCATGGATTTCAGGTAGTCCAATAATTTTAAATGATTTCTCCTGGATATATTTTCCAAGTCAGTGTTTTTTCCAGTGAGATATTTCACATTGCCTTCAATTTTTTTTCATTTGTTTGGATCAGTTTAATAGTATCTTGATTTCTCATAAAGTCATTAGCTTCCATTTTCTCCAATGTAATTCCGAAGGAATTATTCCCTTCAGTGAGCTTTTGAAATTCTTTTTCCATCTGGAAAATTTGGCTTTTTAAGGTATTCTTCTCCTCACTGGGTTTTTGGGCCTCTTTTGCCATGTCAGTTAATCTATTTTGAGGTGTTATTTCCTTCAGTCAGGTTCTTGACTCTCTTTTTATGATTTTCTTGCATCATTCTCATTTCTCTTCCCTAATTTTCCTCCACTTCTATTACTTGATTTTGAAAATCCTTCTTGAGCTCCTCCTTGGCCTGTAAATAGTTCATAATTTTCTTGGGAGATCTTGATGCAGCAGTTCTGACTTTGTTGTCTTCCTCCCATTCCACAATTTGCTCCTTTTTGTCCCCAAAAAGGAAATATAAGTTGGATTGCTGTGCTTGCGTCACTTTCTTTGTTTGCTCATGTTGCCACTCAATTACTTGACTTTTGAGTTCTTTGCCACAGTGAAACTCTACTTCCAGAGCAGAGAGCTTTGTCCCAAATCGCTGGGGTTTTCACAGCTGCCAGAGCTATTAGGAGGGTTCCATCCCTGAAGCCCCCACAAATTCTGGCTCACTGGTCACACATCTGAGGACCAACACCCAAGACTGTGATTCAGATCCAGGTAGGTTACAGCAAGAGCAATTACCCTCTGAATATTTTCTTGGCCCCTGCTATGATCTTCAGGCCAGGAGCTCTGAAGCTCCTGGAGGTGGCTCCTAGGCCACTGCATCTCTGCCACTTCTATCTCTGGGGACAGAAGCCAGACTCACCCCTCCAACCTCCCCCTGAGTTCCAACAAAGTTTTACACTGACCTCTCACTTCTTTGGCATTTATGGGTTGATAATTCTGGCAACAGCCGCTGCTGCTGGTGATCCACTCTCCAGAAGTCCACTCCAGCTGCTGTTGGATGGGGCTGCCCTGGGGCTTAAACCACAGGCTCCTGTGGGACTGGGCATGGCTCCCTGCTCACTGTGATAGACCATTCCTTTCTACCTGCAGTGGCTGCCTTCTGTGGGAGATTTGTTTCTCTCTCTCACTTTGTGAGTTCTATAGTTCTAAAATTTGTTTAGAGTCATATTTTATAGGTATTTGAGGTGGTTATGGTGGGAGCCATGGAATTTGGAAAAAAATTAATGCATGGTAAATATGAAATGAGAATTTTTTAATATAGTTAAAAGTTCTTGAGGAAAAAATGATTTAGAATGGAAAGTATAGAACATTTATAATGGTGGAATGCCTTTAAAATAGAATGAAACAAAGAGAATTCAATGATTCCATGAGACAAAAAAACCATATTAAAACAAGATAAAAAAACTAAAAAATATTGAAGAACATGTAAGGTATCTAGGATATCAAGGTATCAAGGAGGTCTGGAAAACAAGCTGAAGAAAGATTATTTAAGAGTAATTGGATTCCATAAATGCTATGATCAAAACAGAAGAAACCAATCAAAACAACCCTAGATATCACACATTAAGAAGTTCTAGAAGAAAACTACCAAGATATTTTATAATTTGTAAGAGAGAATGTCACCAAAAAATTAAATTACACAACAGATAATAGATGGAAATTCAAATAATCACACACAAACAAATTCAAATATAATACATATTTAAATATAAATAAATTCAAATAATCACACACATAAGCCTTTATGATATCATGTTAAATTTAATACTTTAGAAAACCTGCAAGTGATACTCACAAATTTCATTTACAATCTTCTTTTTCTGTTCTTTTCACATTGAAATAAGTTTTATCTTTTTTTTGCCTTTGTACCATCTAGCCCACTACCTAATGAATAGCAAGAACTTAATAAATACTTGCTGATTAATTAAAGGGCTGAAATGTTTATATTGTTTGATGTTTGAGTTCATAATTTAAAATAGAAAAAATAAGACAATATGAATAACACAAAGATTAAATTAAAATTTATGTCTTTTTGAAAAGACTAACAGTTTATAAAACTTTAGTCAAACTTTTACTATTAAACTTTAACAAAAAGAAAAGAAAATCAAATAAATAAAATTTTAAAAATTATTAAAGTGAAATCACAAAAATAAGGAAATAAAAAGAATTCTCTGAGCAAAACTGAGAATTTAAAATAGAGGATAACCTACAAAAAAGATGAAATCTGCAAATTAACAGAATATTGAAAAGAAAAAATAAATGCAACATGAAAAAAGTAATTGAACTATCTATAGAGCAACAGTAAAAGAAGAGGGGTTGGAGGAGTCTTGTCCACATGGATTTACAGAAGGATTTTATGAAACTTTAAAAAAAATTAATACCTATGCTATGCAAATTATTTTTGAAACCTGAGAAAGAGAACACTATCAAGCTTTGTTTCAGCAAATAAAACCCAGTTATCTAAAGGACAGAATATAAATCAAAGAACAAAATTAATGAATTAAAATAAAATTAATTATAAACTTTAAATTAAAATCCTTGCAAAAATCTATAGAGTGGAATTTTTAAAAATCACTAGGATTATGTTAGATTTTATTGCGAATTCAACATGTTTCAGCATTAGGAAATTAATTAGGAATTGGGACTTGATTTGTCAATTCACAGATACTGGACATCCCTAAATAAGGAAACTTCTACCAATATTGGTTGGCCCCTTCTCTGAAACTTAGTTTTTGAGAGTTGTCGAAATTGAGTGTTTAAGAGATTTCCTGAGAGTCAAACAAGCACAGGATGAGTGAATTCTGAAGCCAGCTCTATAGTCATCATGCCATGTTATCATCATGACTCATCATGAGTTGTGATAATAATATAATAAAATAATAATGGTTTATTTAAAGAAATTACATGATGTAATAAGATAATGTTATGTAAGTTAATTACAGATTTAATATTATACTCATAAAACTACCAAGGGAATGCTTAAGAGAGATAAAAATAATAAACAAAATAATAAAATTTATTTTGAGGAACAAAATTCCAAAGTGCTAAAGTAAATATAAATAGGAGGCAAGGGGGAATAACATCCCTAAACCTTAATTCTAGTATTAAATTCATTTAATTATTTACATTTAACATATAACTGTATGCAAATATATTTATTATATTAATCATTTTATTATAAAACAATAATCTTCAAAAATCTTTGTTTCTAAATATGCCAAAGAAAAGTAGATCAATATAATAGACCTCAATAGCCCAATGTTCAAACCTGAATATATAGATTGAGGAAAACTAGAAAGCAGTATTACAATATAAAATTATTTTATTAAGAATGTCTTGGGGCAGCTAGGTGGCGCAGTAAGTAGAGCACCGGCCCTGGAGTCAGGAGGACCTGAGTTCAAATCCGGCCTCAGACACTTAACACCAAAACTAGCTGTGTGACCTTGGGCAAGTCACTTAACCCCCAACTGCCCTCCAAAAAGCAAAAGAAAAAAAAATGTCTTATACCAGATTAGGCAATAACCTCAAAATGGATATGTGACTATACTATGAAAGGTCTACACACACACACACACACACACACAATACGAATGATATAGCTTTCATAGCTTCGACTAGATCATGAATCTTAACCAACCAAAGGATTTACACAATCACAAAAGATCGTTTTTATCACATGGTCCTGAAAATCTTTTGCACAAAAACAAATAAAGCATTTTACAATAGATCAATAGTTAAGGGATCTGAACAAACAGCTTTTAAGTGAAAAATTGAAAGCTAATCACTGAATGTCAAAGAAAAAAATTGCTTAGCATAGTGCCTGGCACATAATAGTTATTTTGTAACAAATCAAGGCAAACATTGGCAACAAATCACAATATAATATTCACAAAATTGCATCTTATCACAGAAAATCACAATACAGTGTTCAGAACAGCTTAACATTAGAATGACCACACAGTTTTCACTACAGTGGCCACAATATTTAGAAAGAAGAAAAAAAGAATAATCATGTGGTGCCCCTAAGTAGGTTTTTCCCTCTACTGAGTCATTCAGTCATCTCAAAATACAATTGTTAGTCTTCTACTCATAGAGCAATTATATATTAACTTATCAGTCACTTATCTAGCAATCAAGTTACTAAGTATCATTAATCACTAAATACAATCATTAGAAAATTACACAAATACTCCACCCCTCTAACAAACTTCAGTTTCATCACAGCATTCAATATCCAAGAAGTTTTTTCTTCATCTTTACTTGGGGTGGTCTCTCAGATTCCCTGGATCCCCTTCCATGCTCCTAGCTACTACCTGAATCCAACAAATAGTCACCTGAATTCAGAGGAAGACAATTCCCAGGTCCTTGTCCTCCTGGCAGTTCCTGCTACACACTGAAGTTCACAGGGTCCAGCACTTCTCAAAACCTTCAAAGTTTCTTTTCCAGTGAACTCAAGGATCAATCAAGTCACAAATATCTTATCCTGATCATGCTTCTTCAGTCCTCCTGCAGTTCGTCTGGCCCTAGGACCCAGAAAAAATCTCAGCCTTCCAGGTAGCCCTCTTGGCAGCAACTTCAGCCTTCCCCAGATTCTGGTATCATAGAAAACTCCAACTCACTTCTCAGTCCAGCAAGTAGCAGCTCAGCTTCCAGATGCTGGGAAAATTCTGCTTCCTCCACCAGGAGTCCACCAGGAGAAAAAATTCTAATTCTTACTGTCTCTTTCTGGGGCTCTTCTTATATACACACAAAGCACTGGCTTCCTGTTTCAGCCAAACCCGTACTATTATGTCAGCAAGGAGAGACTCTGCCTCTTAGCCACAAAGGTTTGATTAGTGACCCACCATTAAGCCCCCTTTATATTTTTGTCTTTGTCCCTGTTCTATATCCTGCCATAGCTTGAATCTGCTTAAGATGTGTCTGGGCATCATTGCTCAAATCTGAGCAAAGTTGCCCAAGGTGTGGTCCCCTGCCTCCTTCCCTAATCAGCATTTTATATACTCTCTTTGAATTATTGTAGTGTATAAGGTTCATTATGGTGCAGTGATCTTATCTAGGGACCACCCTGTCCTGTTCTGCTGACAAAGCAGGGCCCCCCCCACCCTCGTTTAGAACAAGACCCTAGCCTGTTCTGGGGAATTCCAGCCCCTTTACCCCCATGACCCTCCACCCTGCTCTGGAAAGCACCCTGTTCTAGGAAGGACCCCCCATGACACAGGAAGGTTGCACCCTTGTATCCTTGCACCATATTCCCAAATTAGCCCTGAGCTATAGACCTGACCAATGGCTGGTTTTTGCTTCTGTATGTCATGCTTCTGCTAGCTCCCCTTCATGGTTGTGGTTTTGGCCTATATAATCAAGTCTGTACCCCAAAGATCACTGCCTGATTTGAGTTTACACTCCAGGTGGTCTTCAGAGCTTGATCAATAAATCCACACCTAAATTTATCTTGAACCCAGGTCTCAGGCTAGCTCTTATTCTCTGCACAACTCTAAGGACTAAGTACCTGCTTACCTGACATAACAAAAAGGGGTCTTTAAATTTAAATTAATTACCATTACATGTAGTGACCCATTACTGCTTTGTACAAACAGTGAACATAGATAAATAGAAATATTAAAGCTGTAGAAGTATTTATATGACCTGAAGCAAACTAAAGTTAGAAATACCAGATAAACACTATATTCAGTAACTTGCTGTTCAGTTATTCATTTATGTCTGAGTCTTCACAAATCTCTATCACATCAATATTGTTGATGGGGTTGTCATGGCAAAGATACTGGAGTGGTTTGCCATTTCCTTCTCTAGCTCATTTTATAGATGAGCAGGTGAGGCAAATAGGGTTAAGTGATTTGCCCAGGGTCACACAACTAGTAAGTGAGGCCTGGCTTGAACTCAGGTCTTCCTGATTCCAGGCTCAGAGCTCTATCCATTAAGCCACCTACATCCTCAAACTACGTACACTTATTCTGCATATATTTGTATGTCTATGCACCATCTTTATCAGTTCAATGTAAGACCTTTGAGATTAAGAATTATTTTATTTTTCCATTTTTCTTCAGATTTTGGCACATCTACATTTAATAAATTTATACTAATTTATTAATCGATTGACTCAAATGAACTAACTTTTATCCATAGTTCAACATGTTACATTAGAAAATAGGGAGCAACTGAAACATTAATTCAGATTTTATAGTGCAAAATATTTCCATTTCCATCACTGATTATGGGTATCACAGATACTTATATAGAGGACTTTAAATGATGAAAGCCCAAAAAAATGATGAAATAATAAATTAATTGAGACATTCACAGATTCAACAGCAGGCAATTTTATCTTTTCCTCTTTCCTATATAATGTATTTCATGTAATGCCTTCCAAATCATTCACTGATGAGTTAAGTTTAATGATGTTAAAGTTTTTAAATTGCAGTATATCTTCAGAAAAATGACAGTCTGAAGATGAACAGTCATTAGCATAATCATTATCACCATTATTATTATGCTAAAGATCCAATAAGAATTGACACATTCTTGTTTCAAGAAGGATATTTAAATCCATCTCAACCCCTCTTTGTATATATTCATGAATTATGGCATCTTTTCTCAGTAAAGTCATATTCCATTATAAGCATATGTGTGTTTATATTAATACATACATACATACATACATACACACACATATTCATTTATCAATAGACAAAAAGCTGCTAAATAGTTTAACCAGAAAACTGTATTTTCCCCTGAGGATCTATAAATAAATCTCTCAAGAAAAGATCTACTCTCTTAAACGATGGATTTCCTTGTCATTATAGAATGCCAACTGTCATCCTGTACCTCTCCTCCCTTTCTCTGTGAAGCTCCTTGACAAAAGAAAAAACAAAAAGCAAAAAAATCCCAACTATCTTAACTCATAGCATATACTTTCTCTCTTCCTCCTCTCTTCTAAACCCTCTTCAATCTGACTCCTGGCCTTCTCAATGAAAACTGCTCTCTCCAAAGATCTTTACCAATGATCATCTGCTAATTTTTTTTCTCCTTTGACTTCTCATATTTGATGCTATTGATTACCCTCTGTTCCTCTGTTCTAATTCCTTCCTAGTTTTGGGGATGGTAAATAATCCAGTGTTCTAGCTTTCTCTATATCTTTCTATATCTATATCTACTGCAAGAAATCCCCTTTCCTAATTCCTGTTTCTCTTTTTCCCCTTCCCCTCCCTTATGACTAGACAAGCCACTATGGGGCTGGGGAGGTAGGAAGAGGGAGTTTGAGTTTCTCTAAGTATTTCACTTACAGATCCATTTCCTCTAAAAGTGCTTGTACAAATTGTGTTGATTATACACCTTGGTTACTGTTTGTTTAGCTAGAGAAAGAGAAACACAGAAAAGGAGAGAAAGAGGGGAGTACAGATGTGTCCAGAGGAAATGGAGATAAATAGTGATGTTAGTAGTGATACCAATAAATATCACCAAGTATCATAGAATAGATCAGGAAAGCGAAAAACAGATTTGAATATGATATTAAGTTTTCTCTTGGCCTGGAGCTCACACACACACACACACACACACACACATATGTGTTGTATATATAATACATAGATCTGTGTTTATATGTGTATTCCTTAAATATAAGAATATTTACATATATAATATATGTAAATATGTGTATGTGTATATGTGTGTGATTATAAATACATATATTTTAATATATATATGAGGTTGATATATATGTATATATACAATATGACAATATGCACATGATTTTCTAATTTTTTAGCCTTTTTTTATTTGTCCTAATAGTTCTTGTTAGCTCTTAGAATCATTGGGTTCTATTTGTGGAATTATTTTTCAAGGAGTTTATTAGTTGTGTGATGTTTTACACCTTACTTACTCCTCCTGTTGTGCCTAAATTCAAGTCCTGGATCACCTGCCCACCACCTGATTTGTGGCCCACCTGTGTCCCAACATTGAGCTCCTTTTTATTTTTTGCTTTTGTCCCTATTCCCTGTCATAGCTTGAAACTGCTTAAGGCAAGTCTGGGCAAAGTTGCTCACAAAGTTGCTCTAAGCATAGTTCCCTGCCCCCTTCTTCCTTAATCAGCATTTTATACTCTCTTTGAATCGGTATAGTGTATAAGGTTCATCATGGTGCAAAGACCTTATCTAGGGACCACCCTGTCCTGTCCCGATGACCAAGCAGCGTCCCCACACCCTACGCTCAGAACATGACCCCAGCCTGTTCCGGGGAATTCCAGTCCCCCTTACTCCATGACCCTCCACCCTGCTCGAGAAAATGCTGACTATGATATATTCATATACATATATAGGCATATACTTTCCCTAATTCCTAATTTCCCTAATTTTATTTTAGACTCAAACACGAAAGCAGAAATACAGAACAAAGAAATACATGTATATGTGTATATATGTATTCGTATGTGTATATACACACATACACACATATACACACACATATTCATATTCATATAATATAGGCATATCCTTTCCCTAATAAATGCTACTCCTGATCTTTGTTTTTATGCTTGTGAATATCTCATTTCCTATTCCCTCCTGACTTCTCTATTTTACTTCTGCTGACTACCTTGCGCTCTCATCACTTATCCTCCAAAGATCCCTCCCCTAGCTTCCCTATTGCGTAAATCTAAGCACCCTTCTGTAGTCCCCTATATAACCTATTTCTTCACCCTCCCCTCTAAAGATTCCTCCCTTATTCTCACCTTCCCACTGATCTAAGTACCCTTCTATAAACCCACCTTTAACCTATTCCCTCACCTTCCCGGCTAGAGATCACTCTCTTGTCCTCTCCCCCTCTCCCTATCACCTTACCACTTTATTTGTTCTGTGTTTAGAAAACTTCTAGTTATACATGTATTGATCCCTCTTAAACCCATTTCTGATTTACTTTTTTTGTTTGTTTGTTTTCTTTTTTTTGTGTGTGTATCTTTCATTCTTGGTGCCTTCTATTTTATTTTATTTTATTGTGGGCAATTGGGGTCAAGTGACTTGCCCAAGTTCACACGACTAGTTTGTGTGTGTGTGTGTGTGTGTGTGTGAAGTGTCTGAGGTCGAATTTGAACTCAGGTCTTCCTGACTCCAGGGCTAGTGCTCTATTCACTGCACCACTTAGCTTACTAAGTTACCAGAACTACCAGCCCTACTCCCTCATCTAATTCCCCTGTATTGTTTCCTCCTCTTGTACCTCATTTGTATTACCCTTTTAACTGTTCCTAAAAAGATTTTACTTTTTCAATTATGAACTACACAATTACTAATGACAAACTTATCTTTGAGTTGTGGGTTTCACAATTTGTAATTTTCCTATGAGTTTTTGTTATAGAATCTCTTTCAAGTGGTGTTCAATGGATTTTTTTTTTCTATTTCTACTTTCCTTCCTTGTTCTAATGCTTCAGGACACTTTTCCTCATTTGTTTCTTCATTTTTTTCTTTTCTTTTTCTTTTTTTTTGGGGGGAGGGTAGGGGGAAGGCAGGGCAATTAGGGTGAACTTAATTGTCCAAGGTTACATGGCTAGTAAATGTTAAGTGTCAGAAGCTGGATTTGAACTCAGGTCTTCCTGAGCAGGGCTGGTGCTCTATTCACTGCGCAACCTACCTGCCCCCAAGAGGGGTTTCACTTTCTTTTCTATTTTTTCATTCTTCATATTTTGGTCAATTTTTTCTTGATCTCTTATAATTTCACTGCCTTCACTGTGTCTGATTCTAACTTTCAAGGTGTCATTTTCTTCTTTAAGATTCCGGATCTCCTTTTCCAATTGGTTGGCTTTCTTTTCATAATAGTGTTTTTCTTGGATTATTCTTATTTAATTATTTTTTAAATTTTTCCTCCATCTCTCTCATTTGAGTTTTGAAATATTTTCCAAGTTCTTCCATGAATTTTTTTGAGCAGGTGACCATTTGATATTACTATTAGAGGGCTTCTTTCCTTCAATATCCTTAAGATGAACCCTGGTCTTCTCTATTCCCATAATAACTTTCTATGTTTGGATTCTCTCCTTTGCCTATGTGACCAAAACCAAATGTCCAGCCTCCTGTAGGTAACGACAGCCAGTGGCATTCTGCCCTATTGCTTCTACACTGACTTGGTGTGCTGGTTTCTTCTCACCCCTGTGCCCAACCTCTGTCCCCTCCAACTCCCCCCCCCCCCCATAGCAAAGCTGGGTCTGGTGTTCCTTGTTAGTAGAGTTTCCCTCAATCTTCCTTGGATCAGATGCCCAATTCTAGTTGCTATTACAGGGGTAAAAGATCTAGTGATGGGTGCTGCAGATATCCCCAGGGCTTACTGCTTGCTGTTAACTCCCACCCTAGCCTGGAGGTGTTTACTCTTCACTGGGACCAAACCTTTTCTGTGATTTTTCTTTTGATCCTCTTGAATTGTCCCAGAAAGACTCCTGCTATGCCCCTATTCTTATTTATTTTTACCCACACTTTGTTCATCCTAAAATGCTGTTTTATGTCTTTTGTAGGGAAAATCTTGAGAGCTTGGAATTTTCTGACCTAATCTGCCATCCTCCTAGAATCCTCTCTCCCACCTTATTTTCTTTAAAAAAAATTATTCTTCCAGTTTTTCTTGAGTTCTAATTTAAATTTATTTTTCTTTTCATTTTTTCTGTTCTTTGCTGAAGTAAATCTTTCTATCTTTAACTGAAGTAAATCCTTTGCTGATCCTCCCTTAGGATCTCTATGTACTTGTAGAGTTTCTCTCTACGGTTTTATCTCTTGGGTTTCTCTTAACCCACAATGATTCTTTACTGTGTTTTAATTTTCCACTTAAATCCACTGTACCAGTCCCAGACTCTGCCACTTCCCATATTCTTGGATGAAGTGGCAAGCCTTTAACTGGTCTTATTTTCTCTACAACCTGGATACCACTGTTTTTGACACTGTTTTACCTTAGTGGGTGTAACTGTGACCCATATCTGCCCTCACATAATCTCTGGAATGTCTCCTAAGTAGCCTAACATGAGATTTGACCCTGTCATCATCTTTTTCTTGTTCTCTTTGTATAATGACCCAAAAGGAACTGATTTAACCCCCTGATGTGGTTGTGACCAAATATTAGAAACCTCAATGCCTGAAAGTATCTACCACTCCTCCACCTGCAAAATGCCCTGCCTTAAAATTTCCTTGGGAAATCTTCTATTCCAATCTGGTTTTCTCTCTTTGGTAGCGAGGACAGGATATCAACTATTAATCTTGCCCAAGATCACTTTAGGGGCCCGGAGGCATGCATGTACAGAGGCTTCTCTGTGTACCTAGGTGGTACAGTTGGATAGAGTGCCAAGCCTGGAGTGAAGAAAACATAATTTCAAATTCATCTTCCGATACTTATTATCTGTGTGACCCTGGGCAAGTCACACAACCTTTCTTTACCTAATGTTCCTCAACTGTAAAATAGGGATAATAATTGCATCTACTTTCCAGCATTTAGGGGAGAATGAAATGCTTAATAAAATTCTGAACACATAATAGGAACTTGTTTCCTTCCTTCCTTCTTTCCCTGGGCAGAGCCTTCCTTCTCCTTCTCTTTTTGAAGTAACCTACCAGTATCTGTTTAGATCTCTACTGATGATCTAATAGACTACAGTCAAGGTCCAATTATTGGCTTCAGGGCCAATTTACTTGAGATTATCCTGGTCTCACTTGCCCTAGACATATCTTCTCTCATAATACCTATAGGCTTCTAGCCATCTTCTGGTGCAGTTCTAGAATGAATAGAAGAACTTACTGATGTTTCTTTCACTTTGGTTTTATTTTATTCGCATTGTTTTTTTCTGGTGCCCTTCTTAACTCTTGTTAGGGTGTATTGACATTGTAATCAGAAGCTGGACTGGATTTAAGTTCAATATGGCCAAACAGTTCCATTTTATTACTGAAAAACTGGGGTCTAGAGAGCTAAAATAATTTTTCCAAGGTCACACAGCTACTTGACAGAATATCAGCTAGATGCTATGTCTCTATATCTAGTTGACAAACTATGTCCTTGAGCTCAGAAAAATTGTGCGTAGTTGGAAAATGTAAATTAAAACCTTTCTCTTCTTTGTACCCACTTAGTTTTTCAGTTGTTTTACCCATTGAATTATAGCCATGTAAAAATAAACTTGATAAAAAAAACTTTTTCCTGAGATGCTGCAATGTGTTCTTTAAGTCCTCAAGTTCAGCTTTATCAAGCTGCTTTTTGTACCTACTCATCCTCTTAATTTCTATGTAAACTTATAGTCATTGGGTAATGAGTTTTTCTTTTTTGTTGTTGGTTTTACTGGATTTAAGTTCTATAACATGTGGGTCATGTTTCATTAATCCTTGTTTCTCCATTCAAACCTTGCACATAGTTGGCATTTACTAAAACTCTATTTAAATTGAATTAAGACCCTTGACATTAAATTAAGTGATATTAACTTGTCTCCCCTCTTCTACACAGTCATTATTATCATTATCACCAACACCATCATATCACCACCACCACCACCATCATCATCATCATCATTTCTGAATACTAGATCTTGCTATCTCTCCTAGACTGAAAGTAGTCACTTATGACCCAAACCATTGTTGATTATCATGGAAGCTTTGATGAGATCCATTTGTGACCTTCACCAGCAGGCTGACACTCTGGGAATGCACTATATGCCAGGCTTTTAGTGTGGACACCCAGTAGGCTTTAATCGTATTAGAGTTAAAAACTACGAAACTACCAACCAGTCTCAGCCTTCCCTAGGTGAAAGGATTATAAGCAAATATAAACATTATTGTCTATGTTCTATATTCTTTGTGTCTTCTTAAATATTTATTTTCAAACTAAAAGCTTCTTCCTAATGTAGTTTAATATATGAGTTCATATTCAATTGCAACTTAAAACTTTGCTGCCAGAAGAGCTTGGGGTCTGTATTTATGTCAAGCCTGATGCATATTGATACAGAATCTTGCTCTTCAAGATAATTGTAAATGCATGATGCTCTGCTGAATTCACAAAATGTATAAGCCATTGCATGTTCTCTTGTGTGTTCCTCCCTGCTGCTAGGATTAGCATGCAGGCATACACAAATAACTGCCTCAATCATATTTTGGCAGCCCTTGAGTTCTTCAACTGAGTTGAAGAAAGCTTCTTCAAGTGTTAGAATTGTATATTAGTGCCAGAATTCAAGTTCTTTATTTAATCAGCAAATAGAGTTGCATAAAATACATAGAATAAAATAAGGCATATTCGTTTTCATGATATCCATTATTAACTCACAGGTTAATATATTACATGAAGTAAAATGTTTTATTTTGACAATTATTCTTTTAAAAATTAAATTTCTAAATAAGAATGTTGCTTGAGTCCTGCAGCAGCTAATTTTTGATTCAACCCTTAAGATGATGAGTTTACTTCAAGAAAAGACATAATCCTCTTAATCTGTTTGCTGTACTAAATGCTAAAAAAAATCAGATAAAATGATGTTCAAATTAGATTACAACTGAAAATTAATGTGGGTTTGTCAGTGGTATCTTTATTCTGTAGAACAATGTTCTATGTAGAGAAATTTTCAATTATTTATAAAACATCTTTCTTCTCTCCCTTCCTTTCTATCTCCCTTCCTTTCTCCTTTCCTTCTTTCTTTCTGTCTCCCTTCCTCTGTCTCCCTTCCTTCTCTTCTCCCGTCCAACTCTCCCTACTTTCTTCTTTCCTCTCTTCCCTTTTTTTCCTCCCATATCCTTTATCCTCAACAAAATACCCCCAAATATGCTTTAAGATTCAGTCTTTGGGAGCCTGAGAGCATATCTCTTGCACCTGTATTAGAAGTAGGTGTGCTATATGCCCAAAGGTAGGGTCATATTATTTCTTCCTCAACTTTGTTATCAAAGAGACTAGACCAATAGCAAAACATATCCAACTAGGAGCTGTGAGAAAAACAATGTGTATGAAGAGAAATGGAACTTTAGGACCCCTTGGGGGCTCTTATCTACTTATCTTATTCCCAAAGGGAACCTCACACATATTAAAGGAAGTTTATGAAGACTCTACATGTAGAAGAAAGGACATATTCAGTTAGTATCTGAATTAACTCCTTTGCCATATGTGTTCTGTAAGCTTGAAACCATTTCCCCTTGAACTCTGATTGTACCTATGGTACAATGCATCTCAGGCTTTTGTGGGGGGATATTTTGTATTAAGTACTATACTACCTTAGCAAATAACTCTAAAATCAAATTAATTCTGGCCAAAGAAGTGATATCAATTATTAATCAAAGAGGAGCCTACTGTTGAAGATCTATGAACGATTGTACCAGAAAACTCACCCCAAACCCTTACATCTGGAACCCTGAGAAGAGGAATACTCATCACTTTGGGGGGACCCAGCCTGTCAATGTGAGTAGAAGTTTAGAAGTAGTTCCAGAGGGGAAGCTGTAAATGAATTGTTCACAAGAAATACAAATTGTATCATTAGAGACATGTGACCAGAAAAAGCAGTAGGCTTACGTTATGGTAAAAATAATTACTGATACCTTGTATAATTCAGTGACATTTATACAATTCAGAAGGTTAAGTCACTATTGCATTGAGTAGATTTTCTTTTGAGCAGGAGAAAAGCTATTCAATAAAGCGCTGGGGCTTGTTCTTCATCTATTGGAAGTCTGGAGAATTTTAAGAAGGTGAGGGACCATAATACTTCACCAATGCCATGGTACAGTAGTTACCTTGTGATCCTGAGGCCTGTGTCAATAGAATACAGACTCTGGCAGGTTCAAGAGAATGGATAGCCTTCTAATACAGTTTAACAAGAGGTTGTTCACTTTCTAAAGAACAATCTTGATAAGAATGGAAAAGTAAATAAAATATAGGTCTGCCAGCAGGTGATAAATTCTTTCCTCAATAAAACAAGGGGAAAAAAAGAGAAAATAGGTCATAGACTCATGTGGTCTCTAGAACAGCGTTTCTCAACCTGTGGGTTGTGACTCCTTTGGGGGTCAAACGACCCTTTCACAGGGGTCACAGGGGTCACATAAGACCATAGGAAAACACGTATTTCCCATAGTCTTAGGAACAGAGACACCACTCCTCTATCCATCTCCAGGCAAGTCCTCCCACATGCAGATACACCCACACATGAGCATTAAAGGGTTGTGGCATTAGGAAGGCTGAGAACTACTGCTCTAGCAGATGCCATGGGGAAATGGAGAGAAAAACCAGATGGAGAGTATTAAGAATTACAGTTTTATAAAGTATGTAAATATTCGTGGGAATTTTTTTAGTAGCACAGGATAAGGGAAAAGAAGACTGACCTGGGTTCAAAGCCCTGTTCTGACACACATGCTTTTGTGATCTGTTCATCACTTAACTCTCTGGGATCACCTGCAAAATAAGTAGGACTGGACTGGATGGATTCTAACATTTCTTCTATCTCTACATCTATAAAGCTTTGATATTAAGTTGCTCTAAACGGTAGATATTTGGTTAAGTCAACAAAAAGTAGATAGCAGATCTCAAACTGTATTTTTAAAGCATGCATTATAAAAAAAATCTGTTCCTGGATAATAAATGGAGTGGTGGATCAGTGGAAAAGATTAGTTACACAATACATAGTAGTAAGTTGTTATAGTGATTTAGTGTTTGATGACCCAAAGATCCAAGCTTTTCAGATAAAACAGCATTACTTGGCAAAAACTGCTGGAAAAACAGGAAAACAGTATGGCAGAAACTAGGTATAGACCAAAATCTTACACTGTATACCAAGATACGTTTAAAATGGATATATGATTTAGACATAAGATGATACCATAAGCAAATTAGTAGACTATAGAATAGTCTACCTGTCAGATCAATGGATAAGGGAAGACTAGGAACAAAAAGATATGGAGAGTATTACAAATTAAATGGATAATTTTGAATATATAAAATTAAAGTTTTTGCACAAATAAAACCAACTGAAATCAAAATTAGAAGGAAAGCAGAAAATTGGGAGGAAAAGTTTTACAGCAAGTATCCTTAATAAACATCTCATTTCTCACATATATAATGAACAGAGTCAAATTGATAATAATACAAATCATGCTCCACTCAATAAATGGTCAAAAGATATGAACAGGCAGTTTTATAAAGAAATCAAAGCTATTTGTGGTTATATGAAAGAATTCTCTAAATCACTATTTTTTAGAGAAGCATAAATTAAAACAACTCTGAGGTACGTCTTCACACCCATCAGATTGGCTAATATGACAAAAAAAGGAAAATGATAAATGTTGGAGGGGATGTGGGAAAACTGGGACACTAATCCACTGCTGGTAGAGTTATGAACTGATCCAACTATTCTGGAGAGCAAATTGGAACTATTCCTAACAAGCTACCCTTTGATCCAGCAATATTGCTACTAGGTCTGTATCCCACAAAGATAAAAAAGGAGAAAGAAGCTATTTATACAAAGCTATTTATAGCAACTCTTTTTTTGTGGTGACTAAGAATTGGAAATTGAGGGGATTCCCATCAAATATAGAATAGCCAAATAAGTTGTGGTATGTGATGGTAATGGAATATTATTGTCCTATAAGAAATGACAAGCAGGCTAATTTCAGAATACCCTGGGAAGATTTACATGAATTTACATGCCAAGTGAGGTGAATAGAACCCAGGAAAACATTGTACAAAATAACAGCAACGTTGTAAAATGAACAACTGTGAATGACCTAGCTATTCTCAATAATACAATAATCCAAGACAATCCCAAAAGATTCATGATGAAAAAAACTACCCTCCTCCAGATGAAGGACTGATGCTGTTTGGATATGGACCAAAGCATGGTATGTTTCACTCTATTTTATTTTTTGTTCATGTTTTCTCATACAAAATGATTAATATGGAAATATTTTACTTAATTGCACATGTATAACCTCTATCAGATTATTTACTGTCTCAAAGAGGGGAGAAGGGCCAAGAGGAAGAAGAGAATTTGGACCTTAAAAAAGCAAGGAGTAGCAGAAAGTACAAACACCATCCATCCCCAGGTCACAGTATGTCACAATCTCATCAGTCAAAGCAGAGTACCCAAGTAAAGTCCTCTTTCATTTTGACTTAAAGCTGACTTCCAAACTCCATGGCTCCTTTTCCATGGGCTGGTCACTCCCAGCTCTTGCCTGGATTCACACATAGGCAGCTCTCTACTCCTGTTCCATATAACAGCTCACCAGGACTGCTCCACTCCAGGCTCTTCACAGTGTCTCTTTCTAGGAAAATGAAGCTCAACAGGGCTACAACAATATTTATGCATTTTACTGGCATTATCATCTTAATTTACTTTCTATCTGAGAAACCAATTCACAACAAGAGACCGGACTTCTGTCTGAGAAATCAACACAGACAGACACAGTACCACCATCACAAACATTCTCCCTCTCAGTTCTGCGGAGTCCCAATGTGTGCTCAAACTTTTATCTGCTCTTCTTCTTCCTGTTCCACCCTTCCTATGCCACCCTTCCTGTTGTGCTCTTTTGGCAAGCTCCTCCCACCGTAGTCTCCATGTTATGACATTAGGCCTTTTAAAGGTAGACCCTTTAAAGTTCTCCAAACTCCCATAGGTCTATTAAGGGCCACACAAATGTGTACTGTTTCCAACAAAGACTAGACACAATCAAAGGTGAGGCTCAAAGGAACTTGGATAGCTGGAAAAAGCACCAAAGTACTACTTTGCTCGACATTACAGGGGAATGAAAGATATCCTTGATGAAATTACAAGAAAGAAATAAGAAGACTTTCTCAAATTATAATCTGCAGCAAATTATATCTTTATAATCACTGAACTGACTAAATATTATAGAGAATTTAATATCCCATGGTTTTTATTGTTTAGACCATGAAAAGAATCTGATTTGATAAACCAAAATATCATCCCAAAGGTTATCATCCAAGAAAGTGTCTCTTACGCCATACAACCTTTGGTCAATGATTCTCTGTACAAACAGTAGTACCAAACAAGGAAAAACCAGGAAAATATAATTGACCAAGGGTATTTAACACCATCATGGAGGACGTTCAGCACAGAGTTCAAACAGAAGAGAAAATTGCTACAATGGTTTAATTATCCAGATGCTCTATTTATGCCTGACATTTTCCTGATTGCATCAAGCCCTCAAAATTGGCATGATTTTTAAAATATCTACAATCACACAAAAGACTTTGACCTAGCTCCTTGAGAAAAATGAAATGGATTAGAATGGCTATTACCCAGTTAAAATATGTGATATGATGGTCCACCCACAGGACTGATCCAACAGTACATATATTTTAAATATACTATATATGGATAGCAAACTGTATCTAGAAATAGGAAAAAGAGAAAGGCTGGATACCATTTAGGAAACTGTGCAGGGGTTGTGAGATATTTGTGAAGGAATTTGTGGGAGGACAACTCTGGTGAGTCCCAGCTTTCACTCTGCCATCTTGGCTCTAACACCCACCCCCATGACCCCTGCAACATACTATAAATGAATAATTGAATACTATTCATAGGATAAAGGATATTGTCACAGAGTTGTATAATTTGGAAAAGAGATGGGTCAGTCATAAAGGAAGGCTGAAGATTGTGAATTAAAATAACTAAGAGAATCCAACTCACAGCCATCAGAAAAGATTTTTATAAAGACAAAAATGGCAAATGATGGAGGAGCTATGGAAAGCTAGATAAATTTATATATTGAAGGTGGAGCTATAATGTTTTCAACCATTCTGTAAAGCAATTTGTAGGTATATTCCCCAAAGTCACTAAATTATATACACACCCTCTAACACATTAATACCACTATTAGATATAAACCACTAAAATGGTGAACAACAGAAGGAAAGGATCTATTACAAAATTATAGCAAGCAGCACTTTTTGTTGTAGCAAGTAAATGGAAACAAATCTGTATCAATGAATTGGGTAACGGTTAAAACAGACACTCATATTCTTATGCATTCATATCATGTTCTTTTGCTCATTATGACTGACAAAATTAATATTTAGTTGCAGGAAGAATTTCTCATCAATATCATTTACAAATGACAACTCAGAACTTGCAATGTGCACTGATATTTCTATGTCTTTTTACCCTCAACACCCTCTGATTTCCTGGGAGAGAAGGAGTCAAAGGTTTAAAGTTAAAGACTTGGACTTATACATTTGCTGATATTTTAATATGTATGTATAAGTATAAAATATGTATATGTATTATATATAAAGGTCAAGGTTTTTTGCCAGAATTTGGGAAGTTAAATGACTTCTTGAAGATCCCATAGGCAATATCAGTCAAAGGCTTTGAATCAGAAACCAATTCCTTATCTGCTACATCAGAATATTCCAACTTTAGAGAGGAAATATAAATTATCTTAAAGACTACATGTTTTAATCTGCAAACTATACAGCTATAGAAAAGTTATTAGGCAGATTGATAACAGATTTGTCATCACTTCAGAAAGGTATTTCACTGGAAATAGTCTGAAAATTAATAAAATATTTGCCTTTCACCCTTCTAATATTTGCATATACTGTGATGGATTAAAAAAAACTTAAATACTGAATGAAACTAAGACTTTTATGTCTTTGTATTTTTATATTCTATCTTTGAATGTTTTGGCATACATAGAATTTATTTTTCCATTCCTTTGGAATATGACTTTTCAAGATCTAATCACCTTTTAAAAAGTATCATCTCTAGAACTGTGGAGACAATTGAATGGGGATACATAGAAATATACATTCTTCTCAGCAGTACATGGCACATGCACAAAAACTGATCATGACTAGGGCATAAAAACCTCACAATTCAGTGTAGAAAGGCAGAAATATTAAATGCATCCTTGTCAGGTCATGAAGCAATCACAAGTCATATGCAATAAAGGGCCATGGAAAGATAGACTAAATAAGAAATCATAGAAACAATTAGTAACTTCATTGAAGAGAATGACAATAATGACACAACATTCCAAAACCTGTATAATGCAACAAAAGCAGTTCTTAGGGGAAGCTTTATATTGCTGAATGTATAAATGAATAAAATAGAGAAAATGGAGGTCAATAAATTGGGCATGCAATTGAAAAAGATAGAAAAAGAACAAATTGAAAATCCCCAATTAAATACTAAATTAGAAATACTGAAAACCAAAGGAGAGATTAATAAAGTGAAATTTTAAAAAAATTATTGCATTGATAAATAAAACTAAGAACTTGTTTTATAAAAAAACAATAAAATTGACAGACCTTTAGTAAATATAATAAAAAAGAAAGAAGAAAATCAAATTTTAAGTATCAAAAATTAAAAGGGTGAATCTGCCTCCAATGAAGAGGAAATTAAAACAATAATTAGGAATTATTTAGTCCAATTGTATGCACATAAATTTGACAATCTTAATGAAATGGATGACTATTTACAAAAAATACATGTTACCCAAATTAATTGCAGAGGGATCAAATTATTTTTTAAAAAACCCATCTCATAAAAAGAAATTTAACAGCACATCAATGAACTCCATAGTAAAAAATCTCCAGGGCCAGAAGGATTTACTAGAAAACTCTATCAAGTTCTTTTTATGACACAGATATGTTGCTGATACCTAAATTAGGGAAAGACAAAACAGAGAAAGAAAATTACAGCTGAATTTCCTTCATGAATATAGATGCAAAATTTTTAAATAAAATATTAGCAAAAAAATGACAGCAATTTATTACATTTTGATCATGTAGGATTTATTCCAGGAGTGAATGCAAGGATGGTTCAATATTAGGAAAACTATCAGTATAATTGAGCATATCAACAACAAAACTAACAGAAACTATATTATTATCCCAATAGATGCAGAAAAGGCTTTTGACAAAATACAACACCCATTCCTATTAAAAGCACTAGAAAGTATAGGAATAAATGGCAACTTCTGTAAAATAATAAGTAACATCTATCTAAAACCATCAGCAAATATTATATGTAATGGGGATAAGCTAGAAGCATTTCTGATGAGATCAGGGGTGAAACAAGGATGTCCACTATCACTTCTCTTATTCAGTTTGGCACTAGAAATGTTAGCAGTAGCAATAAGAGAAGAAAAAGAAATTGAAGAAATCAAATTATGCAAAGAAGAGACTAAGCTATCACTTTTTGTAAATGATATGATATACTTAGAGAATCCTTTAGAATCAAATAAAAAAACTACTTGAGATAATAAATAAATTTGGCAAAGTTGCAGGATATAAATATACCAACATAAATCATCAGCATTCCTATATATTTCTAACTAAATCCAACAGCAAGAGAGAGAGAGAAATTCCATTTAAAGTTACTGTAGACATTATAAAATATTTGGGTATCTGCCTGCCAAAATGAACCCAGGACCTATATGAACACAATTACAAAACACTTTTCACACAAATAAAGTCAGATCTAAATAACTGGAAAAACATCAGTTACTTGTGGCTAGGTCTAGCTAATATAACGAAAATGACAATTTAGCCTAAATTAAATTACATATTTAGTACCATGCCAAACAATCTGCCAAAAACATCTATTTTTTCTACAACTAGAAAAAATAGTAACAAAATTCATTTGAAAGAATGAAAGGTCCAGAATATCAAGGGAATTAATGAAAAGGAATTCTAAGGAAAGTGGCCTAGCCATGCAAGATTTTAATCTATATTATAAAGCAACAGTCATCAAAACTATTTGGTACTGGCTGAGGAATAGAGTAGTGGATCAGCAGAATAGATTTGGTACAGGAGACATAGCAGTCAATGACTATAGTAATTTACTATCTGATAAAACCAAAGACCCCAGCTTTCAGAATAAGAACTCACTATTTGACAAACCTGCTGGGAAAAGTGGAAAATAGTACAGTAGAAATTGGGCATAGGACAATTTCTTACACTATATACCAAAATCAAGTCTAAGTGCATGTATGAACTAGGTATAAAGGCAACTGTAAGCAATCTGGGAGAGTAAGAGTTTATCTGTCAGATTTATGGAGAATGGAATATTTTATGGCCAAACAAGGGTTAGCAAGCCTTATGAAATACAAAATGGATAATTTTGATTACATTAAATTGAAATGTTTCTGTACACATAATGCCAATGTAAACAAGATTTAAGAAGAAAGTGGAAAACTGAGAAAGAATTTTTACAACCAGTGTCTCTGATAAATGTCTCATTTCTAAAATATACAGAGAATTGAGTCAAATCAAGACATTCCCCAATTGATAAATGGTCAACAGATATGAACAGGTAGTTTTCAGAGGAAGAAATTAAAGATATCTATAATCATATGGAAAATGCTCCAAATCACTAATGATTTGAGAAATGCAAATCAAAACAATTTTGAGGTACCACATCTCACCAGTCAGATTGGCTAAAATGACAAAACAGGAAAATGATAAATGCTGGAGAGGATGTTGAAAAATTAGAACACTAATGTATTGTTGGTGGAGTTGTGAACTGATTAACCCATTCTGGAGAGCAATCTTGAACCCTTTGATCCAGCAAGACCATTTCTAGGGTTGTATCCCAAAGAGATCATGGAAGTGAGTAAAGGACCAGTATGTACAAAAATATTTATAGTTGCTCTTTTTGTGGTGGCAAAGAATTGGAAATCAAGGGGATGCTCATCAATTGGGGAACCTCTAAACGAGTTGTGGTTTATGAATGTAATGGAATAATATTGTAGTATAAGAAATGAGTAGCAAACAGACTTCTTAATAAATTGGAGAGACTTATATAAACTGATGCTAAGTAAAAAGAGCAGAACCAGGAGAAATTTGTAGACAGTTACAAATACACAGCATGTGTGAGGACTAACTTGGATAGACTGGATCTACTCTCAGCCATGCAAGGTTATAGGAAAACTCCAAAAGACTTGTGATGGAAAGAGATATGCACATCCAGAGACAGAACTACAGTCTGAATGCAGAGTGAAGCAAACTACTTGCTCTCTTTTTTTTTTGTTTTGTTTTTTCTTTCTCACTGTTCACTCCATTGGTTATAATCTGTCTCTACAACTTGGCTAATGTTTAATGTGAAGGTATTTGGAGATCCTATATTTGATTGCATGCCACCAGCGGTGGGGGGGACAAAGAGAGAGGGGAGGATTTGAAACTCAAGGGACCGGAACTGAATGTTGCAAACTAAAAGTAAACAAACACATTTTAATTAAAAAAAAACCATCTTCTCTACAACTTGGAGTCTTAGAGGGTTGTTTGGAGAAATGCTAAGTGTCTTGCCCAGGATAATCATACAGCTGGTAATTGTCAGAGGTAGGTCTTAAATGCAGGTCTTCCTGACTCTAAATCCAACTAATTCAATGCTGCTCTCTTTTTATGATATCTTCCTTTTTTTTCCTCTCCCCATGCTAGATATAATGAATTTAGTTACTTCAGCAGCAAAACCAGACACATAGATTCTTATGCTCACATATCATGTTCTTTAAGTCATTATGACTGAAAAAATCAATATTTTATTTCAGGAAAAATTTCTCATCAATGGCACTTACAAATGACAACTCACAGCATATAATGTGCACTGATATTTCCTGTCTAATTTGTTAGGGAGCTTGTTTCAAAATGAACAATTTCAATAAGCCTAGATTTTTCCTCATAAATTTGATGTTGCCTTTTCTTAGTTCAACATCCTCCAATATTTGTCAAGTAAATGAAACCTGAAGTATGTTCTTACAGACCAAATAAATCACTATTTGTCTCATTTATTACACACACACACATATGTGTGTGTGCATGTATATATAATATATTTTATACATATTTTATATAAGTAATATATGTAACATATGATTATATATACATAATTACGATGTACATTCTCATACATCTCCCTGAAAATTAGCATCCACTGAACAATGACCAACTGAAAGCAATGATATGGCACAAGTAGAAGAAAAAAGATACTTTAAGGAGTTTGGCATTAATATATAATTCAACAAAACTCAAAGAAAGGGGACAGCATATGACAGAGCAGACAGATGTGCTGCTACCGTCTGATAATGATATATATATATATATGGAGCCACTTCTGTCTGAAGGTATAGTATCACCTCCTAAAAGAAACTATTTCTATATATTTCTGAAATGTTATATTTCAACCATATGTATTTCAAGGAAAAAAAGATGTAGCAAAAATACTTTTACTCAAATTTTGAAGCTACATATACTAGAATAGAATGCATTTCTTAGTTAATGCTGCCAAATATCAGGTATTGCTGTTGTTGTTTCTGTTGTTCTTCTTTCTCTTCTGTTCTCGTTCTTTCCTCTTCTCTTCTCTTCTCTTCTCTTCTCTTCTCTTCTCTTCTCTTCTCTTCTCTTCTCTTCTCTTCTCTTCTCTTCTCTTCTCTTCTCTCCTCTCCTTTCCTCTTCTCTTCTCTTCTCCCCCTCTTCCTCCTTGTCCTACTCATCCTCCTCATCCTTCTCCTTCTTCTCTTTCTTCTTCTCCTCCTCCTCCTTCTTCTCTTCCTCCTCCTTCTCCTCTTCCTCCTTCTCCATCTCTTCTTCTTTTTCTTTACCTTTGTCTTTCTGGATCTCCCATCTCTCAGAAGCTGAAAGGACAGAGGTTATTTATGATCCAGTGCCACTACCTGAGGTCATGAGAGCTTTTACCTACTTCGCTTTTTGACCTAGACTGATTTACCCCTTTAGGCAACCTGAGAGCCCCACAATCCCAAAGAATTCACCATGTTAACCACAATCATTATGGAGAGCCAATAAACTTAGACCACTACAGTTCAGTATTAATGAACTCAAGAGATCTCCCAGTCTCATGCTGCTTAAAAACTGGGATTACATGTGTGTATCACCACAACTGGCTTTATTGTTTTTTTACTTAAGCTTCATATGGATAATTCAAGTAACAACCACAATCATAATAATAATGTCACTTCTTGTTTGAATAGCACCTTAAAATTAAAGGTTTCAAAGTAGCTACAATCTGATGTTATCCTTAAATAATCCAGTGAGGGAGAGCAGTTATTTTTTATCTATGTATTGCAGAATAAAGAAAAGCAGTGAGGCTGTCAGTCAGTTCATCAAAAAGCACTTACTATGTGCCAGGCACTGTTAAGTTACAAAGAGAGGCAAACACATAGTTCTGGACCTCACTGTTGGTGAAAGAATTCAGTTCTTTCCATACCATTACAGAGTAAAAGCCTCCTGAGCTAAGGTATGAATATATAGATTTGAGAGCACAGTAGAAACAAATATATATATAGAAGTCCAGCGTTGTTATTGTTGTTGTTGTTGTTGTTGTTGTTGTTGTTGTTTTGAGACATTTCAGTTGTGTCCAACTTTTTGTGGCCACATTCAGAGTTTTCTTGACAGAGATATTGGAATGATTTGTCACTTCCTTCTCCAACTTATTTTACAGGTGAGGAAACTGAGGCAAACAACAGGTGACAGAGCTACATAAGTGTCTCAGGACAAATTTGAATTCAGTCCTCTCCTTACACCAGGACCAGTGATCTATCCTCTGCACCACCTAGTTGTCTCCTCATGCAATTTAGACTAGACTAATTTCCCCTAAATCAGTAACGCTGTCCTTGAGATTTTATTGGTCTAAAAAAACCAGACTTCCAGTATTTGAGACAGTTTCTCAGTCAACTACAATGTAAAAACAATGACCCAAAGAGCACTCCTCACACTTAAAGGAAGTCTCTGTGTCCTGTGGGTCAATAAACTTTTCCAACTTGATTATTTTCTCTCTATGGACTTAAAGGAGACTCTGTTTACATGATCCTATGCAATATCACAGCTCCTATTAAGTCAACCTACTTCTTGTTCAATTCTAGTTAATCTACTAGGATCTCATTTTATTTTATTCCTGAGCCTGAAGCACTGGACCTGTCTAAGTCAAGCCTGGTCCAGAACAGAGGGAAATTGTCCCAAAATTTAGTTGGGCATTTCTGTCGGTTTAGAGGAAAGAGATATTAATGGCCTTGGGCGGAGAGAAGATAATCTGGGAAACTCTCCCTTTTGGTCTTGTATCCTGGGGATTTGTCTTTACTTATGGAGGTGTACAACCCTATTTATTAGAGGCAGCAAAAGCAGAAGATGGACACAGGTTTCAAAAACAGGAAATATTTCAAATAAAAAGAATAGAAATATTTTGCATTTCTTCCTTCAAGTAAGTACATATTCAAATAACATGTGTTGTTAAAGTTTCCCTTATAACTGTCAAATCCTTGTGGAAAGAACCTTCCAAAAGATAAAATGTTAAGGAATGATGTTGCAATACTAACAATGGTAATCATCCAGAAAGAGCCAGATATGTTGTCAATGGTGTTGTCAATGCCCTTCCAATGCTACTATGTGCCATTGAAAAGTTTACTTTAAACACTTTGTTTGAAATTATGCTTTAACCATTCCTTTCAATCTGTGTCCCTGATGAAGCAGTTTTTGCAGATCAAGTATCTTGCATGAATTAGGTGTTTAGTAAGGGCTGATTGAATTGAATTGAAAAGAAAAAAAGTTTTCAAATAGTAGAAACATTTTATACATTAAAATACCTTATAAATGTGGGCAACTTTAGAGGCTACTAAGAATTTCTCCAAGTGGACTGACACTCTTGAAGGAAGACCCCAAATATCACTTTAAATGAAATGGACAGAAATGTTTATACATTATACTGGAAAATACATAAACTTAAGGGGAAAATCCCTATTTTTTCAGTGTTTCTACAAATTGTTTAATTTTTTTGGATTATGCTCAATTAACCTACCTGTTCTTTCAGGTTCTATTCTACTCTGGTAATTTTCAGAATTTTTTTAAATCCATGAATTTATTGTAAAACATTGATATCCTCAATTCAATAGAGCAACAAACATGTATTAATTACCTTCTGAGTAAATAGCATCGTATTGGAGGAAAATGAGCAGATAAGTCATGAATTCTCATCGCATGGAGCTTAAATTCTACATTTATATGCAGGTTTGTAAATATGTAGATAGATAGATAAATAGATAGATAGATAGATAGATGGACAGATACATACATACATACATACAACAAAAGAAAAAGAAAAAGAATAAAGAAATATATTTTTGATAAATATTTCTAGAAATGTCACAGGGATTCACACCTAACGGATTGTGATATTTTGTTATATTATAATGTGTTATAATATTCATTTCCAAAAATATTGATGTACAAAGGAAAAGTAATGTGTGAATTCATAAGCCTGAATAATGTGACAAAAATTCATTTTATTAAGAACTTTTATAGGAATAAAAAACATTTCTAGGGAAATAGTGATGTGAATTTGATTGTACTATCTTTTGCTTAGAGTGATCCTAGTACATTATGAAACACCCTTGTTTCTGGACTCACAGGTGTTCCAGACCTGCCCACAATTTTCTTAATTTTAATTCTAAGGTACACGTAAACTTTTGCTTTCAATCTGTGCTCAGACAACTGAGTGCAATGCTGGAACAAAATGAATTATTTTCTTGATTTACTCCAGACCAACCTTAGTGGATTTAAGAATAAGAGAACATCTGAACAAAGACATGAATTTTCTGAAGAACAACAATAAACAATCCTCAATGGAGGACCAAAATAGAGACAAACCATAGACACAACTCTTGTCTCAAAGGATCTGGTAACTCTCTTTGAAGAATCATCCTCCTGGGGTTAAGGTCATTGGCAAAGCAACATGGGAGAAATTCCTTTGCAGTTGCTTGCTCTGAGCAGGCATGCAGAAAAAACAGATGACTTCAATTTGCAGCATCATTACTCACAACCTTTTCTTACATTAGACTAGCATACAAACATAATACAAACAGAAAAAGCCATATTCCCAAATGCCTGATATTAGAAGTACAATATGTCAAGATAGATTTGGAATGGAAGGCGTTGGCTGATGGATGGCATGTATTTCTTTTAAGTTAAGATGGGAAGGCTTTATCTCAGCCTCACTAAGGTAACTGATATAAATCACTCCCACCCAGTTAAATACCAAATTTATTAGAAAAGAAACTACATAAACATCAAGTTAGATAATTGCTATTTTATATAAAATAGGCATTGGTCACCTATCTACATATATATCACTATGAAACGTCATTTTGTTTGTGTTTAAAGTTTTTTTTTATTTGTTGCTTTTCCAGTTTTTTAACAATTGTATATGCAAATTATCTGTTTAGTGAAATATGTTTTCTATTAGTTTGACTCCATCATAAAAGATTTTGTATGTCATCTTATAACTATCATTTTTCTGATGAATTTTTTGTGTCTGTGATTTTTTTCATATATGTATTTTTAAAAATTAAATTATTCTTTTGAAATTAATTCTCATTTTAGATTTTAACATGGAATCTTTTATTTAAAGGATATTTACTAAGAGTAATTTTGATTATATTGTAGTCAGTAAAGTATCAGTTTAACATTTATACTCTTCTAAATTTGTTTATGAGGTTTTTGTGGACATGTAAATATTAATATTTATAGAAGTACCAACCATAGCTGAGAAATATTTTAATCCTTTCTGTTCTCTTTCAGTAATTATCTTTCTCTAAAATTAAATTCAGGTCCTTTGCTTCTTTCTCGTTTATTTTTTAAATTATATTTATCTAGTTCAGAAACAGACATATCAAAATCCCAACTATCAGTTATATTATCTTTTTGTCCATTATAATGCAATAAACTTTTACGTTTAACATTTAGATGTTATACCATTCAAGGAATAATAATTGCCATTATTTCATTTTCCAAGTTGTCCTTAAAATAATTTACTTCCTTATCAATTTTAATATTGTCTTGCTTAAGATCATGATTAATATCTTTGACTTGAAAAAATCCTAAGGCAAAAAATTCTACTCTTGCCCCTCCCTGAATTCCCATTTTTACTCTTTGTGAATTTTTGTGCTTGTAATGTGTTTCTTGTAAACAACATGCTGTTGGATACTGTTTTGAATCCATTGTGCTACCCTCCTCTCTTTTATTGATGAGTTCATCCCATTCACATTAAAGGCTATGACTACTAATTGTATTTTTCCTTCCATCTTATTCTCTAATAATTATTCCTCTTTTTTTAAAACTACTGATCATCACCACCACCACTTTTTGCAAAGAAGGAGGATATGGAAAAAGAAAAAGTATTCGATCAACCTTTGAGATCTTTAATTGAAGTACTTTGAACCTACTCCTTTGTCCCTCTCCTTGTCTATCAAGAATAGCCTCTGATCTCTAATTCTTACCATTTCCCCCCTCTCTTTACTCCTTTTTTTAGTGCTACACCCACCAGTTTGGTCTGCTTCAAATCTACCACTCCTTACTCTCCTTTTCTCTGCCTATTTATATGATTATTTAAATGTATTTTATGCCAAAGTCTCTTTGTGTTTAATTCTCTGTTGTCCAGATCATCATATATGAATGAAATTCATGATATTCCTGCCTTTTCCATTTCTTCTGTGTACCTTTACTCTTATTCTAAACTACCTCAATTACATGAAATAACAAATCTCTCACCATGCTTTCTCATTTCTCCTGGTAATTTCCTTTCCCTATACTTTGTTTCCCCACTCTCAAGACCAACAGAAGTGAACAAAGTCACAGACCTCCTTAAATCCTATAAAACAGAAGAAAGTTCTGCACCACCAGGTAGTCATCTGGTGATGGGTATTTCAACTGAATGTCCTGTAGCTATCCCAGACCAAGATATCCAAAAGAGAACTTGTTTCCTTTCCTTCAACCCTCTTTCCCTAACTTCTTCATTTTTTGAGAGCACCACCATTCTTCTAGTCACTCAAGTTCACAACTTCAGTGTCATCCTCAATTCTTCATTTCCCCTTACTCTGCATATTTGCTTAGTTGCCAGATGTTGTCAATAATAATTCAACTTCTCTCATAGAATTCCCCTTAGCTCCAATCACATGTCTACCATACTAGTTTACATCTACTACAGTAGTCTCCTGCTTAATGTCCTTTTTTCAGGTCTTTCCTTTCTCTAATTAACATCCACATAGCTGTCAAAGTGATATATTTAAAGCATAGGTCATGGCCATAATATTTCATTGCTAAGTAAACTCCAGTGTTTGGTTATTACCTCTAGGATTATAAAGCCAAACATAATGCTACTGTGAGCAGCTTTTACAGTTCTGATTACACAGTATAGTGAACACTCTATTCTATAACAAATCAGAACAAAACATTCACAGAAATCAAGGTACAGCATTCACAATATTACAATTCATCACAGAAAATGGCCACATAGTTTCCACCACAGTGGTTATAGAGTTTTGAACAAAGAACAATCATTTAGCAACTCAAGTGTTCACAAAATCCTTAATTCAATCACAAAGTACAATAGTCAAAGTTTTCCACTCATGGGGCATACTAGGTTACAAATTAATTATTTATTCAGTCATCAATCACTAAGTACAAACATTTAGTCAGTCCATCATTCTTCATAATTCACTATTCAATTATCAGAAAATATACAGACACTCCACCCCTAGGTCACGTAAATTTACCATTTCTCAGTCAGTACACAGTATCCAAGTAAAGTCTTCTTTCAGCTTAACTCAGGGTGGTTTCTTGGATTCCCTGGATCCCCTTCCATGGTCCCAGATCATACCTGGATTCACCAAACTGTCACCTGGATTCAAAGGCAGACAACATCTAGGCCCTCAGCCAGCTCTCTGTGCAGTTACTGCTCCACATTGGAACTCACAGTGTCTAGTCCATCTCAAATCCTTCAGTCTCTTTTCCTGGGAAGACAAGGCTTAACAAAGCCACAAACAGGTTCAAACATAGTACCAGCATCACAGTCACACTTCCTCAGTCTTTCAGCAACTTTGGTTGGCTCTCAGAAATCCTTAGCAGCCTCAGCAGCTCTGGCTGGCCCTTGGAAATCCTCAAAAGCCTCAACAGCGCCATCTGGCCCTCAGCTCTGACTGGCTTTCAGAAATCCTCGGAAACTCTGGCTAGCCTTCGGACTCATCAGAAGTTTCAGCTGGTTCCCAAAATGAAAATCATTCCATCCAGGTTTTCAAAATCAAAATCATTCTCTCAAATTTGGGGTGGGGGCTTTCCTCTTTAGCCTCCTCAGCTCCTCTTCAGCCTCCACTTAGGCTGTGCTCCAAGAAAAATCTCCCTCTCCCTCTATGGGGCTTTTTCTTACATACACACAGTATTAACTTCCTGTTTCAGCCAACCCCTTCCTGTTACATCAGCAAGAGGTGATAGGAGTTCATATCTTCCATTTACCCAACAGAGTTGATCATTTACTAAGTGCTAAGTACCTGCTACTTTTGCCAACACAAAGGAATCTTCAAATTCAAATTGCATTATCATTACAAGAAAACAAATCACATAGTCAATGACACCCCCAGGACTGTAACTCAGGTCTCCTATTTCTCAATCAAGTGTTCCATCCACCATGTAGGTATTTATGGTGCAATCAGGACAGTTGCCTATCTCCATCAATGGAAATGTCTAAAGCGTAGTTTAATTTTTTTAAAGTCCTATGCCCTGACAGAAAGAATATCAGTACTATTCTGTGAGGTATATGGAGGTGATGGAAGCTTCATTGTCAGATAGAAAATCCAGGTCTTTTAATAATTATATTTTAGGACACTGATACAAAATAAATCTTATTCAATAAAATAGACACAACTTTTTGAGAGAAACACAAAGAAGAAAGATAAATGAAAGACAATTATTGTTCAGAAGAAAACCAGGAAGAGGTATTTTTAAAAAGGGTTGGAAAACACATGGACTTTGGGGAAATTTTCTAATATAAACATGCAAAATAAATTTTAAAAATCAAAAGTTATAAGAAAATATATCAAAACTTATCAGAAAAACTTCTATAAGGTAATAATATAATTTAGAATCAGAAGATATGGATCCAAATTCCAACTTTACTATTTATTATATCTGTGATATGAATGTTAGACCTTAGTTTTCTCAAATGTTAGAAAATAAGAAAAAATAACCTCTAAGGCTTTTTCTGATACTAAATTTTCAGTCCTTCAATGTGGATACATGGGCATGTCTACAAAAAGGAGGGAATTCGATTACAAATTGATATGTCTCTCAAGACACTGTTGAGTTTGCCTATTGGATATAAGGTCTCATGGCTTACCAATTTCAGACCAAGCATTTAGAAAAAAAAGGAAAGAGCTGTGGCTGATCTCGGCCAGGAGAGAGATAAAAAGGGGGAAATATCTGGCCTGATAGTCTGCCTATCCAAAAGATAGAATGAGAGAAACAGTATTGGGGAGTAAGAGAGAACATAGGTAATTTCCTGACTGAAAAAAAACTGAAAAGAGAGAGAAAAAAGGAGATGTGGGAGGGAGGGAGAGAGAGAGAAAGAGAGAGAGAGAGAGAGAAGTCATTTAGGGTATAGCTAGTTCATGAGGGATTATGAACATTCCATCTTTGTACTTATATTTTTTTCAGTCTTATACTCTGTGTTTTATGTGGCAATTATTAAGAAATGACACTCCCTTTTAAAAAGACCAGTCACTTTGGAGAGAAGAAAGTCCTATCAACAGAAAAAGCTGTCTTCTCTATCTCAACATTTCCTGTACTGTTCTGTTTGTTGAGAGCATAAAGGGAGGCACGTAATTATACCTTCTTCCAAATAACTAGGAAATAACAAGGCATCAATTTGAAATATATTGGGTGTTTACTGAGAAGAACTTAACTGAGGTTGTCTGGTTTGAGGTTTTCCATGCTCTTTCACAAAGTTTTCTCCTGACTTCTGAGGCAGGGAGCTGATGCTATTTTAACTATAGAACACCTCTCTAGTGAGTCTTAAGGGGCACAAAGAAAAAGTTGGCAGAATAATGTGGCTAGATTCTAGCCCATTGACTAGACAAAAATAAGTTATGGTAGTGATGAGGATTTTCTGGGAAAAAGCAGTACCTCTCTGTGTACCCCGACTGAGCTATGGTATAAGATAAAGAATGCCAGACTTGAACTGAGAATACCAGGTTTTGAGCTTGGCATCTAGCACTTACAATGACTTTTGGCAAGTCATTGAAACTTGGAGACCTGGAATTTCCTCATCTATGAAATGTATTAATGCTTTGTGTATTACATACTTAACAAGGTTGTTGTGAGCACATAATTTAATGGATGTGGAATTTCATCAACAAAAGAATTGTCCATGATGAATGATATATAATGACCAAAACATATCTTCTTATCAAATGCCCTTGTCTATACCCACTCATGTCCAATGTGCCCACTGCACTAAGGGTGTTTCAGGCATGTCTGATTTTTTGTGGCCGACTTTGGGGTTTTCTTGGCAAAGATACTGGAATGCTTTGTCAATTCCTTTTCCAGCTCATTTTACAGATGAGGAAACTGAAGCAAACAGGGTTAAAATGATTTGCCCAGGGTGGTATAGCTAGTAAGTGTCTGAGGCCAGATTCGAACTCATATAGATGAGTCTTTCTAACTCCATGTCTGGAACTCTTTGGCACACTTATCAACAGTGCAACCTAGCTGCCCAGTATAATAAATATACATATATATGTACTTACACATACACATATGTGTATATGTGCAGAAATACTCATACACATGTACATATAAGAGCAAACACATATAGACAGTTAGGTGGTGCAGTTCATAGAATACTGAGTTTGTAGCAGGAAGACTCAAGTTCAAATCTGACCTCATATGCTTACTAGCTATGTGATGCTGGCAAATCACTGTTCTCTCATCTATAAAATGGGGATAATAATAGCACCTTCCTTTCACGATTATTTTGAGGATCAAATAATGTATTAATTGTGAAGTGCTTAGCAATATGTCTGACATATAACATATATATGTCAGCCATATAAATAATGTGTGTTAATTACATAAATGTTATATATTCTTATCACTATATATATGTGCATCTATTTAAATGTATACAATACAAATACATGCATATATATGCACATACCTACTTACGTATCCTCAAGTCAAATCTGGCCTTAGGCACTTACTAGCTCTGTGACTCTGGGCAAATCAGTTAACCCTGTTTGCTTCAGTTTCTTCTTCTATAAAATGAACTGGAGAAGTAAATGGCAAAGCACTTCAATATCTTTGCCCCCTAAAATCCAACTAGGGTCATGAGGAGATGAGCATAATTGAAATGACTTAACAACAACAACAAAAAAACAAAAATTATATGCACACAAATACATATAAGTATACACATAACATATATAGACACAATACAAATACATACAAACAACATGCATGTACGCATATATGGATATATGTTTATCTATGTATTCCATAAGTACCAGTATAGGACTTGAGCTGGCTGTCTAGTATCTATTACTCTCTCTACATGATTAGCCTGTCCTTTTTTTGAGTACAGTTATTCCATGGCATATTTTATACCACTTATCTTTATTTATAAGTCATTACCCACCATGTGTTTCTCTCTTGACCTTTGGTTCAGCTCTAAATTTGATCCTTTAGAGATTGTGTTTTTTCACAATTCTCAGATATGTAGGATCATTTAAGGGATACTGATACTTTAAAGACAGGGTTTTGTGTCAGGGAACAACACTTTAAGATCATGAAAAGTCTTGCATGTGTATCACATACATTATAATAATGTATATGTGTTCATGCATGTGTCTGCACACAAATACAGACTTCTTGAATACTGTTTTTTAGAATCTTCAAATACTCATTTTTAGTTTTAAATCACTATTTACAAGATTTATATATGGTGCCAGCCTAACTCAACGAGTGCTCATCCAACTTCATCTCCTAAGTAAGACAATAGGTGTGAAGTGATTTTCTCTGAGTGGTCATGGAGTTCACTAAGAAAACCCTTTCTAAGATTTGATGAAGTCCATGCAATAGAGTAGCTAAAGGATCACATCATCATATGTTGGCTTTTCAAAAGCTATCCTCTTTGCTAATTTTAAACAACTTTTATTTCTTTTCTTTTTAAAAAAATTTTTTAATGCTTGGGGGGGGGTATCAGAGTTAAGTGACTTGCCCAAGGTCACACAGCTAGTAAGTGTGTCAAGTGTCTGAGGCCAGATTTGAACTCAGGTCCTCCTGACTTCAGGGCCGGTGCTCTCTTCACTGCACCACCTAGCTGCTCCTTGAACAACTTTTACAAGCAGGTATCACAGGTATCTCTTTGTTTTACTGTTTTCTTGGTATTGATAATATTTGGATCATCATTTTCTTAGTGGTACAGATATCATGGCTTGTTGTATAATTGATATAGAGATGCATATATACATAGACGTACACATTTATGACAGCTCGTAGAGGAGAGTGGCTAAGATTGTTTCTTGTGCTTCTAAGTAAAATATACACACATATATAAAATCAACAAAATATAAACACAATCGGATCTTGTATTAACAAAAATAGTTTCGACTATATAGTGCTTATTATGTTCCAGCCACTGTGCTTAGCACTTTATAATTAGTATCTCATTTGAGCCTCACAACGAGTCTGTAAAGTAGGTTCTATTATTATTCTCATTTTATGTGTGAGAAAACTGAGATAAACAAAGTGTAAATGACTTGTCCAGGGTCACACAACTAATGTCTGAGGCTAGATTTTAATTTGAATCTTCCTGACTCCAGCCCTGGTGCTCTTATTATTTGCTTCATCTAGATCTCTCAACATATAACTTATACATGTCTTATATGATACCTTTTATAATTTAGTCAGTTGTGCAATACTACAAGTGTGATCTGCAGAAAATCCTACTCTCTCCTCATATATTCATCAAGGTCATCCTTCTCCAGTGTGTAGACAGTGAGATGAGAAAATAAGCATACATATTGACAGTTACATCTTCAAGATCACTTTTTTCAGGGAGTAAAACTCTACTCAAGTTTTCTTCTAATCTTTCAGTATCTTCTTCTCACTTAGATATCTTTAAAATTGATCCTTTGATGTTTTCAAAAGTGCATTACTTGCCACATGGGCATCATATCCTGTTTATGCTTTTTCTGGCTTATTTTTTCTTCACAATCCCTTCTTTCTCTCAAAACTCAGCACAGGTGGCACCTCTACTTGTTACTGATCATCATCTTCCAGCTCTTAGTATCTCTCTTCTCAATTATATTGTGTTATTTTGTGCATTATTATATATGCATATTCATATGTACACACGTGTATGTCAGTGTGTGTATCAGTATGCATGTGTATATGTACACATACATATGTGTGTATGTGTGTATATATGTACATATGTCTCTTATGATAGAACGTAAACCCATGAGGGCATCCAGAAGAAGAATGTCCATCAGAGTTGTTCTGTGTTGTTCTGTGGAGAATAGTGAAGCAGTGTCCAGGAGAGATCATAAGCCAAATTGGAGTGGTAGAATGATTCTGTCAGAAAATATCAGAAACCTTGCAGCAACAAACAAGGGAGTTGGCCACATGCGCTCCCTACATGCGTGCCTCACCACACAACATCCTTCTTACTCATATTCCTTATGTGTGTTTCTCCTTATGTTCTCTGTGTGTACCTACTCTTTCCACTGATGATATGTATATTTGTGGGAGAGAGTGGTACAGGTTATTGGGGATGATATTGTTCACTATGACAGCTCTTTACACTTCTTAGTTTTCAACTAATTATGTGCTCTGCTTGACTGGCTGCTCAAAAACTATAGTTTCAGTGTTGAGAACCCAGAGTACATGAACTAGTAGTAATTGTCTACTGAGTGCTTTTTATTAACTTTAATTTTAAAAGCGCTAGAAGTAATTTTAAATAAAAAAATAGTAGAAGAGATGTGAAGTGTAAAAAAAAAAGATTTGGGGGTGAAATACTACTAAAATCAATACAAGAATTTCATTTATACTTTAATGCTGATAATGAAAAAGGATATTCCCACTAGCAAAATCACAAACTACAAGCTATTTATTGAATCACCAAAATTAAGGCCTTAGTATGGTATGAATTTTGTTACCAAATGGTATTCCAGTTTCAGTGGAAATCATCACGTGAATTATCTTATTAATTGTGAAACTATTGTGTCCCAAGCCTGCTGGGATTCTTATCACAACCTCTGGCAAATTATATTTTCAATATTACTTTATCTTTCCATGCCAAAGTAATGTAAGGTAAACGCATCCTTGATTAGAGTGACCATTCAATGGCTAGAATAAACAAAAAAAGATTTTCCTGCAATATAAGTAGATAAATAAATGTTGCCAGGGCTATACAGCTGAGTGAGTCTAACTGATGAACTCTTAATATTGTTAGAGGAAAATGTGGATAACACTGTCCAAATCATTGTCCCTGGAAGAACAGTATATAATATGAAGTAGATTGGAAAGTATCTTGTTGTCCCATTTAGTTCAATCTCCCATTTTACAGATAAGAAAACCGAGGAGAAAGAAGGAAGATGGAAAAAAATGAGAAAAAAGAGCAAGGAAGAAAAGGAGGAAGAAGAAAAAAGAATGGGAATAAGTAGATAAGTACTGATATATATGGAGAAAAATTATAGGAACATAAATACATAATTATCTCAGTAATATGATAGTAACGTTGGGACTATAATAATATTCATGGAAATGTATTCAGAACAAAACTAGCATGTATATACGAAAGTGTTATCATTTAATTACATTTTTTCATTTATTGTGAACCATTGAAAGCAGTAAATTATATAATGGTATTTAACAACATTTAGTGAATTTAAGCACAATCTGTGATCAAGATCCTTTAAGCATGTCTTTCTAGATTACTTGGGATTTATATTTTTAGTGTCAAATATGCTTAATTATTTTTGAAAGCAAGTCTTTATTTCTGCATCTAATATTCAGGAATGGGAATAAGACAAATATAAAAGGAAAAGGATCCTTGGAATGCCTATTTCAAAGTATAAAACAACAGTGGCTATTCATTCAATGCTTAAGTCTGTGGTGAGCACATTTAAAGTCCTGCCATATTTATTGAAAGGATACTGCTGAGATTGAAAAGGTCAACCTAAATGATAGTACCTAATTTAAAAGCAAGATGTCAAGGATTGAAGGTATAAAGCAGGGATTAACATATAAACAAGTCAAGTAGTTTTCTACATATATATATATATATATATATATATGTATGTATGAATACACATACACATATACACACACTTTTAAAAGGTATTTGAAATATTGTCTGAAGCAAACAAGGTCAATAGTAATAGTAAAGAATGCAAGTTAGAAAGAGACATTCTCTGGAAGAAAGAAGTTCAGGACAAATTATTAAACCAAAATTCTTAGGTTTAAAATTTAATCAATTATTAAATGTTTACATGTTTTTAGACTCATGGCACTAAATCCACAAAGACTAGTACTGAGCTAATAAAAAACAAGAACAAGATTTCGTCCTTCATGTGAAAGAAAAAGATAGATGGACTTCCATATTGTCATTAATTTTCCCATACTAGCTTATTCTACTCTTCTTATTATAATCATTTTAAAAAAATCTTCACTGGGGTTGAAGATTAGTCTTTGCATACTAATACTGAAGGGAAAAGGGCAATGTCCTGAAGGAGAAGGAATGCTTCTGGGAAAGATTTTAAATTATTTTCCAATAGTGTATGAGCATGGATTTTTCAGAAAAGATTTATGACAAATATTCAAATGGATTCATTTCATTGTCAAAACACCTGCTAGATACACGCCACAGATAAGCAGATTTAGGGAGTTACATCCATCAAATGTATAACAAAGAGACATGTGATTAATCAATCAATCAACATGCATTTAGCTATTATTGCTATTATTGTGATTTGGTTAATATGATTATGGTTATTATGAAATTTGATTATGGTTATAGTGACATTTTTGCTGTCATCTTATATGTTGAAATTCCAATGAATTGACTCCTAAAGTAAATGAAATTAAAGCCAAAGAAGACATTTCAAGACCTTTAGCTACTTTTTATCAAGTTGCAGTCACTTAGTGAAATGCAGAAGGATACAACGTTCTAGACAACCCATAGGGAACTTGAGGGCCCATCTTGATCACGCTATTTATTTGTTCTCCCTCCCACTACCCACACATACAAACACTCCCATCTCACTCAATCAAGTGATTTTAGTTGAAATGAACATTAAGAGAAATCTTCTAAGAGGAGGGAGCTTTTGTAAAGGAGCAGCATGAAATCTGAAAGTTATATGTGGAAAGGGATGCCCGGTACTATTTCCCGGTAGCACCTATTTTTATTCAGACAATTACACAGATAGGGTTTATGTTATATGGATTGTGGAGTCCCTAATTCAGGGAATTATTGGGAAAAGCTGTCATGTATTCCTTGAGTTTTCTCCCAGCTAAACTTCCCTGGCTCTTCCCCTTAATCCTTATATGACTTACCCTCTACTTCTTCCATATTCTGGTTGACCTCCTATGAATATTCTCTAGAATATCAACCCTTTCTGAGATGTAGTACCTAGAATGTATATGATGTTACAAAAGTGGTCAGACAAGACCAGAACAGAGTGAGATTGCCATCTCTCAAATCCTGTGCACCATGCTTATCTTATAGTCTAAGAATACATTAGGGTTGGGGAGGGTGGGATTGGCTGCCATATCATATTTTTGCCTCATGTTGAATATTTATCCCACTAAAACCTTCAGATCTTTTTCAGACAAACTCCTTATAACCATGATATTACTGTGTTGTATGCATGTGGGAAAAGTGCAGTAAACAATCATTTAGCTGGATTTGGAGGCCAAAGAACATGAACCAGCTTTGGGGGGCACAATTGTAACAAAAAAAACTTGCATTTTAAAGGCAATCAGGAAACTATGCAATGAATGTATAGTTCTTTACTAGACAGTGGTAGGGTAAATAAGACCAGTAACATGACCAGTAGGATACTAACTGCTCCACAAACTTGTACAATAGCCACAAATCTGTGGGGCTGCCAATGCAAAAGTAAAAATAAGATTATTAATAAAATTACTTGAATGCCTGAAGTAGCACAAGTTAAATGTGTGAATGTTGAGGATTAAGTATATTTAGATGCTTGGTGACTTCACTGGAGAGAATAAAAGGTAAAGATAAGGGGAAATACATGAGAAAGCACAAACTGAAAAGAGGGAATGAGAGAAGTCAAAGATTTGTAGATTATACAGAAGCCTAGTACTTTTGTCTCATGAGCACTTTTCTTCAAAAAAAAAGTAAACATTGTACATGATAACAGATAACACCTGAAAATGAATGTATTATTTTAACATTTAAGGAAAGGGTTGTTCTTTGTAATGTTATGATCTTCAGTCAGTTGTCTGTGTATAGGCAGGCCATGGACTTAGTGGAGTTAAGATTAAAATTTGTTTAAATAAAAAGAAAGAATAATACTGAGAAAAGATATCTGGTACAATTGAAGCAATTTAGCCAGGAACTGTTTCAGTAAGCAATTTATAATCAAAAAGAAGACGAGAAAATAGTAGTGACCTGATACTGATTATACTAATTTTATCAAGAAGTTTAACCAACCTAAATTAATTGCACCAATGAAGAGACCAGAAAGGCTGAAAAGGACCTTAGTCAATAAATATCTGACTTGCCTGATGATCAGAGAGACATTGTTGCCAAAGGCAATATCAGGTTTAAATATAAATTCATATGTAAAATATTACAAAGAAAGAAGATAGACAATTCTTGGCAATTTGTCTCACAAATTGGAGGAATAGTGGAGGACTTGTTGTTTAGTCATGCCTGACTCTCTGTGACTCCATTTAGGGGTTTTCTTGACAAAGTTACTTGAATGGTTTGCCATTTCCTTCTCCAGCTTATTTTATGGATAAGGAAACTGAAGCAAAAAAGTTAAGTGACTGTAAAGCCAATCAGCAGTAGATTCCTGAGAGAATGCTACTGTGAACAGCTTTTAAGATTTGGATTACACAGTATTAGTGAACACGCTGTTTATTCCATTACAAAACCAAGATTCAGTACAATATTCACAGTATCAACAATTCAC
>CM053600.1:53414843-53432271 GCA_028646575.1 Pseudocheirus occidentalis
GGGGGGAACCAGCTTCACATTTTTAGATTCAATCAGTCAAGTTAAAGATCCAGTCAATCAATTAACAAAAGGAATGACCTAGTTTCCCTAAGAGGGAGTTGATTCAATCAACAATTCACAATATACAGATCTTCCACTCATGGGGAAACCATTAACTTTAGTTTCCAAATAAAGTTCTTAGACAACCACACAATCCTTCTACCCCTTGATTTCCAACAAACCTCAGTTTGGTCCAAGTGGAGGCCTTTTCTTCATTTTGACTCTGGGTAGTTTCTCTGATTCCCTGGATCCTCTTCCCTGGTCCCAGCTCCCTCCTGTGTCTGCCAGACAATCACCTAGATTCAGGAGCTGAAGGCCACCAGGCTCTCGTCCAGTCCTCAGAGATGAACAGTTCCCAGGTCCTTGTCCAGTCCTCAGGGCAATCCCCAGCACACACTGAAGTTCACAAGGTTCAGCACACCTCAAACCCTTCAGGACTTCTCCTGCCTGGAACTCAAGGATCAGCCAGGCCACCAACAAAGTCCCATCCTGTTCATGTCTTCAGTCAGCTTCGTGGAAGAGCCAAATCCAAAATCTGTCCTGTCTCTGTAAAATTCTTCCTTATAAGCACTTCTCTCAAGTCAACAGGGGAGTGTCTCAGTCAATAGCATTCTTCCAAGTCAACAGGGGAATTCACACCTTTTCACCAATGGACAGAGTTTTATGCTTAGCCCTAAGTATCTGATCTACTTAGCCGTAAGTATCCTATACACTTAGCCCTAAATATCCAACAAATTGATTACCATTACAGTGACTTATCCAGAACCCATAGCTGTTAAGTTTCTGAAGCCATATTAGAACTCATGAAAATGAGTCTTCCATATTCTAAACACAGTACTCCCTCCACTGTACCACTGTCTGGGATAAAGATCCCAAAGGCCCTTACCCAAATAAATTCAGAGGTTTCTCAAGGTGAAGACAGAAGCTCTTTCTTCTAAAGACAAGTCTTGCAAGAGTTGGGCGTCACCTACTGCAGTCAGTCTGGTATAGGGAGGCACCCAAGAAGAGGCAAGCAAGCAGTTTTATACCCTTGTACAAATAATTCTATGAAAAACCCCAAAATTTCCAGATAAACCCCCAAACCCCTCCCACCAAAAATCCCCTAATGCATGATCACTACCCCATTGGTGGGGTAACATGACCTCACAGTCTACGCAGGACCCCGGAAAGCCCCTCTTGCCCAATAGAAAGACATATAGCTATGATTATTCATATGTAGCAAAAGGGGGCTGTCACAAAAAGCCCCTTACAGGAAGAAGGGAGGGGGAGTAGGAGCACACCATCTGACTTCCCCGAAATCAGGTGATTTACAGGAACATGAACTTAGGCCTAAAGACAACTAGGACCTAGCTCAAGTTTGGTGACTGTCTCTTTTATTTTATGAGAATGCTTTCACTGTCTTATTCAGTCCCCCTCTTTCTTCAAGTGTGAAAGCTTCTCACACCAATCCTGCCAGGCCCCCCTCAACTATCTTATCTGTTTCAGATATAAAGAGAATATTAGTAGCATTCTCAGGGCAAATAAAATGATTCCAAGCAAAGGAGAGTAGAATTATGATTAAACTAATGCATAGAAAGAGGAGAGGGCAAATGATTTCCCCTTCTCCTCTCATCAACAAACATGCACATGGAGAGGAATTCAGAGTCTTGGTTGCTCATTCTGGATAGTAGTGCCATGGGAGGAGCTTCAGATTCTCTGGTTGGGTCCTTTTGACAGTCCAGGAAGTGTGTGTGGCGGGGTCCCAACGAGCCCCTTCACACGAGTGTTATGAGTCCAATCTTTTCCTTTGTCCGGACCAAAGTATTAAAAATCAGTAGAGTCTGGAACAGACCCTCCCAGACTGGATTGAGCTTCTCCTCCTTCCATCTTCTGATCGGGACCCAATCTCCTGGTTGGTACCTGCGAACTGTCAATCTCAAGGGAGGAGTTTGAGTGATCAGCCCTTTTGTAGATGCCTTGCCAGGGTAAGGGTGTCCAAAGAGGACCTCATAGAGGGAGAGCCCTATATTTCTTCTAAGGAGGGCCAAGGGTAGGCCCTTGGTCCAGGGCAGCTGGATTTACAAAGCCAATTTAGTGAGCTGCCTCTTAATTTCTTGATTCATTTTTTCAGTTTTGCCTGATGAGGGGGAGATGCCAAGGAAGGGATGCAGGGGGCCTTCTGGGAGGTTCGCTCGGCTACAAAACCCTGCCCTCTTACTTACCCTTATGCATGGTAAGTCTTCGGTCGTCACCGGCCTCCGAGGAGGAATAACCAGACAGAGCGCCCGAGGTTTTCTAAGGGGTGTTTATTGCCAGGCTGCTACATCCCGTTCCTTCTTCTTCTCCCACCTGGATATACTAGAGAATATATACCTCATGCCCCGACTCCCCCAACCTGCATACCCAATCACAATTCAAATATCAAAACATTACCTAATATGGCATCTACCTAAGCCAAGCCAGCTAAGCATCATCACAAACCCCGCCTCCCACCCCCCACAAAGGGGGAAACTCCCAAGTGATGTCTAGGGCCTGGGCTAGGGACTGTAGGATCTTGGCCATAAAATGAGCCCCTTTGTCCAAGTCAATCCGTTCCACCACCCCATACCTTGGGATAATTTGTTCTAGCAGAATTTTACCAGCAGCTGGAGCTGCTGTGTGGGGCAGAGAAAAGGAGTTCAGGTGGTCCACTACAACCAGCAAGTACTTGAGGCATCCTATGCGAGGTAATTTGGTGAAGTCTACTTGTATGCTCTGGAAAGGCCTGAGGCCCGAAGGCCTACCTCTGACCAGAGTTCGGTGCAATGCTGACCTGTCTGTCCTTTGACACACAAGGCAGCTGTCCACCAACTACCGTGCCAGAGTATAGAGGCCGGGTGCCAGAGTATAGAGGCCGGGCGTTACACACCGAGCCAGGAATGCACACAGGTTCTGGACATCCCAAAGACTGCCCTGATGTAAGTGCTGAAGGATCTGCCTCCTACCTGCCTTGGTCAACACCTCTCTCCCATCCAAGAGGTACCACCGTCCATCCTGCTTCTGTGCTCCCAAGGCCAGTAATTTTTGCTGTTCTCCTTTGGTAAAGGAAGGAGAAGGGAGACTCAGAGGAAAAGAAGGGACTGAGACCAACAATTTTTCAAAAGGCTTTGATTCTACCATCCCAGCCCTTTTGCTTCCTCGTCTGCAAAGAGATTGCCCCTTACTTCAACAGACTATCTGGTCTGATGGCCACCCACCTGTATTACTGATATGGCCTCAGATATTAACATGTTTACAAAAGAATTCACATAATTTCTGAGAGACTTTCCTTCTGTTTATGCACTGGCACAAATTATTCTACTATGAGTATTAGCTAACTAGGACAAAGCCAAAGCTAGATAACAACTGATATCCTCACAAACTAGGGGGTCTTTACTTAAGCAAGAATTTCTATACTAAATCTTAGGTTTAATAGCATTAATCTCTTATTAACTTTAGATGTTCCAGACTTAACTGTGTAATAGATTAACTATTATGTTTTTGATTACTGAAGCTTGTCACCAAGAAGGGGAACAAAATTATAATATGGGAACCATAATTCCCTAATTTCAAGGTGTTAAGTCCAGGCAGAATGCATATAAATCTCATTAAGCCAAACTTCAAGTCTACTAGGTGTTTGAGGATAATATGAATCAGGAGAATCCTACCTCAGCTCATGCAGAATAGTCGTTCTCCCAACCTCCTTGTACCTCATACCTGTGTCTTCTGGAACCATGGGTCTGTGGCTCTGGTGGCTAGGATAGCCTTTCTTAATATTCATACCTGTAGCTGGACTCAGAGGAATAGCCAATTAATAGTCCCATGAAAAACTTAGGTAACAATCTCCAACAATCAACCTAAAACATGATTATAATCTCGCATTGGTTGAGGAACAGCTTTAATTTAAATAACCTGTTTTCATCTTTATATTTATTCCTGTTCATGTAGTAAAATCTTGCTCTAACAGGTTTATATTTACTTTCCAAAATTTCTCTTTACCCTTTTATGACTATGCTCAATTTGAACTCAAACTAAGACTTCTTTTCTTTAAAAAAAATTATCTCTGATTTAGTCCCAACAGTTAATTGTCAGTTAATACCCAATTGCTCTTTCATCATTTTGAAATGCCCAATGACTCTATTCCACACAAAATATACAAATATAACTTACTACTGCCACTTTAAAATCCCAGCCTTAATTTATGGGATGATGTCTCATCATTATATTTCCTTATCTTTATTTGACTTACTAATTAATATCTATCTTCTTAAAACACTTTCTCACACCTAGGGTGTTCCAAGCAACTATCTAGAGACAGAAGAGTCTGGAGGACTCTCCTCTTTTCTTTTCAAATCTATTTTCATCCATTTTCCCCAGTCTATTAACATCAGTATTATATCATATTTTATACTGGACTCTTCAAAGAGGGTGGAGTGTTTGCAGAGGTCCATGGTCTAATCTTACAAACTTATGAATTATTTATATTATTCTTATAATTTTCAGAAAGAATATCCTTAAGATAGCAACATTTCAAACATTTCTCTTAATTTTGCTTTTCACCAGAAGTCTTTTGCCCTGACAGTTTTTAAGTCTAAGGTTTCATTTAGTTTCCTGGAGCAGCTCATGGGGATAGCAACTCCTGACATGGAGAGTGAAATATTCTCCATTCATGAACTTCTTGCCATCAGTAGAGACCTGTTTGGATAAATAATTTAAATGGAGTACAGTTCCATAACCTTTTTATCTCAACATCAATTTAATCTTAATATTAAATTATATTATACCTCAAGGATTTTCCAGGACTCACGTATCTAAAGGGATTCCCCTTTTAATATCTTCCCTTTTACACATTTTTAACCTTGTCCTGGTATAGAAACCAGTTGTTAGGAATCCTTTTAAAATCTTTTTGTACAAAGATCTGCTGCTTCTCATCAAACCAGATTTGTTATTTAGGAGCTTCATAACAAAATGAGCTCCCTTTCCTGGGCTTGATGACCTCGGCCCTTTTTCATACACATAAACAATTTCAAATTTTACAAAACTTTGAAGATTCGCAGGGTCATTTCTCCACATAGTTACCAATAATTACTTCTCACAAGCATATTTTTATAAACATTTGATCTATACAATAGCTTCTAAATAACTTGGTTAGCAATTTGACATTTCATAGAACCATCTCAATGAACATTTTTGAAACAAAGACAAGCTTAAAATTTTATAATTTCTCAAATTACAATACACATAACCAGAATGTCCTATTCATCATTCTCTTGTTTCTTTGGCAATATAATCTTTAATCTAGCAGCATTTAGAATATAGCAGCATCTATAATATAAGAGAAACTGCTTCTCCCATATCACAGATAATACAATACTATTTACCAAATTTCACAAGAAATCCCAGGAATATTACAACATGTATTCAGTATCTAAATTTAAACTTTAAACCCCCAAATAAAATAGCTGCCACTTGATAACCTTAATTATTTTGAAATTACTTTTACACAGAAAAAAAACTATTCATCTCATAACCATCATACCCAAAAGAAAATTTCACATTAAATTACCAGCATAATGCCTTTAGCCTCCCAGTTCTCACCTAGACACGCACCTGGTTTAATAATTGTGGTCTGTGTGAACTCTGTGCAAGCTAAAGGCAAAAACACTTTTACAAATATATTAATCCTAAACAAATTCCTAGGATGTGGATTCCAAAATCATTCTAGAAGGGGAGGGTTCATACAATGAATCCATACCCTAATACCAAATAATAATACAGACCTCTTTTTAATCATATTAATAATTAATAATTAACCATATTACCTAACATTTCTATATCCTAATACTCTTAGCCCTTCAAATGCCACAAATATATTCTTATAATTTTAATTTCCCTTTCACATTCTTATCTTCCTAAGGAAGTTTACAAGAAATTTGCTTTCCCTTACTACAATCAGGTTAATTTAGAAATATACTGGGCTAAAACTCTACCTGCTTTCTTTTAATTCTAGCAAATCACATTAATCTATATTTTCTACCATAATTGGTGCCATTCTCAAATTCAGTAACAATAATCACCGATTTCAGCCTCTCTAAAAAAAACCCCAAACTTCCTCGAATCCTCTCACCGTGCTTAAGCCATCTGTTGTTAACACAAGGGCACCCAGGATGGGGGGGATACTCCCCCACTCATCCCTCTCTATTCCCAAACAGAGACTTTTCCTATCTTTCCTATTTTCCCTCAAGGCATTATTTTCTTTCCCAGTCTTTCAAAACCCATTACTCAGACTGCTTACATTCTTTTACATTCCTAATAATCATACCCCAAGTTTTGTGCTGCTTTTATGCACCTTAGTACTAGAGGGAATTAATGCCTAACAATTTTCACCCAGAGAGAGCCACATCTCTCTCTCTCCTCTCTCCCCCTCCTTTCCTGAGCAGCTTGCAGAAAGTATCAAACTACAGAGTTTATGTACCATCCCAAAACTTATGTCCCCCACTTCCCATTAGAAACCAACCCTCAATCTCAATCTCCAATTTTCCTGATTTAGAGATTTTCCTTACCTCCCTCTTCATCAGTGTTTTTTTTTTCCCAGCAAAATCTACTCAGGTCTTCTTAAACTGCCTTATCTGTCTAGTTACCCTTCGTAGTTTTACTTTTGAGCGAGGTAGAAAGTGTTAGTCAGCCTCTGCCCCCCAATTGTTTTTTTACTAAGGGGGTGGAAATTCCCTCTTTTCCTTTCTCCTTCCTTGTTTTCCAAATCCCAAGCCTGGCCAAGACCTGGAACACAGAAAAGGGAAGGAAGTTTTCTACATTATTAATTTTAAACAGTAAAACATTTTTCTTTTCTTTCCCTTACTCCCCCTCCCAAGAGGGGGAGAAACAGGAGATTCAATTTTACTCACAGAAAGACTCATAGAAAGGTATTAGAAAAAAAAACCCCACAAACAAAATACCACAAAGACACAGTCAAAAGATCACAAAAATTTAAACTGACTAGTACCTGACATATGTGCTCCAACTGGAATCATTTCTTAGCCGAAACATTTAGATGGTCCCTTTCCCATACTTAATGAATTTACGGGAGATGTCACTGAACTCCCAAAGTCGAAGAGACTTAGCCAGACTATATGAGAAGGGTCGCCCACTTCTCCTCAGTCACCTGTGAAGCCTTTAGCTCAGTGGCATCCTTCCGTTGGAGAATTGGTTAGGGAACTTCCTTAACTGTTCACCTTTCTGCCAAAATCTCCCAGACCCACGAGTGCTTACCTCCAGTCTATGTATACATACTTAATGGACTGTCATTTCCAGGTCCACCCCTGGCTAGCTGGACTTTTCCACGTTTTCCTTTTAGTTTCTTTTCCCCTTTTTAGTGTTGGAGCCCTAATGAGCTTTCTGTTTCTTCCGAGTACCTCTGTCGAGGTCTTTCTCTATGACTGGGTAGTAATTCTTCCCCAACGCTGGAGACCTCCAGGAAATTCCTGGTGCGCGCTTGGTCTCAATCTTTGGCAAGGAAGAATCCCCCTCAATCAAAGAGAGGCTCCCAGTACGGGCCACCAAACTGTCTGGGATAAAGACCCCAAAGGCCCTTACCCAAATAAATTCAGAGGTTTCTCAAGGTGAAGACAGAAGCTCTTTATTCTAAAGACAAGACTCACGAGAGTTGGGCATCACCTACTCCAGTCAGTCTGGTATAGGGAGGCACCCAAGAAGAGGCAAGCAAGCAGTTTTATACCCTTGTACAAACAATTCTATGAAAAACCCCCAAATTTCTAGATAAACCCCAAAACGCCCTCCCACCAAAAATCCCCTGATGCTGGATCACTACCCCATTAGTGGGGTAGCATGACCTCACAGTCTACACAGGACCCCAGAAAGCCCCTCTTGCCCGATACAAAGACATATAGCTATGATTATCCATATGTAGCAATATGGGGCTGTCACAAAAAGCCCCTTACAGGAAGAAGGGAGGGGGAATAGGGGCACACCATCTGATTTCCCTGAAATCAGGTGATTTACAAGAACATGAAACTTAGGCCTAAAGACATCTATCTAGGACCTAGCTCAAGTTTGGTGACTGTCTCTTTTATTTTATGAGAATGCTTTCACTGTCTCATTCACCACTTAGCTGCCCTAGTAGATGCTTGGTGAGCAATGCAGTTTAAAGAAAGCTTAGCGACATGTTCAGCTAAGTAAAGTTGTCCCACAGGGCATTAATGGAAGAAAAAACATTCGGAAATAATTTATAAAATCTTTCTGTTTTATTATATCAAAGACAGTGGAACTACCAAACTTACACACTAAAATCACAGCCCATGGTATATTTAGGCAATAGAAAGAGAACTAGAGAGAATAAAGACAGAAAAATGGATAAAAGTCAGTCTTCACCATTTCTACATTTAAACTTTCACAACTTCAAGCATTCAAGGGATTTTACTAGTAACCTCATTTTCACTTCATATTCAAAACCTTACACATTTATAGCTGTGCACACAGAGGTACACTACCCACAAGTTTGTGGAAGAGCTGGTATCCTACTAGGTACTTCACTGGTCTTGTTCACCCTACTGTTATTGAATAAAGAACTTTCTCTTCGTTCATCACATAGTTTGATTATTTGCCTTTAAAACTCAAGTTTTATGTTGCAATGTTACCCCCAAAGCATGGTGTCAAGTATTTGGCTTCAGAGCCCAAGAGAACAAAATAAAGAGGTTAGATAAACTTTCTGCAGGGATTCATTAGCCACCACCTACAAGGAGATACTTACATATCTCAAACAGTGCACCAAGCAGACACTGCAGAAATGTTATTTCAAGCTGGTGCATTCTTTAAAATCTCCAACACCATCCGTCAGCCATGAAGGACATAAAACCTTCACTAGTCTTTGCGTCTTCTGAAAGCAGCAACTAAAGTCCCAGCAAACTCTCATTTGATTTTCAAAGGGTGGCCAAGGCAGAGAGATTTATAGCAATTTAGTACACAGTACAATGTCCACATACCACCATCTGACATAATGGAAGATGAGATTCAGGTTAAAAAATGTTTTAGTTTTAAGGATTTTATTTCCCATTTTTATTGTATTTATTTGCCATATTTATTTTATCTATGATGCTGTAGATTTCACATATTATGAAAAGTGAATATTATCAGAAATCAATATTTTTAATTGAGATGTTAGCATAAAAGGTGACAGAATTCTAGGAAATTACCACTGAGGAAAAATGGTTTGCAGGTTACCAATTTTATTTTGTATACTTCATTTTACAAATTATTTCATGATTCCTGTGTTAGTGCATGTCATCAGAATTTATTTTTGTTATAAAGAATTGTATGCCAAAAACTATTTTCAGCAATCTCTAGCAAAAGATTTCAGGTTTTGGTGTTTGTAGGAACCTAACCCCCCTATTTCTCATAGGTCCAATGTATCCAAATTTACATTTCTTATTTTTTCTAGGAATATTGCTCCTGAGAAAGTTAAGAATTGACTGCATTTTTTTTTGCCAATTACATGTAGAAGAGATCCACGCTTAATGTGACAAAATTGTGAGAGGCTTGAGAGGCTGATAGCCAAAGTATGTGAACAAGGGGCAAATATCAAAAGCATGGGGAAAATCTGACTTTATAAATACTAAAAAAGGCAACCAAGAGAACATTAATAACTTAGCCCATATAACTATGTTTCTGAAAATCATTTATACCCAGAGAAAATCATTCATGAAGGTATGTGTACTTTATAAAAGCATTAGATACTCAGGTTTTCATAAATCATAAATTACTATTTTATAATTAACCAAAAAATTTAGAGAACAGAAGACATTGAAGCACTGATTGCTGCACCATCTTGAAAGTGTCTGATCATTTTCAAAGCCCCACTCTTAACTCAGTTCTACCATTAAAAATATGAAGTCTGGCAGTCTCTGCAATTTCCTTTTCCCTTCAATACTGCCTTTTAAATGTTCATATTAAATTGATTTTTAACTTTACCGAAACTTTAGGGGTGGCCCATAATGGTATTTGACCCAAGAACTGTACCATGTAAAGATGACTCTGAATTGCATCTTCTATCATTGGCAAATTTTGGTTTTTGTTTTTGTTTTCTTTCAGTTAAATGTGTAATGCACCATCAGGAATAAGAAACTGTTAGGTTGCTCACCCTCTTTCTTGGTTTCTTGTCCCTGTTTAGTTTGGACTTGATTGACAGCCATGGAATTCCAAGCAAATGCTCTATTTTTCTTTTTTTCATCTTCATCCTATTTTATAACATTTCTCTACTATCTGAGAGAGCACTTGATTATTTGATTCAAATCTGGACTTGAGATCTAGAAAAACCTGGATTCAAATCCTCTTTCTAATACTTACTAGGTGAGTGATCATAGACAAGTTCTTTTGTATCTCTTAACCTCAGAAAACTCTTTAAATTTTTATAAGAAATAGGATATGACCTGTGCAGGCAGAAGTTCCAATGACAAAGGTGACATTGATAGAGGAGCTCCATGCTGATGGTGACACTATTTAGATGAGTCACAGCTGGGCAAGCCACTTGACTTCTCAGTACAAGTCTCTAAGACTCAAAGTTATAGAGAAAGCATCCACCCATCTGCATTGGTTGAGTTTCCTCACTTAGGGATCCCTATACCAATAAAATCACAGTCCCTCTACCTATCCTTTTATATATATCCAACTGCTTTAAAAAGACAGCTTGTGTTCCATGTGCCCTCAGAGCTGATGCAAAGTGCTATTCAATGTAAGATAAGGGATCTGTTTACAGAGATAGGACAAAATCATGTGAATCAGAAAAGTTTCATCCACTACTGTACTATAAATTGTCACCTTTTTTGCCCTCATCTATTTTCCATAAAGATATAAGAAGGTCATTTTAAGCATAAGCAAAACCAAGATTTTAAAATGTAAATGTCTTCAGTGATGTATTAACAATCTATTTTCTTAAATAGATCCATTCCCAAACTAGAGATAAATTTAGTTAATTCAGCAAGCCTATGACCTGCACCAAGTGTTAGTAAGATAGAAAAGATGCAGTGCCTGCCCTCATAAAATATATTCAACTATAACATTTTAGCTGGTAATTTATATATTTTCCCTTTCATATTAGATGTCTTCTGGTTTCCTCATATTTCCCTTGGATTTCTAAGACTTTCTAGCAAGGTACTGAAGAGGTGTGGGAGATTGGGGTATCTGAGGGGGTGTGTGAAGGATGTCATATAATCCCTAATGGGTTCTTGTCTGGAAAAGAATTTCAAATAGGACCCAAGCTGTCTGTTGGCAGTTTCAAAGTTTTTTGATATGTTGGCTTAGTAGCAGGCAGGAGAAATAGGGGGGACCTGAAAAGTGCAGGGATCTAAGGTAGAGTTATAAAGTTTTACACTCTACAGTGGGCAGGAAAAGGTTAAGGGAACCTGCAAACAGCTCTGGCTTGAGGGCTGTTCTTATAACTCTAAAACTGTCAGTCAGAGGCTAATTATGCTAAATAGGTGGGCAAAGGTGGAGTTTGGAAGGAGTTTGGGAGGAGTTTAGAATTGGTCAGTGCTTAAAGGGACAGACACTTTTTATATCAATTGCACATGCAAATTACCCATGATTCACTGGTAAATGCCTTAGGTGGGGCTATATGGAGGTGTGGTCTTTAGCTTGAAACGTCACTAGGTTACTTTTGATCTAGGATGAATGAGGTATGGCTAATATGACTGTAGGGAGGATAGGCTTAATTGTTTCCAGGTCTGGGAACTAGACTGATTAGGGATTCAGGAGTTACCATATTGAGATGGAGTTATCTCTTCGATAATGTTGCTCAAGGCTTTTGGGTGCAGCTGGCCACTTAGAACAAAGGGGCTATGCATTTCTCTAAACTAAAGAGTTTGTTTACAGAACGCTTTTGAAGTTTGTTTCTAGGCAGACTAGCTAGCTAAGGGTAAAGGTTTTTAGGCTGGGGGAAGGAAGAGGCAGGGCTTATGCCTTTATGGCAGGGGGAAAGTGTGACTTTTACAACTTAATTGCACAGGCTTGTTACAAACTGGTGTTACATACATAGGTACCCAAACACAAACAAGATTTTACAAACTGAGGTTACAGACAAAAGCATCCCAGACCACATCAGTACAAGCAGAAAACTCTCCTTTTTACATTTACATTTACATTTACAACTCACCGAATATTTCATTTATCTTGGAAATCAAAGGAAATAAAAATCAGTTTTAGCTAAATGTTTTGGAGGGAAAGAGTCGAACATTACATTTCATCAATCCTATAAGAATGAAGACTTCAGAAGCAAAAGTCACTTTTGTCCAAAACTGGAAAAGTACTACATTTTTTTTTTTTGGTCCAAAGCAAGTTACAAAAGCCTGCTTACACAGAAAACTAGCCCCCGAGATGAGAATGGCATCAATATCCTTGACAAGCTTCGGAAGCTAACTGGTGGAAGCTGAAAGATAGACAGAACAAGATATTAAAATAGTGAGTGAGACAAGTGAAAATATTCTCATGAAGCAAATGAGACAGTCACCAAACTTGAGCAAGGCTTCAGTCTTGATAGGCCCAAATTTTATTTTTCTATAATATGTCTGCCAGGTACCTGTCTTTGGTAAACAAGAAAAGCAAGAAGTGATCTATAAATTGCCTACTTTTTTGCAACAAATAATATGTCTGCCAGGAGTTTCTGTAAATTGTCTGCTTTTTGATAAAGAAGAAAAAAAATATGTAATCTGTAATAAGCTTACTTCTGATAAATAATTTGTATTGTGTAAAAGGATTATAGGACACACCTTCCCACCAATGGGAATGAAGTTCTGTTTACTGGGGAGGGGATTTGGGATTTTTTGGGGTGGTTATAGAATTATTTGTGCAAGGGTATAAAACTGCTTGTTTGATTTCGTACTTTTCCTCCCTACACTGGTGTATGTTCTGGGTAGGTGAAGCCCAACTCTTGGGATGCTTGTATAGGAATAAATGGCTTCTGTTTCCACCTGGAGAAAACTCTTATGTTTTATTTGGGTAAGGGTCTTTGGAATCTTTATCCCACACGATAGTAATAGAACTTGGTATATAGCAGCAGTAAAGGTGACATGCAGAGGCATGTGGACAATCTTTTGGTCTAACGGCATTATCCCTAGATGATGGACAATTTGTCAGAAGCATGTATTTTAGCTACCCTTGAGAAAATTTTAATTATCAACTCATATTGAGTTGTGTTCTGGCTGATTGCATTAGGTGGTAGTCAGGAAAAGGTATAATAACTTGCCCTTTCTTGTGCCACTCCAGCTGGAACAATAAAACTCAGAAAAACAGCTGCTGACCAAGTTGAGTGACTAAACTGTGCTGGCAGTTTTCTGCTGGCAGTAAAATTAGACTTCTTTGATTTACCCCCCATGCCCTCAGATCAGGCATAGCAATTGGTGCATAGAAGACATGATTATCAATTTCTCCTCTCTCTTTTCCTCTCCCTATTTCCTTATTCTCACAAGAGTGGTTAATCCAAAAAGAACCAAGGACAGTCCAGTGCCATGGAAGCCAAAGGAGAGATAATGAGCAGAGTATGGTAAACAGTGTTGAATAATGCAGAAAAATTGGGGAGGATGAGGGCTATTATGTACACACTGCTAAGGGAAAGGGTTTGTTTGCATTTGACCACCCCCATTCCCAATCAATTCATTTCAATGCATTTCAGCATCTTTTGCATTTAGCTGCTGGATTTCAATAATACATACATACAACTACATTATTAAAAAGTAATTTAATGAATCCAGCAAAGATGTACTAGGAAAATATATAGCTCAACAAAAACATGTAAATTCATTGAAAACAATTTATTGGAAATAAAAATTTTAAAATATTTAACATTCAAATTTGTATTTTTGCAGATTCATTTGCATAATACAATCCAAATTATTTTGGGGGCCTATGGGAGAAAATATGGTGTGTCAGACAAACATATCTCTGTGTTTGCTTTGACACAGTCCTTGAGTTTGGGGGTTAAGTTCCTCATGAGGTAACTCAGCTTAGCACAGAGGCATTGTTTTCAATGAGTAAACGGGGTAAAGTCAAAAGGCAGAATTAATGTCTCTGAGTTCTAATAGTCTGGAAAGATGTTCTGTGTTCCAAAAGAGCTGAGCCTCTGGAACTGAGGATTCCCCTTTTGTAGCGAAAAAAATAAACCTCTTCAAACTATGGCTCTAAAAATAGATTTTCCTTATAGGGAGAAAAGGAGCTATTTTTTCCCCTTAATCTGAAACTCAGGATAATAAGGATCATATTTTCTAAGAGATTTAGATAATAAGTTAAAAGAAGATCAATAGAGCAGAATCTTCCCCTTGTAGGGACTAAACAGTACCTTTCATGAGTAGTCCAGCTTTCACCAGAATCTGGAAACAGAGTGAAGTTCAATGCCATGTGCCCAGGATAGCTGTGACAGGGAGCCAAAATCAGTGACTGCCAGACAAGCATTGATCAATGAACAGGAAAAGCAATCCAAATTCAGGAGGAAGAAACATTTAGCAGAGACCATAATGCCTCAGTCACATATACTGGAAAGATCACATAATTGAAAAAGATTGCATGCCATAATAGGAGGGAGAAAGTCTTGTAGGAGTAGTTAAGTGATATCACCAAAAGACACTAATGATATTGTAACAACAGAGGTATAAGTTGTTCCACCATACCTGTGCCTTAGGCACACAGGTTCCCTAAATGTGTGTCCTTATTCAAGTTTCTGCTAGGTAGTCTCTTTTCCCACTGATTGTGTGTTTTGTTTGTCTATAAGAAGGGAGGGAGGTATGTCTCAAGCTTATTGTGAAAACTTTCCATTGCAACTCCAAAAAAAAAAAAATACAATCTTTCATTGAATAAACTTTGCTTTGAATTATGTCCTCTGGCTGATTAGTAAAACTAAATAAGTGGAAGCTCGTTAACTGTGATTGTCAAGTAGATAAGAGACTCTTGAAAATGGCCTTACTTTTCTGGTAGAACCTTCACCCAGGTGCAACTTACAACTTTGTAAATTAATCCCAACCTCCCTTCTCTAGTCTCTGATCTGTCTGCACTGTCTATCCAAGGTATAATTGCTAACTTATAAATTGCCTATCAAACTATACGTCAGTTTCTGAGAAAGAGGTATTTTTCATCCGTTTCTTTGTGGCTGATAATTCCATCATTTTGAGTTGTCATTGGGCTCATTGAAGAGACCCTCCACTCATTATGATGTTTGATGTAGTCAGTACAATGCAGAGGGCAAACTGAGGTATGTTGAGAAACTTAACTATAAGAAATGTTTTCTCTTTAGCATTTCTTGTAACAAAGGTAAACACCTCATATGAATGAGCAATTATGAATAAAATTACCTCTGTGGTTTCCTTGAAATAAGGAATTTAGGGTCATAGGGCTAAAAGGGACTTAGAAGTCATCTAGTCAAGTTCCATCCTTTTAAAGAGGAAGAAATGAGGTTCATAGAATTTGTTTTCCAAGATCATAAACAATAAAACCAGAGTCTGAATCTGTCTTCTAGGACTCAAGTTCAGTATACTGCACACTATCCCCTACCCCAATCTTGTATGATCTTAAGAAATTTACATTCACATGAATCAGTCAATAAACATTTATTAAATGTGTATTATTTGTAAGGGTACTGTGCTAAGTACTAGAGATACAAATATGGAAAATAAAAGAAAGTCCATGCTCTCAAGGAACTTGCAATCTAGTAGGGGAAGACACCACACAAAAGGAAACTTAAAAGCAGGGGGGAAGGGGAGAAGGAAAGCTGCTGACATTGGAGCATGATAGAGTTCAGTTCAAAGGAGTATAGTTAATGGGAAATGGAAAAATTGGCTGGCCTGACAGCCCTTTATAAACAGAGGCTTTGGAAGGAGTTGTTTAACTGTCCAATCAGAGAGGCAGAACAGAATGTGAGCACTAAAGCAAGATTATGAGTTTCCTAGGAATGAGGCTTCCTGGCGCTATGGCAGAATACAATCCAAGAAATGCAACATTAAAACAACAATTAGTTTTTTTGAGCTTATTAAAAAAAATAACCAGAAAAATAAATATAGCAAAATCTTGTGACTGTGAAGATACAGTCTGTGTGTAGGAAAAAATTTATTTCAGAGAAATAAGTCTATTCTCTCCTCTTATTTTCATTAATGAAAAAGATTTTATAGTGATGAGAAAGTAGAAACATGAATTAATAGTTTCTATTGTCCTTTTCAGGTCAGCTAGGTAGCACAGTGAATAGAGTTCCAGGCCTGAAGTCAATAAAACTCATCTGCCTGAGTTAAAATCTTCCCTCGATCATGTGTGACCATAGACAAGTCACTTAACCCCATTTCCCTCAGGTTCTCCTTCTGTAAAATGAGCTGGAGAAAGAAGTGGTAAAGTACTTCAGTATCTTTGCCAAGAAAACCCCAAATGAGGTAAAAAAAAAATTGGACAGAAGGAAAATTAATTGAACAATAACAAAATGATCTCTTGGTTGCCTTTTTGGGGTAATAATACATTTTTGTTTTCAATTATTTGTTGGCTTTCCCTCTTCAACATAGCCTGGAAATTGATTTTTTAATTCTTTGTATGCATTTTTGGTTTCTTTGCATACTTGATTGGACCCAGGTTTTGTTTTCATCTTTATTGCTTTTAATACCATTTCTACTTCCTCATATAGATTATTGGGTAGTGTAATATTAAGATCAAAATGTGACAGTCTCATTGTCATGGTTGAAAGGACAGCTGTGAATCAATAGTACTCAATTTTGTGAATCACTGTTGCTCAAATTATTCTACCATGGTCCTTTGTGATGTTAAAGAAGAATGGGTTCTCTAATAATAAGTAAATAAAAGTTAAGTAATGGTACCTTTATTTGTCATATCTCTCCCTTTCACAAGTACATAGTTTTCTAATTTCAGCAATTCTCATATTCTTTTTGCTCCCTAGTGCTGACTGCCTTACATCAGTTAAACTTCTATAGAATATGGTGAAAATTTAATTACATTTAACAAATATTTATTTATTGAGAATTTACTACAATGAGAGCACTATGCTGCTTCAGATAGAGAAACAAAAGTATCTTCAAGGAGCTTAAATAATATAGAAGGAGAAGAGTACATATACAGAAAAATATGAAGTATTGATGGAGTACTTCATAAACAAGGGACCAAAAAACCCATCATTATTAGTGATTGGAGTTTAGAAAAGGTGCTGAAGTCTCTAGCATCTGAGCATTTCATTTAAAGGAGTCACTGTCGTCACCTGTTTTCCATTTCCTACTTAGGGGCATCAATAGCTTGTTTTGAATAAGTCAAGTGGGAACTCTTGAAGAAAGAAGAAGAAGAAGAAGAAGGAGGAGGAGGAGGAGGAGGAGGAGGAGGAGAAGAAGAAGAAGAAGAAGAAGAAGAAGAA
>CM053600.1:53432371-53462511 GCA_028646575.1 Pseudocheirus occidentalis
ACAACCTCCTATTCCTAACTCCACTTGAAACTTAGTGGCAAAAATCATCCCCCCTCAGTTTTGAAGTTCTTACGTTAATTATGAACAGCAGTTTTATTTTTAAGGTATTGTTGCTAGGTCATTTTCACTTGTGTCTGACTCTTCATGACCTCATTTGGGATTTTCTTAACAAAGATACTGGAGCGGTTTGCCATTTCCTTCTCCAGCTTGTTTGACAGATGAGAAAACTGAGGCAAACAGGGGGAAGTTACCTGCCCAGGATCACATAGTTAGCAACTGAGTCAATATTTGAACTCAGGAAGATGAATTTTCCTGACTCCAGGTCTGGCACCACCTAACTGCCCTCATTTTTAAGATATTACTTAAAAATTTATGGAGACTGCTGGAAAGGCAGAAAGATCCTACCCCGTCACTGAATGTATTTTCATCTGCACATATAAGATGTCCCCTTTTCACTTGTATTTTTCTTCTTGAATTTTGTACTTAGAATCTGCATTAAAGTGTGGAAGCTACTATATTACTACGCATAAAATTAACAAGAATTCAAACTTCTAACAAGATTGAGAAAAAGCTCTTGGATTTTGTTCTTACAAGATAACATAGCAATTTTATTACAGTAGAGGGGCGAAAGGTCATTGTAAGGAGTAAAGGAGTTAATAGATGCTAAGGACGTAAAGGCAGAGAGTCAATGTCAGTATAGACTACTCTTTCAAGAGGGTGAATAGGAAAAGGAAGGAAGAAAAAAGAGTCTTTCTTTCCGAGGGAGATTTTTCTTTTTTGTCTAGGCTAAACCTCTCAGTGCTTGAAAGCAGAAAGTAAGGAGCCAGTGGAGAGGGAGAATCTGATGAAAGGATGATTGATGGAGCAATGTTTCTATAGCATCATAGAATCATAAATCGTAGATTTTTATACAGAAAAGTCTTAAAGGTCACTGAATCTAACCCTCTCCTTTTACATAGGAGGAGACTGAGATCCAATGAAATGAAGTGACTTGTTTAAGGAGATAAAGGTAGTAAATGGTAATGCAGGGAGTTGAACCAGGCACTTCAATTCTGAATACAGAATTCTTTTCACTACAGAAGATGAGAGAAAATGAGTTAATGCAATCAGTAGAAGTACAAGTACAGGGAGGATCAAGCTTCATGGATCTATTCTTCAACCTTAGGATCATAATAGGATCATAAAGCTAGAGTAGAAATGGGTGTGAGTAATTATCTAATGGGGTAGATAATAACAACTTAAGATGTACAGATGAGGGAACTGAGGTGAGATATTAAGGGACTTGTCCTAAAATACAGGAGAAATAAATTCAAGTATCAGAATTCATGTCTTCCTATCTTTCTACAAAATAAAGAAAAAAAGGAAGAAAAAAGAAAAGAAAGAAAGAAGGAGGAAAAGAGAAAAACATGAATAACAGTTTGGATGAAGATGAAAAAGAATTTTGAGGAAAAGAAGACAGAGTTGTTATTATTTCTAAAAAGCCAATAGTGCATTAGAGGTAAAAGGTAGAACATGGATTTTTTTTTCCTCAGGAAGCATTAAGAAAGTGTTTTGCTTGGCAGAAATGATTTAAAAACAGACTGCCTTGTGTATCTTTGTTTTCAAAGGTAAGGTGGGAGGCAGCATTCTCTGAATGCAAATATGTTGTTCTTTAAATTGCTTTCCCCAGTTTTCTAACTCCAGGTTCAGTGTTCTGTCCACATACTGCCTCTCTTGTAATAAGGACACACACACACACACACACACACACACACACGCACACACACACACACATCTCCACGCATACATACAGCATGACATCTCTGATAAAGGATCAGTCATGGAATGTACAAATAATGAGGAAACACTCTAAATTGGCCCTGTTGTTCATATTATGTCCTGGACTATTTTCCAGTATATTACCTATAATTAGTAAAGATTTGCTTCCTGACTAATAAAACCTTTATTTAGAAATTATTTCTTTGTTTATTAATTTGAAAAATATTTCTTAAGTGCCTAACAGGAATCTTATTCTTTTTTTTTATTACCATTCAGGCATCATCCATTCATTCTCTACCACAATTTCTTTCCCATTTACAAATTTCTATTGTAGGCGTTGAGATCATTTTAGCAATCTCCTGGGTCCTATTTATATCCCATCATACATGTTGGGGCTTTTTCTTCTCCTTCCATTATGTCTTGTAAAAGGCCTACTGTAGAGAGAGGGGTCATAAGCTCTACTTCTGTTGTATTTAGTAACATGAAGACAAAGTGCTGTTCTTAAAAAATTTAGTAAAGTGTTAGGCAGACAGATTTACATATCAAATCCCTAGACAATGTTATTAATCAACTGCTGGAATTAGGAAAGATGAACAAGGGCATGCGTTTGTAAGATGCAGGTTGCATACAAATAGTATTTTTTTAGGAACTGCATAACATTTGGTTATTGAGAAATGTTTGTGGTGTGTAAATAGCAGAATTCCATTTAAATCATAGCTGAGTAATCAAATTATGAAAATAATAAGACTTACCATTCAAGGAAAGACACTAGAGGTCATATCCATTAAATTTTCTATAGTTATTTGATTGCATTTCATTGAGGTCTACCAAACTGGTCTCTCTTAAGCCATATTGATATTTCATAGTAAAAAAAGAATTTTAAGGATTATGGATATTAACTTATTATTAGTTCCAATAACAATAAAACAAATATCTAATGGTATTCTCTTTCTCCTTTCCATTATCTTTCCTTCCTCCTTCTCTTTCTCTTTCTTCTTTTCCTTTCCTTTCATTGTCTTTTCTCTTGCATGTTTTTTTAAAATCTGATTCCTTTTTTTAAAGGATTTTTTGAGGACAAGTAAATCCTTAACATATTTCAGGGTTCCCTAAAAATAAAGATAAATGCTAGCATTCACTTTTCATGTATGTAACATGATATGATAGCTACTTTTTCTCCTTCTGAAATTGAAAGCTAAGACTATTCTGATCATGGAAATAATATCATCAAATATAATTGATGCACTACTGTTTTATTTTTCTCTAATATAACTGGAATGTAGTCTATTTCACATGATATCCTCAAAAAATTAGACTTCCAAATAGTTAGAAAGTGGGAAGGGTTAGATCAGGTTATAGAATTATCTGCATTTTGTTTGAACTAGATCTCTAATGATTAGAGATTCATTCTGTGGCATATTAAGCATTTTTATGCAGTTACTCTTCAGTAGGATCAAAAATATAGAAGTATTTGGGTCTGGAAAAATGTCTTAATATATTTCTTTCAAATGTTTTGAGTTCAGTGAAACTTGAAACACAATCTGTTAACCACTTTTCCTCTTCATTTTATGTATATTTCAAGGAGAATTTAATTCAGATGGTTCTGATTAACGCATACTTAGCTCATCAAATGTGTTGTGTAAGAATTCTTTGATTTCCAGGAAGTTTTTATTTATTTACGTTTTTGCAAGACATTTTCCTTTGCATGAGCAACTTAAATTTTGCTAGTCCTAAATGAGATGCAAAACTAGAAAACCGTCTGTTGCATTTTTATCTGAGAATTTGCTATTTTATTCTATCCTCAAAATCCTTCTAGCCTTTACAAAAGAAAAAGACAATGTAATTGGAGAAATTTCTTAAGCATATAATAATAATGGTAATAATAATTTTTAAAAGTATTTGTTAATTTTTTTAATTGACCTGTGGTTTCTTAGGTGTGGAATCTCCAGGTGAGGGAATGTATCTGCTAGTGCAGATCAGCTACCACTTTCTCTACAAGCTAGCATCTTAGATTGCTACCTAAAACACTGAGAAATTAAGAAATTTACCTCAGGTTACACAACCACTATATAATGAGAAGGGTTTTTGTGTCAGTCTTTCTAACTCAGGGCGGCTAAGACAAAATGGCTATTTTGTAGATGTAAAACTGTCATTAAAAAATCTCAGACCTTTGAATTGTAAAAAGAATGCCACATTTTGGAGATTTCTTGTACATGTGTGTGCATGTGCACATATGTGTGTGTATGTGTGTGCTCATGCATGTCTGTGTACGTGTGTGTTCAATTAGTCAGTGTTGGGTAGTATGAAGATAATTACACTGGTAGACTGGAAACCTAATTTCTAGCACCAACCAACTCTACCTCAGTCTAAATGTGCGACCTTGGGTAAACTACTCAGTTTCTTTGAAACTTAATTCCATTACCTGTATCATGAGGATGATGGACTAATACTTCCTAATATGGAATTCTGTGGTTATCCAGTATAAATTCAGTAATCTGATTTTTTAAAATTCTTTAATATATTTTAATGAGTATATTTTTGTTGTTATTAAATTCACTGAATGTTAAACATAAAATTATATTACCTTCTGATAAAAAAACAACAAAGATCATTTTAAAACTCTCTTTGAATAATCAAATTTTATATGAATAAACAGTTAACAGAAAGCAAGTTAATGGTTAAGCATTTTATTAAGTTCTTACTATGAAGCAGTCATTGTGCTAAGTACTGGGAATTTTTTTTAAATGGAAAAAATGCCCTTTCCTCAGGGAGTTCAGGTTCTAATTGAGGAGACAACACGTAAATAATTAGGTATCTAGGAGGCAGAGACAAGATGGTGGAATAAAAGAAGGCACTTGCTAGAACTCTTCCTCAAACTCCTCTAAATAGCTGTAAAAAAAAAAGACTCTAAACAAATTCTAGAACTACAGAACTGAAATGAGAGAGTGAAACACATCTCCAGCCCAAGACAGCCTGGAAGGCTGACAGGAAGGGTCTACCGCACCAAGCTGGGAGCACAGCAGTCTCTCATGGGCCACATCAGAACAGATAGGGCCAGAGAAAGCCTCAAGACACAGAATCACTGGCAACTGTGGCAGTCTCCGGACTTTTCAACCCACAAATGCAAAAGACAGCATAGTAGGTCAGTGGGAAACCTTTACAGGACCTGAGTGAAAGAGGAACATGGTTTTGTTGGGATCCAGCCCCAAAACCCTGGGTGATGGAGGTGGCCCCAGAAACAGCTGCAGCAACAGTAGCAGTGGCGGCTGCTTTCAGAGCTCTGAGGGCACAGACAGTGGGGGATCCAGTGACTGATAGAAAACTCCTGAAGCCTGGGATAGTATACCCCTATTCCCACCCTCACCTCACTGGAAGCAGAATCCTATTCTGACAAAGAGTTAGAAAGTCAAGCATTTGGCTGGGAAGATGATCAAAAAGCATCAAAAAAAAGCTCAGACTATAGAATCTTACTTTGGTGACAGAATCAAAACTTACAACCAGAAGAGGACAACAAAGTCCAAGTTCCTATGTCCAAAACCTCCAAGAAAAATATGAATTGGTCATAGGTCATGTAAAAGCTCAGAGAGGTTTTTGAAAATCAAATAAGAGAAGTAGGGGGAAAATTGGGAAGAGAAATGAGAGTGATGCAAGAAAATTATGAAAAACAAGTCAGTACCTTGCTAAAAAAAAGAAACAAAGAAAAAAACACTAAGAAAATAACACCTTGAAAAAGAGACTAACCCAAATGGCAAGGAGGTGAGGTGAGCAAGGAGAGCATTCCCAGCATGGGGGATATCCAGTGTGAAAGCACAGACTTAAATGGAGTATCCTATTTGAAGAACAGCAAGAACTCCAGTGTAACTGGCTTGTAGAGTATGTGGAGGAGAATAACAGGTACCATACAGTTAGTTGGAGAACATAGGAAGAGATTTTATTTTATTTAGTCAAAGGGACATCCATATGTGCAAAGTTGAACTCTAGAAAAATCACTTTGGCAGCTAAATAGAAAATGGATTGGAGTGGAGAAAAAATGAGGAAAGAAGACTCCTATTAAAACAGTCCAGTTGAGAGGTAATGAAAACTTTAATAAGGGTAACAGACACATGAGAAAAAAAAGGAATAGTGTACAAGAGATGTAAAGATAAAAAATGATAAATTTAAACAACAGATTGAATTTGAGGAGTAAGGAGTTGAGGATGCCTTCAGGGTTGTGAACTGTGGTGACTTGGAGGATGATAGTGACCTGCTGAACAATAAATAAGAAGTCGGGAAGAAGTGAATATTTAAAAGGAAAGTTAGTACATTCATGAGTTTGTAAATTCAGGTATTTTGCCCAGCTGATAGGTTTCAATGTTTCTAAGCCTTAGAAAATGGATTTAGTGAGGTTCAGTGATAAAAAAAATGTCCTAAAGCCAAAGTGAAAATTGACCCTCCCAGCCATCACCAGGCCCATATTGGCCTTTTCAAATTAGTAGGACAGATTTTTTTTTCTTAATATGTAGTTTGTTGGTATACTCTTGATGGTTTGTTCTCAGGGTTAATTCTACATGTACTGTTGCTATTTTGACTAGTCACCTCTGACTTTGTGGTCCCATTTTGGTTTTTTTGGCAAAAATACTGGAGTGGTTTTGTCATTTCCTTCTCTAGCTCATTTTACAGATGAGGAAACTGAAGCAAACAGGATTAAACAAATTGTCCAAGGTCACACAGCTAGTGTCAGAGGCTGGATTGGAGTCAGATTCTCCTAATATCAGGCCCAGCATTCAAACTGCTGTACACTTCTCCGTGTAAGGAAAGTAAAACAGTAAGATGTTAGTGTCCTTTTTCCCCATTTAATAGTATCTTTTTTTCCAATTACTTGTAAAGATGGGTTTCAACATTCACTTTTATGAGATTTTGAGTTGCAATTTTTTTGTCTTCCGTACCTCCACCCTGCCCAAGATGGCAAGAAATCAGATATAGGTTGTACATGTACACAGTTCTACAATAGTCCTGTTGTGAAACAAGAATCAGAACAAAAGGGAAAAACCATGAGAAATAGAAAACAAAGAGAGAGACAATTTGTCCTCCTTTCTACCAGCCCCCAACCCTTTTCTTCCCCCATCATTTCTCTCTCTTCATCCCTGCCTTCTGTCTATCCCTTCCCTTTTCTTTTCCCTTTCTCCTTCTGCTTCTCTATAGGGTAAGAAAGAATTCTATGAGAGTAAGGTTCAAATAATGCTCACATTTCTTCCTTCTTTTCATCTACTATAAGAGGTCTTTGAGCTTCATGTGATATACTTTTTACCCTAGTCTCCCTTCCCCTTTCCTCTTCTCCAAGTACAATCCTTTGTTTTAATCCCTTAATTAATTATTTTGTCATCACATCAAACTCAAATTCTATGTATACCCATTCTAACACTGCCCTAATAAAGATACAATTCTCAAGAGTTACAAGTATCATTTTCCTGTGTAGGGATGCAAACAGTTTATCCTTATTCAAAACCATCTGTTTTCCCCTTCTTTATTTCTATTTCTATGCTTCTCTTGAGTCTTATGGCTGAAGATTGAATTTTCTGTTCCGCTCCGGTTTTTTCATCAGGAATGATAATGGAAACTCCACCATTTCATTGAATGTCTATCTTTTCCCCTGAAAGATTATGCTCAGTTTTTCTGGTTAGTTGAGTCTTGGTTGTAATACAAGCTCCTTGGCCTTCCAGAATATCATCTTTCAATCCCTCTGTCCTTTAAGGCAGAAATTGCTAACTCCTGTGTAATCCTGACTATGGCTCCATGATATTTAGTTTCTCTCTGGGGGCTTGTAGTGTTTCTTCTTGACCTAATAATTCTGGAATTTTGCTACAATATTCCTTGGAGTGTTCATTTTGTAATCCGTTTCAAGAGGTGATTGGTGGATTCTTTCTTTGACTGTTTTTACCCTTTAATTCTTGGACCTCAGTGCCATTTTCCTTGATACATTCTTGAAAAATGCTGTCCAGGGTCGTTTTCTGGTAATGGCTTTCAGGTAGTTCAATAATTCTCAAATTTCCTCTCCTAGATCTATTTTCCAGGGCTATTGTTTTTCCAATGAGGCATTTTACATTTTCTTTTATTTTTTTCATTCTTTTTATTTTTTTTTTAATGATTCTTGATGACTCGTAGAGTCATTACTTTCCGGTTCCCAAGTCTTATTTTTTATGGAATTATTTTCTTTTGTAGCTTTTGTACCTCCTTTTCAATTTGGCCAATTGTACTTTTTAAGGAGTTGCTTTCACCAGTGGATTTTTTTCCAATTTGGCAAATTGTCTTTTTTAAGGAACTGCTTTCTTCAGTCAATTTTTTTCATTTTTTTTCAAGCTGTTGATGCTCTTTGCATACTTCTTATTTCTTTTTCAAATTGTCTTCTACCTCTCTAATGTGACTTTTAAAATCTTTCTTGATGTCTTCCAAGAAACCCCTTTGAGGTTTCAGATGTAGGTATACTGTCAACATGGACCTCTTGTGAGTTTGTGTTTTGATCTTCCTGATCACCATAGTAACTTTCTGTCGTCCATGTGTCTTTTCACTTATGGCTCTTTTTTTTTGCCTATTTCAGGGTTTTTAAAGTTAAGCTCTCCTGTTGGAACACAAGAGGCACTGTCCCAACAATCTTGCGATAGAGGTCAGGGGTCTGGTCATTGACTTTGTGTGTTAAGTCTGCTCAGGTGCAGGCAGGTTGAGGCTATGGGTCTAGCAGCTTACCTTGTGCTGATCTGGAGTCCTAGTGATATTGTCTGGCATGTTCTGAGGCCAGGTGGGGTTTTCTGCATTTCCCTGGAGCTGCAGTGAAGCAACTGCAGGTCTGACCGTTGGAGGATGCCTGTTTGCCCTAGGTTGGGCTGAAATACTTTGTGGTTCTTGGAGCTGAAGTCTGTTGGTTCCACTGACTATGCTAAGGCATATTGGAGGGTCTTGGTGTTGGTTGGTGTTTGCCTGCTCCACCACACTGGGGATCTTCTGCTGGTTTGCTGAGGTGGGGTTTGCTAGGATGCTTCATGTCCTGGACATCTCCTATTAGCCAAGTAATATGAATCTTTCTTGCTGATCCTCCAAGTCTCCCAAGCTAAAAGATTACTCTACCATGTCTTTCCAATGCCTCTGCTGTTCCAGGATTTGTTCTGGAGCACTCACTATTTTATGTTTTTTTGGAGGTGAATATGGGAAAGTTACAGTAATTTATTGCTTCTTCTGCCATATTGGCTCCTAGAAGTGAGTCTTTAAATGCATCAGAAATGATGTTGGTTCATAGTTCATGTTCCAGTACTTTTTTGTTGAATTTGAAGAGTGACTTCCTTTCAAAAAATAAATTCCAGGCTATATCTTGAGGTTCCGTGGATATTGAACATATGATCCTATTTCTTCTATAGTTACAGTACTATATTCTGAGAAGTAATGTTCACCATGATGACCCTGAGAGACTTTCAGAGTTTTGATCACAAAAGCTATATCAAATTATATTCACTATACTGAGGTAATCTAGATTGGTAGAGAGCCAACCTCTGGGTCCAGAAAAGTGGGTTCAGATACTACCTTTGATACAGATGGGCAGTACGACACTAGAAAACACACTTTAAATCTTAGTGCTTCAGGCAGCTGTCTAAGACTACTCACTTAAGAGTAGTCGCTGACCTTTTGGTGTTTCCTAATGTAGAGTTCACTAATGAAATCACAGGTCAAAAAACTTCCCCTTAGAACCTCTTATTTACTGAAACAGGGAGGGGGGGGGAAAGGACTAATATACTGAAATACTGCTGAATTAATTTTAACATCAAATGGCAGAGTTTCCTAGTTTAACTATTTTTTTTTTTTGCTTTTTGGAGGGCAGTTGGGGTTAAGTGACTTGCCCAAGGTCACACGGCTAGTTTTTTTGTGTTGTGTCTGAGGCCGGATTTGAACTCAGGTACTCCTGACTCCAGGACCAGTGCTCTATTCACTGCGCCACCTAGCCGCCCTAGTTTAACTATTAAATGAGAAAATTTTAATTAAGCTGAGTACTCTACTCCAGTTTTGCTTAAAATATATGTATATTCTGCCATACTACTATGCTGACTTTCACAAAATATGCTATGAATCCTTACCTCCTCCTCCAGCTGCAGTTGCTTGCTACTCATCCAGGCAGCTCTGCCCTCAAAAGACTCAAATACCCCTCCTCTGCTGAAAGTCATGGGAAAATAAAAAAGAAGAGGGAGAAGAAGAAAGGAAGGAAAAAAGAGCTAGAAGAATCCCAAAGTGGAAGAATCCCTACTTGAGAACTTCTTTGTTGTCAGCATAAACATTCAATATGCAAAGAATACTTGTATGTCATGAACAAAAAAATGAGAACAACTTCTCTATCCCCTTGATTTTTCTGTCCCTTGACTGCAGAGGTGGAACTATTGTCATTTTAAAAATAGCTCATTACAACGAAAATCCCAGACATTGCTAATTTAGTTTTGAACTTGACATTGGTGAGATTAATGCTGTGTAAGGACTGATCCAAACTGTGAAACTAACACCCCAAACCACCCCCATCCTGAAAACCAAGGGAATATAAAGAAGATTATTCTCCTAACGTGTTAGGGGAAATATTTATATGTGTGTTCTTGGTATATCTTTGAAGTAAATATTCCTTATAAAAACTAGTCTAATATAAAGTAGCTGAATAGAACTGAGGTGCTAGTCACTGGGGTCATCAATAATTGGGGGAGTGATGCAACAATAGGTGACTTGAGCTGATGTCAGAGGAAATATCCCCACCACTAACCCCCAGGTGCCTGAGAATGATGGGGGTGGAGTTTGAGGGGAAGGAAATACAATAGGCCTAATCATGAGAGAGTGGGGTCAGAGTAAACGCTATTACACTACCATTAATTAATATTTTTCGAAATGATATAGTTGTTTTTAATACTATAAAATCAATGATTTTAAGGTTATTTGCTTCATTGATGAGACTGGGGTAGGGAGAAAGCCAAGTATAGTGGTACAGGTCCGGGACACTGAGATAGGTAGATCACTTGACTTGAGCTTGGGAGTTCTAAGCTGTAGTGAGGGTAAAACTAATCAGATATCTTCAATAAGTCCAGTACCCAGATGGTGGGTCCCTAGAAGCTGGGTGAGGGGGAGACACACCATGATGCCTAGGGAAGGAGTGAACTAGCATAAATCAGAAACAGCAAATCAAATATTCTCTACCAATTCAGCAATGTAGTGGCCAGCACTGCACTTCCAGCATGGGTGAAATAGGAAGATTCCATAGGGGATGTGTGTGTGTGTGTGTGTGTGTGTGCATGCGCGCGCATGTGTGGGCACACACCCTTGTGGATACAGGCACTCCTGTGTGAGAGAGAGGAAGAGAGAGAAACACAAAGAGAGAGAGAAAGATAAAAATAGAAAGAGACAAAGAAATTGGGACAGGGACAGAGATTAGGGGAGAGGGGAATGACTTAAGTTCCAGGTAGAAATCAGCATTCATTGGTCTAAAATATACAAAAATACATCTTAAGTAATGAAGTAAAAATCTAAATTATTCCTTCCAAATATTGTGAAAGTCCGTATGATCTACATATAACTAAAACATTACACTGGTGCCCAAATCAGAGTGGCAGCTTACAAATGAGCCTTACATCTCATTTAGTATCCATGTCTAATTTGTAAAATGCCTACCCCTGTCATGAAAAATGACTCTTTAGGGAGAATGTCTAATAAGAACAATAACTGGTGTTGATTATTATTCATCAGTCCCTTTGGACCTCAGGGACCAGATGGGACATGAAATGATGATTCCCTGAAAAATTCCCTTTTGGGGAGAGAGGAGTCAGGAGCCATTGTTTGGTCTGCTAATGACTTAAGAAAAGCTGTTCAGAGAGATGTCTTTTGAAGTACTTCTCCATTTGGCAAAGCAGATTTCTGGAACTGAAACAAGAACTATAGTTGAACTACACTGACTAAGAATGCTCTGCTCTTCCTCAGAGATCAAGAGCTGCCGCATGCTTTGTGATATAAATAGTGACTGGTGTAAGAAGGGAGGGTTAAACAGCTCTTCACGTTCCATCATTAAAGATGAGGTCTCAGATTTTGGAAGGGTTAGACTGGTAGCCAGAGCAAACTGTGAAAGTCGATGGTGATGTGACTTCTGGCAGTCATGTAAAAACAAACCTGCCAAGTTCTGCACTCATCCATATTCCCTAATAGTTTCTACTGCAAAGCAGAATTAGACCTAACTGTAATTAAATTTTGGATTCAGTCCTTTAAGAAAGATTCAGCATCAGATTATCAGAATGCTAGTTACTGAATTCAGGTGCCATCCTTTCTATGAAACTTCCTTAAATATGCCAGAGGAAGCAATATCCTGGGAAACATCCTTTTCTAAATCTCTCAGGAAGGAAGGAAGAAAAAAGCATTTATTAATCATCTGCTGTGGTCTGGGCACTATGTTTAGTGCTTTACAAATATTATATCATTTAACCCTCACAATAAGCTGAAAGGTAGGTGCTATTATTCTCCATCCGCATTTTACTAATCAGGAAACAGAGACAGATAGACATGCCTACAGTCACACAGTCAGTCAGTAAGTGCCTAAGGTTAGATTTGAACTCAGGTCTTTCTGATTCTAGTCTTACCCCTCTATCCAGCACTCCACTTAAATGCCCAGTGCCACTTATAACCATTTAACACATAAATTTAATTATAATTATTTTACTAATTGTGAGGGTTTTTTTGCATCTGCTAGATTACAAGCATGCCAATAGCAGGTACAGTTTTATATTCATCTTTGGTCCATCTCACCTGGGGACCATCCCCATCTCCCAGTAGGGAGTCAACAAATTGGAGCATGAGTTGAATCTAATAGAGAACTACCATTCAGTCAATCTAATGTTAAGTATTCTAGAATTGGTTACTGGTATTTGTATCAAAACAACAAAGTTGGATGATTCAAAATGTTCAGTAGAAGCTTTGATTGGAATCTTAGTTTGATGTCATCTAGTGAACAGTGAGGAGTTATAGGGGCAGATGATGCAAAGAAATACATAATTCTATAATTATACTCTTTTCCACCATCATAGCAATCACTAGGTAATGAGAATATAGTAATAAAGCTATTTGTATGTGTATATAAAGGTAAAGTGCTGAGAGGATAAACTCTTCAGGGTTTAAAGAAAAAAAGTTGTTCCAGGTCACTGGAAAACTTTGAATGGCATCCATACCCAAGTGAAAGAAACAAGTTTAATGTAGCAAATGAAGCCACCAAAGACGAAAACAGTACAAGAAAGAAAATGAATCTAGCTGACATTCATGGGTTAGATAATGACCATAGTTAGAAAGATAGACAGACAGACAGGCAGACAGATAGAATAAGTTATAGAGAAAGATGTTACAGATACATAGATATAGATGATATAGTATATAGAGATAGAAATATTAATATAGCTATACATATACACATAAATGTAAATATTACAATATGATGTTTATTTCTATGTATTATATTGGTGTATATGTATATTTATATGGTTGTATAGATATATATGTATGTATGTTTTACTAGTATATGTTTATGTATGTATTATCAGATTTAAAATTATATTCTTTTTGGATATTTACTTACTTTTTAAAGTACTGACATAATATTTATAAGGTAATGCCTGGTGCTTAAAATTCAACCAAACAAATACAATAAAACTATTCTGCTGTAAATATATAAAATTCTACTACATCCCAAGGGTATGAAGATGAAAAATAATACAAGCTCTGTCCTCAAGACCTACCAATTTACAATCCAATTGACAGTATAATCTATTAGTGCAAGTGTTGGTTAGTATTTTCAAATTTGTAGATGTATAGCTATAATCCAACCTTTAGTACAGAATCAGAATGATAGAATTTTAGCATTGGAAGGGATATCAGAGGTTATGCTTGAAGAAGAAATTCCTCTACAACATACTCGACAAGTCATTGTTCAGCCATTACTTAAAGACCTCAAATTAGGAGAAATCTATTACCTCCCACAATAACCCTTGTGCTTTTGGGTAGAAATTTAATTAAGAACTGTTTTATTTTGAACTGTTATTAAGAACTATTTTATTTTATTTATATTGAGCAAAAAATTACTTTGCATTTTCTACTCCTTGCTCCTAACTCTAGCCTTTTGGGGCTAAGATTTATCAGAAGTGTGTTTTTTGTTGTTTAAAAATTTGTTTTTTCTGTTTGTCACTGTGACCTGATTGACCTTGAATCAGCCTCCTGCTTATATAATGGCATAAAAAGCTTCACCAAGGTAAAGTTGTGGCCTCTCCAACTTGGTAGATGCCTGAAAACCACTTGAATTACCAAAATTTGCCATTCTGATCAATAAATCTGATCAATCAATCAATCATTTCCATATAGAGAGGAGAGGGTAAGGTGTTGATGGAAGCTAAGTGCCTCTGTATAATTCTTGAAGAGGCAGCTAAGTGGCTTATTGGAAGAGCTCTGGACCTAGAGTTAGGAAGACCTGAGTTCAAATGTGACTTCAGACACTTAAGAGTTGTGTGACTCTGGGGAAATCAGTTAACCTCTATTTGCCTTAATCCATGGGAAAAAGAAATGGTAAACCCCTCTGGTATCTTTGTCAAGAAAACCACATGGACGATATGGTTCACAAGTTCACCAAGCATCAGATATAGAACAACAATCATTGTTGCATATCCTTTCTGTGATAGGTCAATTAGACCTCTTTTTTGTTAACTTAATGAATTACAAGTACTTCATTTTATCCCAAAGTTCAAAAGGAATAACAGGGTAATGGCATCAGACCTTTCCTAATATGGTAGCCCTTCAGATATTTGAAGACATCTGTTGTATACCCTATGAATGTTTTATTCTTCAGTTCAAATACCCCCAGATCCTTCACTAGATCTTCACATGATATAACGTTCTTTAGCTCTGTCTTATGTTAGTGGTATGTCAAATAGTGTACCCTAGTAACTCATGTAACGCACATATATTTGTAAGCTCCAATATAATAGCTGTTCTTTCCAAACTTAACTTGAGTTTTATTCACCTTGTGTTGATTCAAAACATAGAAGACAACAGTTTCTAGAAAAAGGAAGCTGAGGATGACCAAACTGTAATCTAAATCCACCCAAAGAGAGTGATAAAATTGATGTGAGCCAGCTGTAACAGATTACAAATGAGGAGCTACGCAGAAGAGGTAAGGGAAAAGGTATCATGAAAAAAAAGTATGATTGAGAAAAATGTTAGGCTCGACATGTGGCAAGAGTAAGAGACTGAGCCTGAATGCTTCATTGGTATCCTAATAAATGTAAAGAGAGCTAGAGAAAAATGTATTTATACATTTATAAATTTTTATATATATTTATGATATATATCATAATGTATATATAATATATATATAATATATATTTATATATATGTATATATATATATATATATACATTTATACATTAAAAATGTATAATAACAAGCAAATTTATTGGAGGCCATGGACTAGACTAGGCACGGATGAGTTACTTTTGGTACCACTAGAGGGAATTTGTTGTTCATTTGCTTTCAGTCACATACAGCTCTTTATGACACCATGCGAGATTTTCTTGGCAAAGATATTGCAAAGAGCTTCTCCAGCTCAATTTACAGATGAGAAAACTGAGGCAGACAAGAGTAAATGACTTGTTTAGGGTCATATAGCTAGTCAGTGCCTGAGGCTAGATTTGAACTCTGGAATGAGTCTTCCTGACTCCAGGCCTGGCTCTGTGTCCATTATACCACTTAGCTGTCCTACTGGAAGAAAAACTAGTATCATTAAGATCACAGATCCATGGAATTACTGGAATAAGAGAGGCATAAAGAAAATGTATTGGGAATACAGAAGAAAATAAGATCTTTTTGACAAAGGGGAAATTGGTAGACTTTAGGAAGAAGTGACTAACTATCTCTTATCTTTGTGTTCCCAAGTCCACTTCTTACTTAAAATGCTTTGAAACCATCTATGCTCAGGTCAAGTGATATCTCCTAAATGATCTCTTTCCTTATTACTCCAGCTATGAATGTTCCTGTCACCTAAATTATATTTTCTTCAGATGCATTTTCTATTTACTTACATGTATGCTGTTCCATATAATAGAATGTAAACTTTTTCAGGACAAAAATGAATTTTTGTTTATGTTTCCCTGATGCCTAGCATAAAATAGGGACTTGATGAATGCTTAAAGTGTTGATTGAATGATCAATTGATGGATGAGGACTCCATAAAGCACAGATATGCAGTTGGTTGTTCCAGGAAGATGGAACAATTATGAGCAAATGTCCATGGAAATGGAAAATCAAAGTCATGGCTGGAGAATGAGTACAGTATTACTTGAACAAAGGGTATTTAAAATAGTAGGAAATATTGTTGAAAGGTTAGGTTTGGGTTAGAATGCCATACCAAAGAACCAGAGGTTATCGACAATAGGGAGCCATAATAGTGAATCTTTTAAAGCAGAGGGTCACTTGATCAGAGATATTTGATTTAGCCAAGAGTATCCTAGTAATGGTGTCAAAATGCAATTCAGAGGGGATACTGGCCGTAAAGAAATTAAGTAGGATACTACTATGATTGGCCAGGTGACAGATAATGAGCATTTACATAGATATGTCTGTGAAAATCAAAAAGAATGGGAAAAACAATGTAGCGTAGATGCTTTTTTAGAAGAGTGAAAAGTTGACTCTGTTTCCTAAGCTTCTGTTTTAGATAATTTACTTGGAAGATTGTTATATCAAATAAAAAGTGGAAAAAATCAGGAAGATAAAGCTTTGGGTAGGGAGTAAAGAAATAATGAGTACAATTTTGGACCTCAATTAATGGCGCTAATGAGACATCTATTTGGAGCTGTTTATCTGGATTTCAGAAAAGCTACAGAGCCAAAGATAGAAATATAAGCCATCTTTAGAGAGGAGCAGATTAAAACAGTAAATTACATAAGTTTGCCATTAAATTAAAGTATTCTTAAAACATGTTTTGATTTTTTTCTCTGAATTGTATTTTAGCTCTTCCTAGGAAATACAAAGATCTAGGCTATTTGAAGGCTATACTGAACATTACTCTTGCACAACTATAGTAAACTAAGATGCTGTAAATACATTTATACCTCAAACACATATGAATAATTTTAAAGACGAATAGTAAAATCAGAACACCTGGGTTCTTGCTGTGGTGTTATTTAATTGAAATTTTGGTCAAGTCATTTAACCTCTCTAGTTTCAATTTCCTCTTCTCATTTGGATGGGAAAGAAGGAAGGAAGGAAGGAAGGAAGGAAGGAAGGAAGGAAGGAAGGAAGGAAGGAAGGAAGGAAGGAAGGAAGGAACGGAAGGAAGGAACGGAAGGAACGGAAGGAACGGAAGGAGGGAGGGAGGAAGGAAAATGGTAGTGATTACTCTTAAATTGACACCAGTGAAAAAGTAGCTTGCAGTAAATTATTTCTAAGACTCCTTCAGGCTCCAACACTTCTTTGTTTCTATGATTTAAATTTCAGATGGTTGAAATTAGGCACTCAGTGACTTGACGGACCTAAAAAGGAATAAACAACTGAATGTCTAGATAGGTTCGTATGCTAGAGTGGAAGTAGAAGATCTGCTTTTCTATTCCTTTGTTTAAGAAATACAAAGGCTTATAGCAAAGATATATGTTTTTATGTGAATAATGATATAAATGCATTTATTAAAGTATTCAAGGATTTATATGATGGATAAATGGCATAAATCTAAATAATAAATAAATGAAAATGTTTAGCCTTGTCATTGTAAGTTGTGGAAAACTACACCACTGAACCAAAATTTGCAACTGTGGCTGCTCACCGCTGTCTCTGATTTTAGATTGAATGTCCATTATTATAGTTTTTACCTGGCTGTCTGATATCATTGAAACCTGTGCTCAACTATACTTTCCTCACTGAAATGACATAAATATTTCATAAGTCTCTGAACTGAAAAATAATCCTAATAAATCCATATCTGTTCTACACATTAGGGTGTGGCTGCAATACTTTGTGACACCTTGTGTGGTTTTATATATTATACACTTCTTTTTGAGGTATGGCCTCAGCTGTGTAGTGACTAAATTCTGCTTTTCCTCACTGATGTCAGTTTAAGGGTAATCAATCACTACAGTCTTCTTTCCTTCTTTCGTTCCTTCTTCCTTCTTTTCTTCCTTCTTCCCTCCCTCCCTTCTCTCGCCTTCCTTCCCACTTCCTTCCTCACTCCCTCCTTTGCCTTTTTTCTTTCTTCCTTCTCTCCATATTTGAATCTTTTTTTCATTTTTAGCATCTAATTATCTTTTGTCTTTTTTCTCCCTAGCTTATATCTTAGAAAGGAACGACAGCTTGAAGTTTTCTGTTCTCACAAAAGACATTTTCTCCTAAATCCATATGCCGGGTTTGGGTACAAGATCATTTTTAAAGAGCTCAGGCAATGGAAATAGAATCTAGAGTGAAAATGAGGCAGAGTATTACTGGCGTGGATAATTAAGGCCCTGAGTTAGCCAGAGCTGGTTCTAAAAACCACAGTGGCCATGCTGTTGCTTCTCTTAGTAACCTAGTGTGGTTATGACAAAAAGGGAGGAAAAGGTTCTGAATGAAATAAAAAGATGATGTTTAAATATGGTTTTTATTTTTCTTTTTATATATATATCCATTTTTTTCTTCTAAGTATATTCCCTTGTGAGGCATTTTCTGTCTTCACCATTTTGTATTTGTATGTGAATGTGCTTGTGTGTGTGTGTGTGTGTGTATTACAAATCATGACAGAAGAATTTGGGACCTTTTATCAATTAGATAATAAAAATAACTTCCCCTCATTTCCCCTTTTTACTCACAGAGATCTCAGTTGTGCTGTTTTTGTATTTCCTGAAGTTATATATGATCCTACTGCATGCTCCTTAATTCAGACACACTGCACATCCATTTTATATATATATATATATATATATATATATATATATATATTGTTTTACTCCTTGAGATACTCTCAAGGGATGCACAGCTCATATTTATGGCAGCTTTGGGGGCAGGGCTGGGGAGGGAGGGGAGTGATACGGTCAAACTCTATCATACTTAAGAACCAACATGCATAATGTTAAACACTCAGTCTCCAATGAAAGAGTCACAATTCTGGCCCCAGAATATTTTTGTCGTACTATTTCATGTCATATTCTAGAGACAGATGATTCCTGATTAGCCCCTGGATTTCCACAGTTTTTCATGTCTATTACTTAGAACAGGGTCTATTTGGCAGCTGAATCTAGTAAAAGTGGGATCACTTTGGTCTTTGGTCTCCTTAAGATGCCTGTAGCAACAGAGGGCCCCAAGCCAACATAAAACAGGCACAGACACCTACAACATCTGAATAGTGTTTCCTGTCTGTAGTTCTCATTTTTACACTTGGCATGGGATTCGATAACCTTTACCCTGTTCTTTAAAGACATGCCTTTTATTGGAGCTTAGAGTGACACGGCCTCCAAACTAGCCTAAGTCTTAGGCTTCTACTGAACTCCAGTTGTACCATATGTGCAAAAAGATACATATGCTAACGTATGGCCAGTAATCTACTTTGTATATTTGGTGTTCAGTAATTTTAGTTGTGTCTGACTCTTCATAACCCATTTGGGATTTTTTTGGCGAAGATGCTGGCATATTTTGCTATTTCTTTCTCCAGTTCATTTTACAGATGAAGAAACTGAAACGGAGTTAAGTGACTTGGCCAGGATCACACAGTTAGTGGATATCAGAGGCCAGATTTGAACTCAGATCTTCTTGACTCCAGGGCTAGTTCTCTGTCCACTGAGTGATCTATCTGCCCCACTCTTAATAAATGTCTATTGAATTAAACTGAGAAAATAGAGATGATTATAATTATTTTGTCTGAAGATATCTATGTATCCCACCCATCATTACCAGAGTGAAGAACCTGGTCTTTGGAGTCATAGGTAGGTTTGGGTTGAAGTCCTTTGACCACACATACATTAGCGATAGTACTAAGAATTATTTTTGCCACTGCTTCTAAAATTTAATACTTGGTCCTTATGAAACACAAGAAATAGTTCCACTATTTGTCTGCTTCGGCATCCATTGGTTATGAATAAACTCATAAAGATTTAGTACATACCATCCTGTGGCCTAGAGTAATTCAATACAGTTTGTCCTGCTTAAGAAACCACTTGGACTCAATACCATATCTATCAACATACGTGTGTGTAAACATATTTGTTTATATGTACTATGTATACATACACACATGCATATACACTTATGTAAATATACTCTGTGTATCTATCCACTAGAAGGCATCATTACTCCCAAACTTGGGACTTCCTTTTGCTTATCCAAAATACGCATGGCTCTGTAATTACCCAGAGAAGCTAAAGGACTAAGCAGTTGGGAGATAAAGGCAATTTGTAAACAGCAGTGTGGGATTCCTGCTGTTGTAAATGTCACAGTGAAATGCCTCACTCTATAAAAGCTTTACTGAGTGAAAAAATTACTTGTTTTCGAGTATCATCTTTTTTCAACACACTGGAAACTGACTTTGTCTCATGCTGGGGAGTTTTGTTGAACAAAATGAGGCTTAATCAGGCTATCTCAGAAAGTAGCACAATCCCCATTATTCATTATACTATATGTGGAATTCTTCAGGATGAAAACCATTAAGGAACTGTCTTTGTTTACATGACTATTCATACTTCTACTCCAGCATGTCCTTGCAGTTATAAATTCTCAACTATTCTGTCCTTTAGCAGTCATAGACAAGCTCGACCTCTCCTTAGGAGGCTAGCAGAGCTGTGTATGACACTTGGACCATTCTTTTTACTTCCCTTATAGACACACACATAGACGCACAGAGAGACATTCCTTTCATTGGTTTATTTTCTTTTGCAATCCCTCAGAATCTGGGGCCCTGAGATAGAAACACTTAAATATATAGCTTCCTAAATTTACCAAAATCTTGAGACTAAACTATTATGGGGTTGTAAAAATGATGAAGCCACAAGTCATTCTAAAGCAATTCCTATGTAGCACATTAGTGAAATGAGCAAGAGGTGCTGTGTGATTTTATTTAAGCATATGTTAGATATCAAGGGTGAATCTCAACAAGAAAGTATTGGTAATTTGATGGCAAAGACAAATTGGATGCCTCTCAAATCTAATATATATTCAAAATTGAACTCATTATCTTTTTACTAACTCTACCCACCTTACAAAATTCTTTATTTTTCCTAAGGTCATGATCATTAAACCAGTCACTCAGATTCACAACCTTGTGTTGTTCTTGGCTTCTCACTCTTCCTCACACCATATATACAATCAATTGAAATATTTTGTCATTTCTACATATACTTTATGTTATACTCATGCCTTTTTCTCCATATATACAAATAACATCTTAGATAAGGCTCTCATTAAACTATTGCAATATCTTCCTAATTGATCTATCTCATATCTTCTTTAATTCTCTAATTCTCCATGGAACTGTCAAAGTTATTCTCCTAAAATGTATGTCTGATCATGATACCCCCTTAATTCATAAAACTTTATTAGCTCTGTATTGTCTCTAGGATTTATATAAGCCCCACTGGAAAGATTTTAAAGAACTTCAGGACCCAGTTTCACCCCACTTGTGCAACTTAATTAAATATTATTACTTTCTTTCCCAAACTCTATGGTCCAACCAATCAGGCCTTCTTGCTGTACCTTACTTATGAATTTCCATCTCTTGCTTCTATGCCTTTGTCATCCATATCTGAAATGCATCCTCACCTCACTTCTGTCTCTTTGATGCCCCTGTTTTCTTCAAAATTCTACTCAGATGTTCCATTCTATTTTAAGACTTTTCCTCATTCTTCTAGCAGTCTCTATACTCTTGTCATAAAATATACTTTATACTTATTTTCTATCTATCAATCAACTATCTATCTATCTGTCTGTCATTCTTCTATTCTGTCTGTATGTCCTTCCGTCCACCCATCTGTCTTTCTGTCTGTCTATCTATCTATCTATCTACCTACCTACCTACCTACCTACCAACCTATCTATTCTCCCCCGATAGAAAGAAAGCAACTCATGGGCAGACACTATGTCATTATTTTCTTCATATACTTAGTATCTAACACAGAGCCTAGCATGTAATGGGTGCTTAATAAATGCTTATTGTTTCAATGTAAGACAATATCTGAGCATTACTTTCGCTTTCCTAGAAATCTAAATTAATGTTTGCTTGCCCAGTTGAAAGCGTTTATTACTGTTTACCTTAGGACTTAATTTTGTGAGTATACTTTAGCCTTGTTTACCAGCTTGCCTTGACTCTTAGAGGTGGACTTGTAGGAAATTGGTACCTGCCTTCTTTTCAGCTTTCTTAATTGTCAATACTGTCAATATTCTTAGGTGAATGGTGTTTTAAAGGAGGGATATTCAAGGGAAAAAAATCTCTTAATGCTACTTTAAAATTTACCATAACTTAAGAGAGTGACTCCTTTGCTCTTTCTTACATGCTTTAAGCAAATTATTTTTAAAATTATTAGTAATTAGAAGGCTTTCTTCATTTCATTCAACATGCAATTGGGTATTTTAATGTATTTTTTTGCTTAATGGGAAGATTTTTCCCATCTATTAATAGGCCCATGTGACCTGCTTAAGTCACGGAAGCCTAAGTCACATGAGTTGGAGTTACATGAGCCTGGGTCATGAGGGTTGTGATATCCTCTGACCCTGAAGAAGTATATATATACTCCAAGATTAACATTTTTAATGGGGGCTCACTCATGGGAAGAGTGTTCATGTGATATAGCCAGATGAGACTCTGGGTAGTAATTAAGGAGACCCCTAGCTTTGAAAACCCAGATGTTGGTGCTTCTCTCTCTCTGGTAACTGTGTACGTGTGTAATGATCAGAGAGTCAGATCAGTTAATCTGTAATGTATTCATTATTTGTGTCTGACAGCTAGAAGCCATGTCTATTGGTCTTTGTGCTATTATTTCTGTTGGTGAATTATGTTTATATTTTCTCTGAAGTTCAGGGTGCTATTTCCTCCAAACTAAGTAAATATATGTGTGAGTGTATGAATATGTGTATATGTATGTATATGTATATGTTTTGATTTTTTATATATGTTTGATTAAAGTAAGATTGTTGATTTCTTTTGAGTTGCTCTTCCTTAGAAAAAAAGATCAAGGGGGTAGGGGCAAGATGGCATTGAACTCCCACTCCAACCACCTCCAATACCTGTAAAAATAGACTCTAAAAAATTTTTAGAACTACAGAACCCAAAAACTTACAAGAGAGAAACAAATGTCCCACTGAAGGCAGCCTGGCAGGCCAAAAGGAATGGTCTATTGCACCAGGCTAGGAGCCAAGCACAGTCCCTTGTGAGCTGAGCCATCCGAGATTTGCAGCCCAGACTGTCTGAAGCAGACTTCAGGAGAGTGAATCACTAGCAACTGTTGTCAATGGCCAGACTTCTCAACCTGTGAATGCCAAAGAGAAACAAAAGGTCAGTAGGAAACTCTGTCAGAACTGGATGAGAGAAGAATGTGGTCCAATCACTGCCCCAGGGTCAGAGGTGGCAGAGGCATGATAGCTTCAGCTGTTGCCTTGTGGTTGCCTCCAGAGCTCCCAGACTGCAGATTGTAGGTGGACCAAGCAATCATTCAGAAGATTATCACTCTTGCTTTGACTTGCTTGGATCTCGGTTGCAATCTTGGGTGGTACTCCTGAGGTGAAGAACTCTAGTGTGCCAGAGCTTGTGGTGGCTGTAGAGACAGCGCCCTCCTCATAACTCTGACACTAGCCCTGAAAACAACTGCAAAACCCCAGCAATTTGAGAGATAGCTCTCTTCACTCTGGAAGCAGTGGAAAAGAGCTCAAAAGTCAAGTAATTACCTGGCAAGATGAGCAAAGAGAGGAAGCACAATCAGATTATAGAGTCTTTTCTGGGGACAAAGAGCATCAAAACATGGAACCAAAGAAGACAAAAACGTCAAAACACCAGAATCAAGAGTTTCCAAGAAAAACATGAATAGGTCACAGGCCATGGAGGAGCTCAAGAAGGATTTTAAAAATCAAGTAAGAGAAATGGAGGAAAAAATGGTAAGAGAAATGAGAATGATGCAAGAAAGTCATGAAAAGCAAGTCAACAACCTGACTGAAGAAAATAACACCTTAAAAAATAGATTAACTCAAATGGAAAAAGAGGCCCAAAAAGTCAATGAGGAGAAAAATGCCTTAAAAAGCCAAATTTTCCAGATGGAAAAGAAATTTCAAAAATTTACTGGATAGAATAATTCCTTAAAAATTAGATTGGAGGGGCGGCTAGGTGGCGCAGTGAATAGAGCACCGGCCCTGGAGTCAGGAGTACCTGAGTTCAAATCCGGCCTCAGATACTTAACACAAAAAACTAGCTGTGTGACCTTGGGCAAGTCACTTAACCCCAACTGCCCTCCCCCCCCAAAAAAACCAAAAAAACCCCCAAAAACAAAAATTAGATTGGAGCAAACAGAAGCTAATGACTTTATAAGAAATCAAGATACTAAAAAACAGATCCAAACAAATGAAAAAAATAGAAGACAATGTGAAATATCTCATTGGAAAAACTGCTGGCCTGGAAAATAGATCCAGGAGAGATCATTTAAAAATTATTAGACTACATGAAAACTATGATTAAAATAAAAACAAAACCTAGAAATTATTCTTCAAGAAATATTCAAATAAAATTGCACTGATATTCTAGAACCAGAGGGCAAAATAGAAATTGAAAGAATTCACCAATAACCTCTTGAAAAAGATCCCAAAAAGAAAACTCCTAGGAATATTATAGCCAAATTCCAGAGTTCGTAGGTCAAGGAGAAAATACTGCAAGTACTCAGGAAGAAATAATTTGAGTATTTTGGAAACATAATCAAGATAACATAAGATCTAGCAGCTTCTACACTAAGGGATCAAAGGGCTTGGAAAATGATATTCTGGAAGTCAAAGGAACTAAGATAAAAATGAAGGATCACCTACCCAGCAAAACTGAGTATAATGTTCCAGGGGAAAATATGGCTATTCAATAAAATAGAGGACTTTCAAGCATTCATGATGAAAAAAAACAAGGCTGAACAGAAAATTTGACTTTTAAATACAAGAAGCAAGAGAAGCATGAGAAAGTAAACAGAAAAAAAGAAATCATAAGGAACTTACTCAGGTTGAACTATGTACATTCCTACATGGAAAAGTGATCATTCTAACTCATGAGATGGATTGTTGAAGGGAACATATATGTATTGGAGGGTGTATGTGTGTATAAATATATATGTGAGTGTGTTTATGTGTGTACATGTGTACATAGACAGAGGACACAGAATTAGTTGAATGTGAAAGGATGATATCTAAAAAATAAAATTAAAAGATGAGAGAGGAATGTATTGGGAGAAAGAGAAAGGTAGAGATTGAATGCGGTAAATTATGTCATATAAAAGAGGCAAGAGAAAATTATTACAATAGAGGGCAAGAGCAGGAAAGTGAAAGGGAATGGGTCAACATTACTCTCACTGAATTTGGTTTAAGGAGATAAAAATGTACACACTCAATTGGGTATTGTACCCTACAGAGAAGTAGGGGGTAAGTGGTTAAGAGGCAGGGGATGATAGAAAGGAGGGCAGACTGGGGGACAGAGTAGTTAAAAGCAAACAGTTTTGAAAAGGAACGTGGTCAAAGGAGAAAACAGAATAAGTGGGGAGCTGGATAGGATGGAGGGAAATAATAGTCAGTCTTTCATAATATGACTACTATGGAAATCTTTGGGTTAACTACACATATATAACCTATATTGAATTGCTTGTCTTCTCAGTGGGGGTTGAGTGAGAAGGGAAAAACAGAAAGAATCTGGAAATCAAAGTTTTAAAAACAAATGCTTAAAAAAATTATATTTTTACATGCTGTAACTAATATATACAGGCACTGGGGTATAGAAGTCCACTTTGCCCTACTAGAATGTTAGGGTGGGGGGATGGGGAAGGATATAAAAGAGAACAGATTAGGGGATTTGGCATTCAGTAGGCTAGCTACCTTGGGCTCGGAGATAGAGGAAATACAGAGAGAAATTCATAACTCAAAATCTTGTGGAAATGAATGTTGATAACTAAAAATAAATTAAGTAATTGGAAAAAGAAAAGAAAAACAAATCAAAGAACCTGTGCTAGCAGCCCTCCTGTGTGCTGCTGTTACTGGTCTTACACCCCCTCAGCAGCTGCAAGTAGCATTGAAGTTACAATCTTACACACTATGATCAGTATTTTGTGATACAGAAAAAGAAGCAAAAGATATACACAGGGCAAAGTTTAAAAGTTAAAAAAATGAGGTGTAAGATTGCATATAGAAAAATACTAAAACAGGTATAGACTCCTATTTATATGTATAAATGTTAAGGGGGTACTAAAAATGTGAATGCACGTTTAAATCCCCCTTGGATTCAAGGAAATGACTTTGCCTCTGAATGCACAATTTTGGAAGCTTCAACATATGGATCCTGCAGATAATTTGCTACCAGAACACTATTTGAAAGAGCAAGTTAGAATGCACTTAATCAATATGTCTGAAAAACTGCTCACTCACCTAATTGAAAGGATGGCCAAAGAAACTTAATGCATTTTGTTTCATTGACTATAAACCTTAGTTGAGTGACATGCCTGCTCCTGCTAAATTTACACACCCAATACCACGTCTCATATATTGCCTGTGTAGAGACAACACTGGCATGTCTGTATCCTTGTCTCCAACCCACTATGGACTGCTTTGTGAGGACAAAGAGAAAATGTAATGTTTTCTCCGTTTCTTTACAGAAATGCTTTGTATAAGTTCATTTTACTATATTTACAGGCCCTAAATATACCTCTTTATTTTAAATGGCACTACATTCTTTCAAGTTGCATATTTTCACATTTTCTTGGCAATGGGGTCATGAGGGAGAAGTAGGGGCAGGGGAAGAACCATTCTCAGGTTGGTAGAGTGCTTGGGTGCTTCTGCTTGGGCCCCAGTTCCAAGATGACATTTCTCCCTAGCTTCAGAACACTATCCCTGGTGCTTTTCCCCCCAGCCCAAGAACACTATGCCTAGCAATAAGTCATGAGGGAGTCCCAGTTAGATAAACCACCTTTCCCCACAATTACTTATAAGTGGGTCACCGTAAAAACAAACCATCTTTTCCTATCACAAGAACAAGCTAACCTCTGAAGAAATTCTCTTGTAAAAGCTGGACTATCTTATAACCATAAAATGATCATGTATTGATTCCCAAAGTTATCGTATTCAATTCAACAGTCAAGTTGTAGTCATCAATTCTCAAAACTATCTTGCTAGAGACATAAGAGACCAAAAATACACCCCTGAGGAACCCCTTCCCCTGGTTTTCAGTAGTGAATGACACCTGACTTACTTGAACTGAAAGAAGGCTTGAGTAGTACCAAAGATTTTTCTGAGGCAGACCCACACCTTTTACCCTTTTATTTCAGGGTTTCCAAGACCCCTAGATTAAAACATTTCCATTATGTCCCCTTCTGGTCATAAAAGAAACAGTGTAGAAAATGGTCAATTTGTTACAGCAATACTTATCAGAACCTAGACCTATGAGGATAACTTTAGTGATACAGCTCTTACTAGTGCTAAATATACCCAGTCTAAAGAAGACATTTAAATTTCAGTGAAAGTCTAGGATTTGAATATTCTTCACATAAATTATCCACCTTTTCTTCAAACAGATCAGTCATCAACAGGTATTTATTGAATGTCTAATGAGAAAGAAAATGTTTTACTTAAAATATTCTTATGATTATGATTAATTAGTATGATTAATTTCTCTTTTGATGACTGGGATAATTTATTCAGGGTGGTTAAGAAATATATAACAACATAACAAATGTGTAAGATAATTAAAGATGATTTTATTGTTTATTATTCATAAAAATGAGTTTTTAGTAAGGATAAAAAGGATTTCATTCTAAAGGCTGCTCTAGGCATAGTAACATTTCCCCTCAGTGTGTTGTGCTTAAGATTGTCTTGATTTTTCTCTGTTTCTCTCTTTACACTCTTTTTCTTGGTGATATCATTGATGAAAATAGGATCTGAACCCCCACAAGGAAAAGACCATGTCTTTGTTATATAGACCCCAAAAAAGGAAAACCACTGGACTTGCCCAGGTGGCTTGGGTCCTTGGTGTTCACCTAAGGCAATTGGTCCTTTCCAGTTAATCAGCTGCCCTTTCATTGTCTGCACATGATCCCACCCTAGACCACCACTCCCTTAATTCCATCTAGGCCCCTTCTCTGTTCCCACAGTCTTCTCTTTAAATATTCATCTTGCCTCCATGAAAGTGCTCAGATTCAATCTGGACCACTTGCAAATCCAAGTGTTATAAATGCTCACTTTCCTTAAGATTCTAGCCAATGCTCAGATTCCTAAAGAGACTGGCCAATGCTTAGATTCCTTACGAGTGGCCAACATGACAGATTTTTAGAATCGCTCCCATCCTGACCATTTTCATAATGAACCTTCTCTTTGGTGGAAAGAAGGCTTGGGTTCAATTCATTCAGGAAGGACTCATATGTCACTATTTTGATATCCCAGCACCCCTAGACCTCAACATAACTGTTGTGAATGTAATTATCATCTCTGTGCAGATGACTCATAGATCTTCATATCCAGGCCAAATTTCTTTCCTTAAGTTATAGCAATATCAACAACTGACAATTAGACATTTCTAAGATTTCCCATAGACAGTCATCTTAAGTTCAGCATGTACAAAACAGAGCTCATCTATTCCTATGCCAAACTTCCATGTTTCTATTGAGAAGACCTCTCCAAAATTCCAGTCTCCAAATTTGATAACTTTAATATTGTTGGGGTTTAGAGTGTTGAGGTTTAGGGGTGCTTGGGACCCCAATATATCAATATGCTGGGTGCTGCCTAAATGGATTCGACATTGTGGTTCCCTGGCACCGGGAAAACTGCTAATCTTGAGGTCTACTACAGTCAAGAGTGGAAGGTATGTAAGCCTCCCTTTCCCTCTCTCCCTATCCCCTACTCACACTCCAAGCACCTTGGAGGTGCTTTTTGGGCCTTACCTCCCAGGTTCCATAAAGTCAAACACCTAGGAGGCTGTCTCACACTCAGTCTGATGCCCTGATTCTCAGCCCAGTGGTTTATATTCGAGGTCATGGACCTGGACACACCTTCTGAAGCATAGGGTACAAGGACACATCTGGACATCTCCCATCCCAAACAAGGACATCTCCCATCCAAAAGTGTATGCTCAATTCTTTCAATTCTCGGTTCTAGAAATTGGGAAAATGTCAGGTACCTTTTTGTATTTTTTTGTCTTGTTTTGTTTTGTTTATTTCTTGAAGCTTACTCCATTACAGATGAAGAGAGTTCCAACCACCATACTTATAATGAGTCAGTCCTTTTCAGTTCTCCCAAATTACCTTTGGGTTGCCTTTTACAAAATTGGGGAAAAATTAGTTTCTGTAAAGAACTTAAAAAGAAAAAAAAAGCTAGTGTTCTTTCTAACACTGATTGGCCTCAATATCACCTAGAGGACCACAAAGTATGGCCAATTTGGGAAATATTGCAAACACAATACAAAATATCCCCTTGGAACAACTGCTGTTCCCACTAGTGAATTGGGATGGGACTATCAAAAGAGTACATAGTGGAAAGAGAGATCATATGGAAATTTGCCTGTTAGAAGGCCTAAAACATGCATTTTGAAGTCAAATAAATTTTCTTTTTTTAACATAATTTTTTAATTTGTTTTCTTGTTTACATCATTCATTTCCATGAGATTTTTGAGTTACAAATTTTCTCCCCATCTTTCCCCTATGCCCAACCCCCAAACTGTGATTCCACTGTAAAGCCCCTCCCCTAACCTGCTCTCTTTTGTGCCTTCCTCCAACACATCTCTTAACTTTCTGGTACTGCAGGGAGGGTCTCCCTAACCCAGTCCATGTATATTTTATTTCCTAGTTGCATGTATTGCAGAGCTTTAAATTCTAGATTCTTTTGGTTCCTCAGTTGTCACCCACCCCCACTGGAAGGACAAGCAATTCAATACAGGCTGTGCATGTGTGATTACACAGAACATCTTCACAGTAGACATATTGTGACAGTCTGATCATATGACCTTCCTTCCTATCCTTCCCTGCCTTGTTCTCTTCTCTACCCTGTCCCTGTCTCTTTATTGAAGTTTGTGTTTCCAGCAACCCTCCCCCAGATCCTGCCCTCCCCTCTGTCCTTCTGCCTCTCATCCCCATGCCCCCTACTCTCCTGTGTTTCATGATACCCAGTTTAGAGTTTATGTCATTCCTTCCCTAAGCCAAATTCAATGAGAGTAA
>CM053600.1:53463011-53491016 GCA_028646575.1 Pseudocheirus occidentalis
TTCTGTAATAAGATATAATATTGAGACTTTCCTTGTTCTGAAGATTGTATATAATATTGTGAATTGTTGAGACTGTGAACATTGTACTGAATCTAGATTTGTAATGGAATAAACAGAGTGTTCACTAATACTGTGTAATCCGAATCTAAGAACTGTTCACAGTAGCATTCTCTCAGGAATCTACTGCTGATTGGCTTTACAAGCCCTTGGCCCACAGATGGGGAGGGGGGGAGAATAGAGCAATTGATCCAAGGGTGATTGCAGGGATCTCTTTGCTGGTGCTAAGGCAAGATTCTCTTGCTTTGCCTATGCTTTGATCTGGTTCACAGACCTGTGTGGTGTGGAGCACTGGAGGCAGTGGAGAGGGAATCCTCCTCACAGTTCCAAAGCAAAAAAAAGTGCTGCTAGTCATGCACAGACCAGAGCACATACCAGGAAAGGAATAAGCACCTCTACTTAGATCATACCACCTTGGAAGAACTGAAAATGTACAGGTCCCTAGAAGTACCTATGTAAAGAGCTGCATGGAATCCCTGAAGCTTGGGAGAGTGTGCCCTCCACCCTGAAAGCAGAACCCTACTTTAATCGAGTCAAATATGGAAATATGGAGCAAACAGCATGAAAAAAAGTCAGACTATATTATTTTACCTTGGTGACAAAGATAAAAATATACCACCAGAAGGAAACAAAGTCAAAGCTCCTACATCCAAAGCCTCCAAAAACAATATGAATTGAACTGAAGGGTGAGAGAGGAATATACTGGGTAAAGGAGAAAAGAAGTAGACCAGGGTAAATTGTCTCACATAACAGAGACAGGAAAAAAATGCTGTCAGTGGAGGGGAAGAGGTGGGGGTGAGAGGGAATGAGTGAACCTTACTCTCATCAGATTTGGCTTAAGAAGAGAAAAACATACACACTCAATTGAGTATGGAAATCTATCTTATCCTACAGTAAAGTAGGAGGGAAGGGGATAAGAGAGGTGGGGATGATAGAAAATAGGGCAGATTGGGGAATGGGATAATCAGAAGCAAACACCTTTGAGGAGGGGCAGGGTGAAAGGAAAGAATAGAATAAAGGGGGAGAGGGATGAGATGAAAGGAAATAAAGTTAGTCTTTCACAACATAACTATTATGGAAGTGTTTGTATGACTATACTTGTATAACCTATGTCAAATTGTTTGCAATCTTAATGAGGATGGATGGGGAGGGGAAAAAGGGAGAGACTGTGGAAGTCAAAGTTTTAAAAACAAATATTAAACATTATTTGTACTTGTAACTGGGAAATAAGGTCTAAAGACAGTGGGCTATAGAAATCTGTCTTACCCTACAGGAAAATAGAAAGGAAGGTGATAAGAGAAGGGGGTGGAAGATGTGGGACTGGGATAGAAGGGAGGACAGATTGGGGGAAGGGGGTAATCAGATTGCCCTCTGACTCAGGGTGGGGGAAAGGAGAGATGGGGAGAAAAATTTGCAACTCAAAATCTTATAGAAGTGAATGTTGAAAACTAAAAATTAATTAATAAAAATTGTTTTTTATAAAAAGAAAGAAAATATATTAGAAGCAACTGGTGGTACAGTAGAGATAAAATAGGACCTGGAGTAAGGAAGACCTGAATTCAAATCCAGGACATTTACTGTGTCCCTCTGTGTGTGTGTACACATGCATATGAGTATGTGTATATATATATATATATATACACATATATATATGCACACATCTATGTGTTTATATGGAAACATACATATGTACATACATACATGTGCACATATTTGAATGTAACTTTAGCCAGCTCAAGGTTGGGTTGATAGGGAGGGAAAAAATGAAATAAAAGTATAGAGCAGAGAACAACAACAACAAAAAAACATAGAAGGAAATAAAGAAAAGCTGGGTAACTTTGTACCCAAACTCAAATCCCAGGTCATCACACAACACCTGATTTGTGGCCCACCATTAAGCCCATTTTTTATATTTCTATTCTATATTTTGTCATAGCTTGAAAACTGCTTAAGGCACGACTGGGCATGTTGCTCAAGGCATAGTTCCCTGACCCCTCCCTCCCAAATCAACATTTTATATATTCTCCTTGAATAATTATAGTGTACAAGGTTCATTATGGTGCAAGGATCTTATCTAGGGACCACCTATCCTGTTCCGCTGACCAAGCAGGGCCCCCACTCTCTTTGCTCAGAACATGACCCTAGCCTGTTCTGGGGAATTCCAGTCCTCTTTACCCCATGACCCTCCACCCTGCTCTGAAAAGCTCTGACTATGGCCCTCCATCCTGTTCCCTCCACCCTGTTCTAGAAGGGACCTCCACGTCACAGGAAGGTTGCCCTTGTACCCTTGTGCCATATTCCAAAATTAGCCCTGAGCCATAGATCTAACCAGTGGTTGTTCTTTGCTTCTGTACATCATAGCTCCTGTTAGCTCCCCTCCCTGATTGTGGTTTTGGTGGTTTGGGCCTATATAATCAAGCCTGCACCCCCCCCCCCAAAAAGATTACTACTCATTTGAGTGAATTAACTCGGGTAGTTCCACGCTTAATTAATAAATCCACACCTAAATTTATCTTGAATCCATGTCTTGGCTTGCTCTTATTGTCTGCACAACAGTATTTATTACATAGGTTTTCTTGAAATGGAAATTTATTGTTTTATACATGTGTACATGGAATTTTTTATTTTCTCATTTTTATATTTAAAATTAATTAAAAATATACGAAAAAAGAGAATATTACAAAATATTTCCCTCATTCACATTGGCAACTAATAACAGAAAACATTAAGTTATTTAATAAATATGTGCTTGCCCCTGTCGGACTTAAGGAAATTTTCAGGATGCAAGAGACAAGTAATAGAGACAATGAGATATGAAGGTACATCCCATTCAGGCTGCATTTGTATTTTGTAAACAGTAAACCCCTTGCAGATTGTAATAGATAATTTTGCACCTTGTAAAAGATATAAAATTTTGAGTAAACTTATCTATACCTTGTTTCCATATCTCCTTTGCATTTGAAAAATCAAAAATTGCAGCTGAGCAGGCAGCAGAGATAGTGAACTTAACCTCAAGGCATATCTGGCTTTTGTCCATTTTGGGGGGGTAGGGGAGGGGGCATTCATTTGCTTAGCTCAACAGAAAAGATTTAGAGTGGAAATCTGTAGAATAGAGCTGTTTGTAATTATTAGGTAAATGATCATTGCTGAACTCTGACTTAGACAAGAGAAATGAAAACTTGGAAAATGCATTGTTTAGTCCCCATAAGTTAGTTAGTAAGGTCACTCATATGGGGGCCAGAACAAGTTGCTAAAAGCAACACTAAGTTTAAAAAACATCAACTTCTTGGAACGATCTTGTTCTCTCTGTAGGAGTTCACCAGCGTCAGAGCTGAGACCTCAAGACAATAAAACTAGAGAACTCTACTAAACGTAGGGTAAGGGACATATTTTTGTTGGTGCTAATAAATGAAAAGGTGAATGAAATATTTCAGTTGAGGACTACAATTCAAAGTGAAGGTAGAGTTTGTGTTCTCTATAACTGCTCATAGAAGCGAGACTAGGCACATCCTGAACAACCAGCTGTCCTTCCCCATCTAATTCCTCCCAGTCAGTTGTCTTTCACCTCATTTGTATGTATACTTTTACTTATAAAACATACCATGTGCCTATATACTTCTGTTGATTTGTTAATAGCACAGTGTTCACATGATTTCTCTCCTTTTGAACACCCTCCTCCTTATTCTCCATTATCTAAACTCTATGCTTCGTTTAAGATCATCCCAAGTAACATTTCCTCCATGAATCCTTCCTTTAGCATCCTCAACACTTAGTCATTATTACTCCCTCTGACATCTAATACCAACTATTGTCTTTAGCACCCATTTTGAATTTTAACATATATTGCCTTGATTTGTTAATATTTTATTTCCTTGAGCCATTTTGCCCAGTAGACTGCAAGTCATCTGAGAACAGAAGTAGATTTTATCATTCTCTGTATCCCTAATGCAATGGTCAGCACCCCACATAAGGCAGTACTTAGTAAACATTGGTTGAGATGAGCACAAAATAAACACAGAAAAATACACATACAAAGAACATTCACAGGAGACTGGGGAAGAGAGATAAGTACATATGTACATAGAAATGAGGAGATGTACTCAAAAGAGGATTCAAGGGGATTCAAACACAGAGAAAAGGACATTTCTGCTCAAACACTCTTTATACAACAACAAAAGAGACAATAAAAATAATAATGACTAGTAATTCTATAGTACCTTTTATGTGACAGGCACTGTGCTAAATGCTAACAAATAGTGTCTCATCTGATCCTCACAGCAACTCTTTTAGGTGAGTGCTATTACTATTCTCACTTTACACTTGAGAAAACTGAGAAAACAGAGGTTAAGCGACTTGTCTGTGGTTACATATCTAATAAGTGTCTGAGGCTGGATTTGACTTAGTTCTTCCTGACTTCAGGCCTGGTATGCAGTCTACAATGAGACTTAGCTGTTTTTTAAGATACTGACTTAAAGATTTTGAAACAATTACAGTTATAAATTGAAATATCATCTTGTGACATTTCACCAATTAGACATGAAATCAAACAAGTGTAGTACTTGGCCCAGATGCAAGAGGTTTTGAATCTTTGTACTATCTGAAAGGAATGCATTGTTTATTATTGAGAAATTTGATGAATAGGTAAGGAAAATCTCATAAGAAAGAATGAACTTTTCTATAGCACCTTTTAATCAGAGCCAGCTCGGATAATTGATTCAGAGCGAAAAGCTTTATACTCAACACAAACGGATGTCTTGAGAGAAATATACGGATATATTGAGGACTGTATAGGTCCCCAGCAAACCATGCTCCTCATTGTGAGAAACTGAGTTGTGCACATCCTCACAATTTAGGTATCCAGTTTTATTTTGAATTGGTAAAAATTTAAAATATATATTCTGGTTATGTGCTAGAAATATTATTTCTGAATTTTAGACAAAAAATATTTGAAAATGGATTGTGTCATTAGAAAAGCTTTGAAAGAAGTCATTTAAAGTATTACTTTCCATTTTAAAAATCAAATTTTAAATGAAATCCAGTTCATCATAAAGGAAAAGAATACTAAATATTCATGTTATTATTCTATTCTCTGTGCATTTCTTACTCTTTTTTCCCTAGCCTCAGGTTAAAAAAAAAGTCCATTACCTCATGTTTGTCTCCTTCTGTACTTCCTGACCAGAATGCACTTTGCCACAGCAGTTAAGGAAGTTATAGTCTTCAATGCAGGCATTTCAAATAGCATTCATAAAAGTAAAAGTACATAATAACCAGAAACACATGAATTATGTACTCCATAAGCCAAAATTAAACTGGAAAATTGTCTAAGTGTAAAGGGTCAGGGCTAATAAACCTAACAATCTCCTGTGTTCTATCCCTAAAGAAAATTAAATTTTAATGATTACAATAGCTCACTGTTCAGGGATGTTACTCTGGCAGATCACATAAATGACAGCTATTCTCTGGAACTGAGTTAAGAGTCTGAGATCCTTCACAAATGCTTTGTATATTTCTAAGTGTCCTTGTTGCTTTATGTATGTACTCAGAATTATTAGAACTGGATACATTAGGCCTGGAATTGGGGGAAAAGAGAAAGCTGTAAAAATCAATCATTTTAAGATACTTTAATGAGAAAGTCTCTCACTAAATTATACCTAAATATCAATTAGGTACCGCATAAGATGAAGCTGCACTTTCAAGAAGTTCCCAAACTAACAAGGAATGGTCTTAGGGCAGAGCCAAGATTGGCAGAGTAAAAGGAAGAGATTGTTTGAGCTCCCACCCCAACCACCTGCATTACCTGTAAAATACGACTCTAAACAAATTTTAGAGCCTGTAATGGTAATGGAATTTAAAGATCTCCCTATATTGGCTTAGATTTTGGGTTGAGTCTTAAAACCCAGAGCTTGTGAATACCACTTGTGGGAGAGACCTGAAGAGAGAAAGCTGAACTGAGAGGAGCTGGCGATTCAGAGAGAAGCCCAAGCAGAGAGAAGGCCCAAGGAAAGAAGGTCAGAGGGACTTTTGGAGAGCAGTGTCTTGGAGGCAGAGAGGAGGATTGCCAGGGGCCAGAGTTGCTGGGGGAAAGACTGCTGAGAACCAGTTGGAGCTGCTCAGGACTTTTGAGAATTGCCACCCAGAGCTGCCAAGAACTGAGGAGGCATGGCTGTGATGCTGGTTATTTTATCTGTCTGTTTTGATGTTGTTTTGCCAGATGCACCTGCTGGTGAAGGACAGTGCTGCTGTTACAGAGGTCCTAGAACCTCGCTGTTGGTTCAGAAGTCATGAAGGAGAATTTTCTTGTTATATGTGTACAGAAATCCTGGAAGAGGGCCTTGATGATGTTTTCAGGGTTTCTGGGACTGTTCTGCAGGCAGAGAGTGACTTCATGAGGACATTGGCAGTGTATATTGTGATTTTGTTGAGCTTTGTCTCCCCAGGAACAGAGGTTGCAGAGTACTTGCCTCTTGTCAAGATGAAGACAGGACCTCTCCTTGGGCATTGAATGCTGTGATGATATCTTAACCTTGTTGTAGCTTAAGGGTGGATGACATTTGTGCTCTCCTTCCCCTTTTGAGAAAGTATTTGGCATTAATGGATGGTATTGTAATTCAGTTGTGATCCAGGGGTGAGAAACCTTTCACTTTTTTGTGCTCTGTGATTGACCAAATGAATGTACTTTGTTTATAATTGGAAACTAATCTAAATTTGAGAAGAGACTAAATGGATGTACTGCCCAGGAGTGGGCTACTTTGACTAATATACTGGTAAGGGGTGGGATACTTGGACCTTGGTACTTTGCAATTGAATTTAGAACTTGCTTGCTAAATGAATGTTACACTGTATTTTTCTTTTCTCTGTTGTGTGGATGTTTTTGCCTTAATCTGTCACTGAATAAATGGAGTTTGCTGTGCTGGTAATCCTAACCTTGGAAGTTTCCTTTGCTTGGCCTTACAGAGCTACAGAACCCACAAAGTGACAGAAACAAATATTCCTCTGAAAGCAGCCTAGCAGGGTGCCAGGAAGGGTCTATCACACTGAGCTGGGAGCCATGTGCAGTCACATGTGAGCCACGCAGGCATAGACATGGGGAGGACCTGACAAGCGGCACAGACCAGCCGGACATGACTTCAGGAGAGTGAATCTCCAGGAATTGTAGTAGGTTCCAGACTTCTCAACCCATAAACACCAAAGAGAAAGTAAGAGTTCATTGGGGAATTCTGATGGAACCAGCTGACAGAAGAACACAGTCCAGACCCTTCTCCTTGTGCAAGAGGTAGCAGAGACACAACAGCTGCAGCTGCTGCCACATGGCTGCCTCCAGAGCTCCTGGCCTGCAGATTGCAGGCAGACCAAGCAACCATTCAGAGGGCAATTGCTCTTGCTTTGACAGCCTTGGATCTGTATCAAGGTCTTGGTTAGTGGTCCTGGGGTATGTGGACAGTGTGTCAGAGCTTGGGGTGTCTGTAGAGAGGGCACCCTCCTTATAGCTCTGACAACCTTTGCAAAACCCCCAGAAAATTGGGATATGGTTCTCTCCACTCTGGAAGCAGAGTTCTGCCATGGCAATGAGCTCAAAAGTCAAGTAATTGGCTGACAAGATGAGCAAGCAGGGGGAGAGCAGTCAGACCATAGAATCCCTTTTTGGGGGATAAAAAGGATCAAAATATGGAAGCAGAAGAAGTCAAGGCAGTCAAAAACCCTGCATCAAAAGCTTCCAAAAATATGAACTGGTTACAGGCCATGGAGGAGGTCAAGAAGGCTTTTGAAAATCAAGTAAGATAAGTAGGGGAAAAATTGGGAAGAGAAATGAGAATGATGAAAGGAAATCATGAAAAGCAAGTCAACAAACTGACTGAAGAAAATAACACCTTGAAAAATAGATTAACTCAAATGGCAAAAGAAGCCCAAAAATTCAATGAGGAGAAGAATGCTTTAAAAGTCCAATTTGCCAGATGGAAAAGGAATTTCAAAAACTCTCTGAAGAGAATAATTCCTTCAAAATTAGATGACAGCAAAGAGATGATTTTATGAGAGATCAAGGTACTATAAAACAGATCCAAACAAATGAAAAGATAGAAGGCAATGAGAAATATCTCGATTGGAAAAACCACTGACCTGGAAAATAGATCCAGGAAAGATAATTTTAAAATTATTAGCCTGAAAGCCATGATAAAAAAAAAGAGCTGAGAAACAATTTTTCAAGAAATTGGCAAACAAAATTGCCCTAATATTCTAGAACCAGAGGGCAAAATAGAAATTGAAAGAATTCACCAATCACTTCTTGAAAAAGATCCCAAAAAGAAAACTAGCAATATTATAATCAAATTTCAGAGTTCCCAGGTCAAGGAGAAAATATTACAAGCTGTCAAGAAGAAACAGTTTGAATACTGTGAAAACATAATCAGGATAACACAAGATCTGGCAGCTTCTACACTAAGGGATCAGAAGGCTTGGAATATGATATTCTGGAGGTCAAAGGAGCCATAAGGAAAACCAAGAATCACCTACACAGCAAAAATAAGTATAATGTTTCAGGGGAAAATATGGTCATTCAATGAAATGGAGGATTTTCAGGCATTCTTGATGAAAAAAACAACAGCTTAACAGAAAACTGACTTTCAAATACAAGAAGCATGAAAAGGTAAACAGAAAAAAAAATAAGGAACTTGTTAAAGTTGAACTATCTACATTTCTCCATGGAAAAACAAAACTTATAACTCATGAGACTTTTCTTAGCATTAGGAAAGTTGAAGGGAATAAATATATATGTGTGGGTGTGGGGGTCTACAAATGTATACATGTATGTATACATATGTCTATATGTATATATATATTGACTATGAGAGGGTACATGTGTGCATAAGTATATATATATATATATATGAGTGTGCATATATGCGTGTACATATATACATAGATGGGGCATAGGATCAGTTGAATAGGAAGGGATGATATCTAAAAAATAAAATTAAAAGGTGAGAGTGGAATATAATGAGAGAAGGAGAAAGGGAGAGATAGAATAGGGCAAATTATCTGATATAAAAGAAGTAAGAGAAAATTGTTACAATGGAGAGGAAGAGCAGGAAGGTGAAAGAAAATGGGTCAACTTTACTCTCATTGAATTTGGGTTTAAGGCAGGAATAACACACACACAACAAATTGGGTATCTTACCCTACAGGAAATTAGGGGAGAAGGAGATAAGAGGAGTGACGACAGAAGAGAGAGCAAATTGGGGAAGAGGGTACTTAGAAACTCATACTTTTGAAAAGTAATGGTGTCAAAGGAGAAAATAGAATAAATTGGGGGTGGGATAGGATGCAGGGAAATATAATTAGTCCTTCACAGTATAACTACTATGAAAATGTTTTGTGTAACTACACATAGACAACCTATATTGAAATGTTCATCTTCCCAGTGAGGGTGGGTAAGGAGGGAAGAAGGGGAAGAATCTGACATCAAAGTTTTAAAAACAAATGTTGAAAAAATTGGTTTTTTACATGCAAATGGCATATAAGATATATGGGCAATGGGGTATAGAAATCCATCTTGCCCTACTAGAAAGTTAGAAGGGAGATGGGGGAAGATATAAGAGAGAGCAGATCAGGGGAAAATGTATTCAGTAGTCTAGCTGTCTTGGGGTGGGGGTAGGGGAAAGACAGGGAGAAAATTTGTAACTCAAAATCTTGTGGAAATGAATGTTGAAAACTAAAAATAAATTTAAAAAAATAAAAATTTAAAAAAATTTTAAAATGCTAACCCCCTCCCCCCTGGAACTAAGATTAGATACTTTACAAGGAATATGTGTGTGTGCATGTGTATGTATATATGTGTGTGTGTGTGTGTGTTTCTAAGGTATAATAAAGGATTTAAATTTTGTTCCTATTTGACTTCAAAGGAAGTCTTATTCTTGTTTTTGCTTTTTTTAGTAGATGTGAAGAACTAAGTGCTGTCAACATCTGCTTAACAAAAGCTGCTCATGATCCTTTGTACCTTCATTCTCCACTAATCTTCCTTCCTATCTTTCTTCTGTAATGATGCTTTGGTGTGTCAAAATAGGTGATTCCAGAGACTTGCCTCTCAGAGAAGAAGCCTGCCATGTAGATAGGAACAGTCTCTTTACATTGGCTGCATGGTTAAATTGGCCTCATTTTTTTAAAATTACCATCTTAAGAAAGTCTCTGTCTTTCCAGAAGACTTCAGGGTTACAGGGTTTTTTTTTATTGATTGAGTGGCATCATGTAATAATTGAAGAAGGGTCTCTGAAAGCACCTTCACCTACTTCTTAGGCTCTATGGCCCCAAGAAATGTGCTTGGGTTTTTATTTTTATTTTATATTATCCTATTTAGTTCTAGATACAAAGAGCAGAGTTCCCAGACCCTGAATGATCTTGGAACACTGAGAAATTATGGTCTCAGTCAGACCCTATAGGAGGAGGCAAGCCTTACTTTAGACTTGGAATTTGGTGGGGTTAATACTATAAACTATGAATCTGGTGCCCCTTTACTCCCCAGAGACAAAGTTGCTCCATGGTTTTGGATTTGTGTGATACTTGCATAACATGTCTTTTTCTATCAAAGCACCATGTTCTATATTCACATCAAGTTGATTGGGGAAGGGGGGGGCGGTATAGGATGTTCTACTTGTAGAATCCTAGAGAGTCAATTAAAATTTAAATGGTATATAAAATAAACTCACAAAAATTGTCAGCCTTTTTGTAATTTGACAACAAAACCCAGTAGGAATTTTTTTAAGAAAAGAAATTCCATTCAAACTAACTACACAATGTATTTGTTAAACTACTGCCAAGATACACATAAGAATGAGACCATTACAGTTACAAAGATCACTCTTTGCAAAAATGAGGACAGAGATACAGTAATCATTGTTGAGCCAAGAAACATAATAAACTTGTAATATTACCTAAATTTATATTGATAAATATGATAAATATGATTTACTTATTTGGTGCTAATCAAACTATCAAAGCATTGCATCATACATACAGAACAGAACCATAATAACAACATTCATCTTGAGCAACATATACTGAAGACTCTGAAGGAATTTTTTTTTAAGTGGTGAGGAAAGAGCCTATGTATGCCTAGAGGTACCAGATCTCTAGCTATGATGTAAAGCAATAATCATCACAACTACTTGGTACTGGTTAAAAATAGAATGGAATAAATTACATTAAGCACAAAACATAGAAAAGCAAATAAACCAAAAAACAAAATCAAGATCTCTAAATATTGAGCAAGAACTTTGTGTTCAATAAAAACTTATGGGAAACCTAGAAAGTAGCATAGCAGAAATTAAGTTCAGACAAACATCTCATACAATATACCACAATACTCTTTGAATATACTAAAGACATAGATATTAAAGGTTACATCATACATAAGAGGAGCAAAGAAAATATCTGTGACAACCATGGATAGGGGAAGAGTTTATTACCAAATAAATGATAGAATCAGGGTAGACACAATGGACAATATTGATTACATCAAAATTGAAAAGATTTTGCATAAACAAAACTCATTCAGTTAATATGAGAAGGAAATTTTAACGGGAGTGGCATTGTTAAGCTTTGTATCACGTTTCTCTGATAAAGATCCAATATCCAATGACTATAGGGAAAGATAAACATACAAAAAAGAGTAATTTTACAATAGATAAAAGGACCAAAAATATATGAACAAGTAGCTCTAAAAGGAAATGTTTCTGTTAACAGAAATGTGGGGGCAAAATATCTAAAGTTTAACATTTTAAGCAAATGAAAACAACTCTGATATTCTATCTCATCTGCATCAGATTAGCAAAAATGACCTCCCTAAAATAAAAAAAAAAATTACAGTTGATGTTAGCACTAAACTAACGTAGACCACAAACTGCTCCAGACATATTAGAAATCAATTTGGAACTATTGCTGCAAAATCCCTAAACCATGACATCACTCCTGCTGTTGATCAGTTGTTCAATCATGTCTTTGTGACCCCATGGATTATAGCATACAAAGCTTTTCTATCCTCTACTGTCTTCCAAAGTTCTTGACACTTAGCAGAGCTTCCATGACACTATTTTATCTTCTATCACACCCATTTCCTTTTGCCTTCAACCTTTCCCAAAGTCAGAGTCTTTTCCAATGAGTCCTTTCTTCTCAGTATATGGCCCAAGTATTTAAGTTTCAGCTTCAGTATTTGATTTACCTGTGAATTGTCTGAATTTATTTCTTTAAATATTGACTATTTTAATCCCCCTTACTATCCACGGGACTCTCAAAAGTTTTCTCTAGCGCCAGCCTTCAAAAGAATCAATTCTGAGCCACTCAGTTTTCCTAGTAGTCCAACTTTCATGGACTAATGGAAAAACAATTTGATTATATGGACCTTTGTGAATGAGGTTATACCTTAGCCTTTTTAGTATGCTGTTCAGAATTGTCATAGCTTTTCCTCTAAAACTCAAGTATCTTTTAATTTTGTGGCTACAGTCATCATCGGCAGTGATCTTTGAACCCAAGAATCTAAAATCTGACACTGCTTCCACTTCTCCCTCTATTTGCCAGAAGCTGATGGGACCTGTTACAAAAATCTTAGTGTTTTATTTTTTAATGTTAGCTTTCAACTCAGTTTTTATACTCTATTATTTTGCTCTCATCAGTGGGCTTCTTAATTCTTCACTTTCTGTCTTCCTTGATATCATTCACGTATGTGAAATTGCTGATATTGGCAACTTCACCTCTGGTTTTGGATTCATCCAGCCTGGCATTTCACGTAATGTATTCTATGTATAAATTATTTAAATAAGGGACACTGAGTGGTGCAGTAGATAGAGTGCCAGACCTGAAGTCCAGAAAATTCATTTTTATTGGTTCAATTCTGACCTGAGACATTTACTAACTGTATGACCTTGGGCAAGTCATTTAACCCTGTTTGCCTCAGTTTCCTCTTCTGTAAAATGAGCTGGAAGAGGAACAGCAAACCGTTTCAGTATCTTTGCCAAGAAAGCCCCAAATGGGGTCACAAAGAATTAGGGACAACTGAAATGACATCACAACTGAAATGACATCCAGTTGATATGAACTGGAAATAGGAGGTCTGTCCATAATTTGAGAAATGGCTTAAAAATTATATAAATGTAATTGAATATTTTTGCTTTGTCAAAAAGGAAGAAAGGCAAAGTTTTAAACAATCCTGTGCAGAATTGATAGAAAGTGAAGTGCACAGAATCTGGAAACAATTTATATGATAACAACAAAATTGCAAAGAAAAAATAACCTTGAAAGACCTAAAAATTATGATCAATGCAATTACCTACCATGATTACAGAAGACTGGTGATAGAACATATTTTGCTTCTAACACAGAAGAGATGAACTCAGATGCAGAACATCACATTTGCCTGGATATGTTGTATATATTTGGTGCAAGGGTTTTGTTTTGTTTTGTTTTTCATCTTGGGGAAGAGAAATTTAGAAAGAGTAGTGATAGTAAGGGAAGAGAAGAAGAAAAGGGAGAAGCAAGAGGAAGGATAATGAGGCAGAAAAGGACAAGGAGGGGAGGAGGAGAAGAAAAGGGAGGAGAAGGAGAATAAGGGAAAATGAAAATATTTAAAATGGATTTAAAAACTGAGTAAAGTTCAGTGAGAAATGAAGACAAGCAGTAAAGCTTTCAAATGATAGTTTCAACAAAAAGCTGTGTTTGTTAGACATTTGAAGCTACTTGTATTATGTTTTTATTCTGTTACACTTCATGTATCAAAATGCTCATTGTATTTAGTGTTTAAGTTCAGAATAAAAGAAAATTAGGTTGATTATGAGACTTATCAAACTGATAAAAACAATCCCCCTTATCAAAGTAATAAATAACTAATTCATTCAAAGTCATTGTGTTACCTTGTCACAAAACCATACCTGGAACTGGAACTCCTTTCTATGATTGCATGTTTTCCTGCTTTTCTGGATTTTTAATATAAAGATTATTATCTTCTTGACCAAAATTTGCAACATTGATATTACTTCCTGGGATTAGTGGGAAAAGCTTTGGATAACAAACTGATTCTATTTTTTTCTTTTAAATAACTGATGAGGAGAATAAAGAAAAAAATAGTAGAATTCAAAGAATTTTCTCAAATGAGTCTCTGCAGTACTTCAGAGTACATATTATTACCTTAAAAAACCAAAGGCTGATGGTATAACTATCCAAGTTCAATTCAATTAACTATGATTAAAGACAAAAAGAAAATGTGATTCTACTGGTAGGGTATAGTAGGTAAACAAATAAATAAAAATATGTCAAAAATAAAGTAATTTCAAGAAAGATAAAATGCTAAGAAGAGGATGAGGAAAGACCTCATCAAGATTTGCCACCTGAGTTGTGTTTTGAAGAAGCTAGAGATGCAAAGAAGCAGAAATGAGGAAGGAATGCATTCCAGATGTTGAAGACTATTTGTTAGGAAAAGATAGCTTTTCCCTAAAACCATTTTGAGCTGTTAAATATCACTTAGTATTATTTTAAAATTGTCTCTTTAGGGAAAGGTGAAACTTTGAGGCTACTGGGTTGGATTTTATATATAGATATAAATATCTCTATCTGCGTGTGTGTGTGTGTGTGTGTGTATACAAATAATTTAGGTTTTCTGATGCTTAGTTTACCAAAAGCTAAATTTGTTTTTAAAAAAATTTCTAATTAACATAATTCCATATACTCTAGTCCAAATAGTTTTATTTTTTAATTTAAAAGCAAAGGTTAAAAAAACTTACAAAAAAGATACTCAAGTGGTCTTTTCACTGATGTAAAGCAATGAAAAAAACCAATAAAAGCAATTTTAAAACTTGCACTGAATTCAGTGAACTATAATTTGTATTTAATTATTTAAAGTTTTTTGACTCATTTAGAAAGACTAAGTTACAAAAATTTAGAAGTTAATTTCTTTTTTTGCCAGCTTTGATTGGAGCTTATCTTGGCACTTGGTAAGCCTTGCCTGTCATTCTGTATATGGGCCTAAACATATGTATTTGATATTTTATTCTGATTTTACTAAGAGTATATGATATTCCTCAGAGAATAAAATTACATTCTCATATAAGTATATCAAAATCTATTTTTAAAATGTCATTTCAATTGAATAAGCATGGTTTCCAAATGGCTCTTTACCCCCAAAGTGCTGTTACATAAAGAACTTTTAACTACTTTCTTGCTTGTTGTCAACTTCCAATTCCAATATTTTCACATCACTCTTAAATTATTTTGTAAAGTGTGGCATATTTAATTTTTATTAAAGGAAAAGTTTCCTATAAAAGACAAGGTTACACTAAGGTCAGCATATTGTATTCTTATAAACCATTTATTTTCAACTTTCCATATGCTCATGCCAAAATCTTTTATTGAATATGACTACTTCCTGTTTGCAATTATGGCAAGCACCATATAAATTTAGGAAACTGCAATATAAGTAGATTGAATGACATCAAAGGAGGTTTTCCTTTTTTAGAGAATAGAATTTTATTACATTTGTTCAAATAACAGAACATAGAAGAAACATATTTTTTGCTCCACAGAATGTGACATTTCATTGAAGAATAAATCACAAATTTCATGGGATCTTCAGGAATATTTTTTAAGGATAAAAGGACAAAACTATATTCCAGCTACTGAAATATGACACGAATATAAGCTTGCAATTATTTTGTCTTCTAGTCTGGGAACAGACAAAGGGTCTGTCCAAGTATTCTACTAATAGCCTACAGAAGTCTTGTATCAACTCAAGCTGCTCAGCCAGATCATTTGTACCTAAGTGGGTGGTAGAAACCTGGATCTTCCAACCCTGCTCCTCTTTTAAATACTCTCCATGACTGGCAAGTAAAACTAGTCTTATTGTTTTAGGAGATTCTGATAATGACATGGATTAGGAAGATGATCAAATCTACAAAAGATCCCGTCTCTTTACGATTTCTTTATCTCATTCTTAAATGAAATGAATACATTTTTTCATCTGTGAAAATATTCCCAAGTGATATAAGGGATAAAATTTTGCATAACTTTTAATCTGCTCATAAAGAGCCAATATTCTGAATCAGCCTAAATGAATGTTGACTGATTGGAACGTGAATGTTTTTCAAGAAATATGATGTGACAGGGGCAGCTAGGTGGCACAGTGAATAGAGCACCAGCCCTGGAATCAGGAGTGCCTGAGTTCAAATCCGGCCTCAGACACTTAACACAAAAAAAACTAGCCGTGTGACCTTGGGCAAGTCACTTAACCCCAACTGCCCTCCAGAAAGCAAAAAAATAAAATAAAAATAAAATAATGACTAAGAAATATGATGTGACAATTGGGTGATTGCCATTTTAAGCTTATTTTTCCTTTTAAATATTTTTATTTTAATTTAAATAAGTTTCATTTTAAAAATTTCATTTTATTTTTCATTTTCATTTTTCATTTCAATTTTAATATTCCATCTACATTTCCCAATGTGTTTTTTTCTCCACTTTGCAAATCCATCCCTTAAAACAAAGAATAGAAAAAGGAAAAAAAAATAAGAGAAGTTAATCATTATATGGGTAAATGAGCTAACATTAAATGCATAACATTGAACAAATTGTTCCATACCTTATAGCCCTCCACCAGTACAAAGTGGGAACTTCTCATATCTCTTCCTTGGGGCCCATGTTTGGTTGTTACAATTTCATAGCATTCAGATTCAATTTCTTTATTGTTTTTAAATAATTTCTTTCAATTAGAAAATTGATTCACTACCTTATCCTTCACTTTGCAATGAAAAGTAAAGCAAAACAAAAAACTTGCAACAAATATGCATAATCAATAATTTCCCAAATTTTTCCATCTATTTTGTAGATGCTGTGTACGGCAAAAATAAAACTGTTTTTTCAATTGAAAGCTTAGGAAAAGTCAAATTTTAAAAATAAAAGAAATTTTGATGCAGACCTTCCAGCTTAACATGCTAAAACAATAAGTATTCTTAAGAAGGTCTTCCAGCTATCTCCTTTCTAGATCTTTGACTGTAGATAAATTCATACTGGGCTACAATTTGCAATAAGCCAGCAGATTCTGGGAGGATGAAAACTTGTTAGGGGCAGAAACTATTCATTATTTTTTGTCTCTGTATCCTCTTCCCCTAGCAAAGTACCCTGTACATAACAGGTACCCAAGGAAAAATTCGGGGGACAGGTATGTTGCACACTGAATAGAGTACCAAGTTTGGATTCAGGAAGACTCATCTAGCTAAGTTCAAAGCCAACCCTGGACACCAACTATGTGACCCTGGGCAAGTTGTTTATCCCTGTTTGCTTCCATTTTCTCATCTGTAAAATAAACTGGAGAAGGAAATGGCAATTCACTTCAATATCTTTGCCAAGAAAACCCTAAATGGAGTCACAAAGATCTGGGAAAACTTCACAACAACAAAAAATTTGTTGAAATTAAGTACCACTCCTTAAAACTGAGCACTGAAGAGTGGTAGCAAACCAATTCCTGGATTCATTGCAAATTAATAGTTTATGCACAGAAATCTCAAGCTAAAGAAATATAAAAGGGAAAATCTTCAAAAATCAACAAGTCTTATATGGAATTTAGTTAATCATATATCTTTTGTTGGCTCTGTACCAGAATGAAATGAGATGAATTGTAGTGAGGTCTCTGAGTATTTAAAGACATTTCCTCTCTTCTCATTTTTTGCTCTTTCTTTTCCCCCAGACCCAGACTCAAAGAATAATAGGATTTAGAACTGAAATGATCAATTATTTCAAACAACATTTCACTCATTCACTGTGAGCCTTGTCACTCTTTCCCACCTACCCATTGGAAATAGAAGCAAGTGGGGGACACAAAGAAAATCAGTGTGGCATAGTGGAGAGAAGGTTGAACCAGAAGTCAAGAACATTTGGATCATTAATCCTTCTTAAAACACTGTGTGACCCTGACCAAGGGACTGGGCATCTGTCAGATTCATCTTATCCATGTGTTTAATGAAAATCATGATAGCTACACTATTGTTCCACAGAATGCCTAGGAAGAGCAGATATGTTAAGGTACATAAATCCTTCTGAAAAATTTAAAGTAATACAAAAATATACATTATTATTTTAAACTATTAAATATGATAAGAGATTATCTCTGTGACGTCTGTCAAAGAATTCACCATGTTAGCTTGGGCAGAACATTTCATCTTTCTGGGTTTTCTTTTTCTCATTTGCAAAGTAAGCCTAGTTGATTAGATGATTTAAAACTGAAAGGGGTCATAAGGCCTTCTTCCAGTTTTAAAGTTCTATGAGCCCATGAGTCTCACATAATTTTTTAAGAGAAAGCACTGAGAAACGTTGATGGATTAAATGAATGCTGAACTTGTTTTTCCTCTAAAGAAGAAGAACATTCTAGATTGAAATTTAATTCTGTTTAACAGAAAGGGAAGTACCTTAATGAGATATATCAAAATGACTGGTCTGGGTCTTCTTAATGTATGAAGTAATACAATTGTAATACAATGATGTTTCTCAAATACATTCTGCACTTTGAGAGCAAAAGTCTAGTGAAGAATCATAGTAACTGTTTAACCATATTTTAACTTTTGTTTCACTTTCAGTTTCACAGAAGGAATATAGGTCTAGTAATCTCCTAAAATAACCATGCATATATGTATCTGTATACTTACATACATATATGTATAAATGTATATGTGTGCATAAACACACAAAGTGCCACAAAAGCACAGTGCAAATTTAAACTATTAAAGTTTACAATCACACTAAAGCTTTTGGAATATCCTGTGCATTTGGTGGACACAAGTGTATATGCACACAAATGTTGTTCAGTCATTTTTCAGTCATATTTGACCCTCTATGACCTCATTTGGAATTTTATTGACAAAGATATTAGATGGCTTGTCATTTCCTTCTTTGGCTCATTTTTACAGATGAGGAAACTGAGGCAAACAGGGTAAAGTGACTAGCCAAGGGTCACAAAGCTAGTAAGCACATGAGACCAGATTGGAACTCAGGTTTCCTGACTCTAGAACCAGTATTTTATTTACTACACCACCTAGTTGTTCTCTTTCTCTCTTTAATATATGTTTACATATGTCTACATGCACATATATTTATGTGAAGAGCAAATATTCCAGGAAATAATTTCTTGTATCTATTAGGTAGAAGATAAAGCCTGATCAATGAGCTCCTTTTTTACCACCATAAGAATTACTTGTGACACATCCTTGCTGTAACCTGGCTCTTTTTTTTTTAGCATCATAGAAGTGATATGCCATCTTATAAGCCACAAAATAAGTTCTACCATTAATATCCTTTCATTGTGTGGAGATGATCTTGGATTATTGCAGTTTATGCCAGATAATCACAAGGTCTGGAAATTTCTACCATGCTTTAAATATAGGCCCAGGGACAGAACAAGTCTATTACATAGTGAATTACAGAGAGGAGCATCACCAGTAACCTTGCATCCTGCTAACATATTTTATTTTATGTTGGTTGTCACACATATGATGTGTCTGTGATTGTGTACAAGTTTTTCCTGGTTCTGCTCTTCTCATTCAGCATCAGTTTGTACAAGCCTCTCCAAGTAAATATGAAGTCCATCTCCTCCCCATTTCTTATAGCACAATAGTATTCCATTACATTTATATACAACAACTTGTTTAGCCATTCCCAAACTGATGGGCATCCCCATAATTTCCAGTTTTTTGCCACCACAAAGAGAGCTGCAATAAATATTTTTGTACATATGGATCTTCCTCCCATTTCTATGATTTCTTCGAGATACAACCCTAGAAGTAGTATTACTGGGTCAAAGGGTATGCAATTGTTTTTAGCCCTTTGGGCATACTTTCAGATTGCTCTTTAGAATGGTTGAATCAGTTGACAACGCCACCAGCAATGCATTACTGTTCCAATTTTCCATATTCTCTCCAGCATCTGTCATTTTTTTATTTTGTCATTTTAGCCAATCTGACTGGTGAGATGTGGTATTTCAAAGTTGTTTTGATCAGCATTTCTCAAAACAATAGTGATTTAAAACATTTTTTCATATGCTTATAGATATATTTAATTTCTGCTTCTAAAAATTGCCTGTTCATATTCTTTGACCATTCATCAATTTGAGAGTGACATTTATTCTTATAGATTTGACTCAGTTCCCTGTATATTTTAGAAATGAAGCTTTTATCAGAGACACTAGTTGTAAAAATTATTTCCCAATTTTTGGGAGGGATCTTTTTCAAGAGACAGTTGGTGAATTCTTTCCACTTCCATTTGACCCTCTAGTTCTAAAATATGAGGGCAATTTTCCTTGAGAATTTCTTGAAGGAATTTCTAGGTTTGTTTTTTTTATCATGGCATTCAGGTAATTCAATAATTTTAAAATTATCTCTCCTGCATCTATTTTCCAGGTTTTTCCAATGAGATATTTCACATTGCCTTCTTTTTTATTCCTGTGTCTGGATCTCTTTAATAGTATCTTAATTTCTCATGAAGTCATTTGCTTCCATTTGCCCAAGCTAATTCTGAAGATTATTCTCTTCATTGAATTTTTGAGATTCTTTTTCCATCTGGAAATTTAGCTTTTTAAGGCATGTTTCTCCTCATTGGCTTTTTGGGCCTCTTTGGCCATTTTAGTTCATCTATTTTTTAAGGTGTTATATTCTTTGGTCAGATTGTTGACCTGCTTTTCATTATTTTCTTTCATCATTCTCATTTCTCTTCTCAATTTTTCCTCCACTTCATTTTCAAAGTCCTTCTTGAGCTCCTCCATGGCCTGTAATCAATTCATATTTTTTGTGGAAACTTTTGATACGGAGTTCTGACTTTGTTGTCTTCCTCTAGGTCCATGCTTTGATCTTTTTCATCCCCAACAAAGGAATCTAAGGTTTGATTGCTGTGCTTGCTTTGGTTGTTTATGTTGTCACTCAATTACTTGACTTTTGACCTCTTTGCCACAGCAGAACTCTGCTTCCAGAGGGGAGAGCTTTGTCCTAAATTGCTGCGGGTTTTGCAGCTGCCAGAGCTATTTGTTGAGTGCCATCTCTGCTGTTCCCACAAGCTCTGGCTCACTGGTCACACTCCTCAGGACATCTTCCCAAGACCACAATCCGAATCCAGGTAGGTTAAAGCAAGAGCAATTACTCTCTGAACAGTCACTTAGACCCCCTACAAACTGCAGACCAGAAGCTCCGAAGCAGCCATTTGCAGGTGGCTGCATGGCCATGGCTGGTGCCTCCCCTGCTTCTCGCTCTGGCAACTGAGGCAGGAACATGCTCCTAGTCCCTCTCAGTTCCAACAGAGTTCCACTGACCTTTTGCTTTGTCTTTGGCATTTATGGGTTAATATTTCTGGAAACTGCCACAGCTGCTGGTGATCCACTCTCCAGAAGTCTGCTCTAGCTGCTGCTGGTTGGGGCTGCCCTGGGGCTAAAACCACAGGCTCACACGGAGGTTGGCATGGCTCATAAGGGGCTGGGCTTGGCTCCCAGCATACTGAGATGGACCCTTTCTGTCTACCTGCCGGGCTGCCTTCTGTTAGGAGATTTGTTTTTCTCTGTCATTTTGTGGGTTCTGTAGCTCTAAAACTTGTTTAGAGTCATATTTTATAGGTAATTGAGGTGGTTATGGAAGGAGCTCATGGAGTTTTCCTGCTTCTATGCCATTACCTTGGCTTTGCCCCCACTCTCTGAGTTCTTTGTTCAATGAGCAATGAATGGACATTTTGCTGGAGGATCTCAATCATAAATCTTGACACTTCCTAAAATGAAACAAAAAAGACAGTGAGTTTGTAGCTAAATGGAAGGATGTCTTATAGGTAATCCTTAGAAAGACAAAGAAAGGAATTAGTAGAATGGGCATCATTTTTCTCCCAGAAGCTTGGAGAAATTATTTCCTGGAGTATTTGCTTACCACATGTTGCAATACTAATGATACATATTTGCAAAAGGACCGCTAAGAAAAATAGTTGATAGCATATGTAGCACCAGCTGCTGAGGATAAAGTGGTTGAAAAAAATTATAGGAAGAACTTTATAAGAGCCTTCGAATTAAGTGAAATAAAATTCTAATACTTATTAACTTCAATGCTAAGGAAGGATGAAATGAAGATGGAGAGGTATATATTGGCAAGTACAGTTTAGAAAAAATAAGTTAAATGGCCCAAAGCTTGTAAAACTACACTGAAACCAAACTCACTCAAACCATCAATGTTTTCTTTGGAAAAAGAAGGCACTGTACATGGAAAATACCAGGTAACATCACAACGAATAAAATGGACTATATTTTAGGACTGGGAAAAACAACAAAAACTTGTTATTACTAAGTCAGCTTTGAACAAACTAACTATTTATCTGTCAGAGAGCTAATGTAAGATTAAAAAAATAATAATAATAAGGAAAAAATGACATGAAATCAGAATGATTTAAAGTGAAATAATTTAAAGAATTAATTAAAAACAAGAAATGGCAAGGAGACAAGAAATATAACGTTGACACCAACTATAATAATGAAGTTTAACAAATGTAAATTCATTTTTTAAAAAAGACCAAAAGAATATACTTTAATGAGCAAACATATCACTTAACAGAGGAATATGGCTGCCAAAGTAACAACTGAATTACAATTTGAACTTAGGTACAAAATCTTACAAAGACAGGAAAAGCGTGATTAATAAACAGTGATATCTCATAAAAGCTAAGTAAAGTCCTTCCAAGGAGATTTGGGGATATAAATCAGTCAGAACTAGAACAAAACATGGAAAACATTTGGGGAAACAATAATCATTTCTAAAATTTCTTTCTCTATCAAGAAGTACCAGCTTTGGACCTAATATCACAGAAACCATCCTCCCCTAGAAATGCTACTAAGGAGAACAAAGACTTTGTCCAATTACCCTCTTTTACCATCTTTGTTTGTGTATGTATATATTCAGCAATGGACCACGTCTTTGCCATATACAATTTAAACAGCAAACTTCATGTATGAGCAATTCAATTTTATGCATAATTATCTTTTTCTTTGTATAGAAATATTCACTTGGTGTTTAAGTTTGAATGCAAGAAGATGAATCTTCCTGACTTCAGGACCAACAATATAGGTACTGTGCCACCTAAATGCTCCACAGTCAGCTGGTACTTAGGCTCAAATCCTGGCTCTGTCATCTTGGGCAAATCAAATAATTTCTCTGGGCCTTTGTTTTTTTCATCCATAAAAGGATAGGATTGGATCAAATGACCTCTAAATTAGCTTCCAAGTCAAAATCTATTATCCTGTGATTCTAAAAGATTAGATTTGATCATCCATCACTAACACTCCATGGAATGAAACCATTTTGTGGTCAGTTCTATGAGACCATTGAGAGTTAAGAAAATCTGGGTCTTCTTTTTTCTCTCTTTAAAACCACTACTGGGATGAAGCCAAGATGGTGATGTGAACACTGGGATTCACCTGAGTTCTCTCCCAAATCCTTTCAAATACCTTTAAAAATGAACAAATTCTAGAGTGGCAGAACCCACAAAGAGACAGAGTGAGGCAGATTTCTAACCCAAGACAACCTGGGAGGTGGACAGGAAGGATCTGTTGCATGAGGTTGGGAGAGGAGCATAAGCTATTCAGAGCATTCAGAGCAAGACTTCAGAGATTGAGTCACTGGAGGAAGTGGCAATTTCCATAATTCTCAGCCTACAGATGCCAGAAACAACTTTCAGGGTCAGCAAGAGGGGTCTGTTAGAACTTGATGAGAAGAAAGCACAGTCCAGCACAGGGTATGCCATCATAACCGTGGCTCAGTAAACTAGGAGCAGGCCTTGGGAGTAACTGAACCAACAGCAGTATAGCAGCTAAGGCAGTGGTAGTGACAGTAGCTGCTTGTGGAGCTATAAGCCCAAAGACAGAATTTTTGAAAGTCACCTATTTCAGCTTCTGGGAGCCAAAATGGCAAAGCAAGCAGAAAGTCACTCTCACTCTCCCTTATTGACCTTGAAAAACCCAGATAATATTGCCCCAGGAAAAATCCTGAACTAACAGAACCAGCAGAAAGTGCTACAGTCTGTTAGCTCAGGAGGTATAGGGAGATTAATAGGAAAAGTCCCTTTTGCTGTGGCTTAAGGGTTTCAGTACAGATTACATCAAGCCAACAGCAAGCCCCACCTCAGCAAACCATAACCAGGCCTCTATGCCCCAGTGTAAGAAGCCTGGGACAGTGCCCCCCCCCCTTGTGCCATAGAAGCACAGATCAATTTTAAAAGTCAAAAAAAAAGGTAAACAACATGAGCAAAAAGCAATGAAGAGAAGAAATAACAATGACATCTTGGTGACAGGGAAGATCAAAGCATAAATTCAGGAGAGAACAATATTGTAAATTTACCGACATCCAGAATCTCAAATGGAGAGACGAAATAGTCTTAAGTCCAAAAAACCTTCTTAGAAGAGCTCAAGAAGGATTAGAAAAGTTGAATAAGAGAGGTAGAAGAAAAATTGTAAAATTCCTTTAAAAATCCAATTGACAAAATGGGGAAAAAGTATGTTGAAGAAAACAACTCCTTCAAAAGTAGAATTGTCCAAATGGAAAAGGAGGTACAAAAGCTAACTGAAGAAAACAATTTGTTAAAAATTAGGCAAAGAATTAAGCAAATGGAAAGTAATGACTCAGTGAGATATCAAGAATCAGTCAAACAAAAGCAAAAGAATGAAAAAATAAAAACACACACACAAAATAGATTATTGGAAAAGCAACTCACGTAGAAAATAAACCTAAGAGAGATAATTTAAGAATTATTGGTCTTCCTGAAAGACATGATAAAAAAAAGAGTCTGGACAGTTACATTCAACAAGTCATCAAGGAAAACTGTACTGAGGTGTTAGAAAAAGAGGTTAAAATAATCACTGAAAGAATCCACCAATCTCCTCCTTTTGAAAGAGATCCCAAATTGAAAATGCCAAGAAATATTCTAGCCAAATTTGAGAATTATCAAGTTAAGGAGAAAGGACTGCAAACAGCCAGAAGGAAGCAATACAAATATCACAGAACCACAGTCACTTTTATGCAGGCCCTTGCAGCTTCTACACTAAAAGTTTAGATGGTCTGGAAAGAGATTGGATTATAATCAAGGATCAACTACCCAGTGAAACTGACCATAGTTTTTCAGGTAAGGAGATGGCCATTCAATGAAATAGGTGTCTTCTTGACTTTCCTGATGAAAACATAAGAGTCTAATGGAAAATCTGATCTTCAAATAAAAGACTTACGAGAGGCATAAAAAAGGAAACAGAAAAGGGGGAGGGGAGAATATGTTACTCAATAAGGGCAAATGGTTTATATCCCTACATGAGAAGATGATACTTATAACTCTTAAGAACTGTATTTCTATTAAGATATTTAGATGGGATGTACATAGACAGAGCATGGGTTTAAGTTTATTTTGATGTGATGATAAATAACTTAATTAAATAGTAAAAAGGGATTATAATGGGAGAAAAGGAAAGGAAAAGACAGCAAAAGGGTAAATTACATCACAAGAAAAGGCACAAAAAATATTATAAGTGGGAAAGAAGGGAGAGAGATGAGAATTGTTTGAACTTTATTCTCATCAGATTACACTCAAGGAGGGAATCATAGACTCAGTTAGGTATAGAAATCTAACTTGCCCTAGGTATAACCAAGGCAATATTCATAGCACCAATGGTAACTATTAATATGCCAGCATAGTTCTAAAATTGTGAAATATAACAGACTCTCCATATAGAATACAGAAGAAAAACATTTTTCAGACACCAGAAAGCTGAATCCCAACACCAGAAAGCCAAATCTGTCATAGCAACAAAACCTATATGCAAAAATTATGCAGAGAGCAACACCATCCCAAATCCCTGCTTGGTCCTTCCCACAAACAAACACTCACAATCCTAGTTATCTGCTCACTTGTGTTCTCTCTCTCCTTCCATTCTAACTGTTCTGACTCATTTCCTGCTCTACCTCTTTCTCCTCCACTTGCTCAGCAAATTCCTCCCACCACAAGCTCCATGTGATTACATTAGGCCTATTAATGGGCAGGGAAGATCTTCAAATTCTCATTACCATTGTACTCTATTGGCAGTAGGTAAAAAAAATGGGAGAAGTGGTTAGAAGAGAGAGAAGAAGTAATAAGGAAAAGGTCAAAAAAAAGGGAGGGCCTGATAGAAGGGAGGTCACATTGAGGGTGGTCAGAAACAAAACTCTAGGAAGGAGGCAAAGGGAGAAAGGAAAAGAAAAAGGAAAAACTAGGATGGGGGAAATAGGATGGAGAGAAAGACACAGATAGTATTCACAACAATGAATATGAATGGATTAACTCTCCCATAAAATGGAAGTGGAAAACAGAGAGGAATTAAAATCATAATCATACTATATGTTGTTTACAAGAAACACACTTGAAACAGAGGAATATACACAAGGGTAAAGGTAAAAGGCAGGAGTAGAATTCATTATGCTTCAGCTGAAGTGAGAAAAGCAGAAGTAGCAATCCTAGTCTCAGACAAAGATAAAGCAAAAATTAATTTAATTAAAAGAGATAAGGAACGAACCTACATCCTGATAAAAGATACCATAGAGAATAAATAAAATCATTACTAAATGTATATACACCAAGAAGTACAGCATCCAGATTCTTAGGGGAGAAGTTAAGGGTGTTACAGGAAGAAATAGAGAGCAAAATTATAGTAATTGAGAACCTCAACTCCCTCTCTTTGAACTGGATAAATCTAACCATAAAATAAAATGACTTTAAGGAAATGGATAAAATTAAATGTGGATAGAAATATGCCTTTTCCTCAGCGGCATATGGCATCTACACTAAAATTAGGCACATACTAGGATATAAAAACCTCAGATGCACAAAGGCAGAAATATTAACTGCATCTTCTTCAGATAATGATGCAGTGAAAAGTATGTGTAATAAAGGGTCATGGAAAGATAGACAAAAAATTAAATGGGAACTAAATAATTTAATCCTAAAGAATGTGTGTCAAACCACAAATCTCAGAAACAATAACTTTATCCATGAGAATGATAATAATGAAACACACTAAAACTTATGGAATGCAGCAAAGCAGTTCTTAGGGAAAGTTTTATATCTCTCATTGTTTACATGAATAAAACAGAGAAAAAAGAGATCAATGAGTTGGACATGCAACTAAAAATACTAGAAAAAGAACAAATTTAAAATTCTCAATTAAATATCAAATTAAAAATTCTGAAAACCAAGAGATTAATAAAATTTAAATTAAGAAAACTATTGAGCTAATAAATAAAACTGAGTAGATGTTCTGAAAAAAAAAGAAATAATTACAATTTGATTATTTTTGTTTGTTTTTTTATTTGGTTGGCTTTTTGCTTATTTGGAGGGGGAAGGTAGGGCAATTGGGTTAAGTGACTTACCCAAGGTCACATGGCTAATTTTGTGTGTGTGTGTGTGTGTGTATGTGTGTTGTGTCTAAGGCCTGATATGAACTCAGATCCTCTTGACTCCTGGGCCAGTACTCTATTCAGTGCACCACCTAGCTGCTCCTTAATTTGTTTAAAAAAAATAAAAGAAAGAAAAAAAACAAATTACTAGTATCAAAAATGAACAGGGTGAATTCACAACCAATAAAGAGGAAATTAAAACAACTTTAAGAGCTATTTTTCCCAACTGTATACCAATAAATTTGACAATCATAGTGAAATGGATGAATATTTACAAAAATATGAGCTGCCCAGAGGAAAATACTTAACCCCATTTCATAAAAAGAAATTGAACAGGCCATCAATAAATTCCCTGGGAAAAAATCTCCAGGGCCTGTAATGCCAAGCAAAGGCAATTTCCAAGGTTCAGATTACCCGCAGAGCAAACCCCATTTATTCAGCAAACATTCACAGAACAGAGAAAGTCAAAATACAGTATAACTCATACATTTCACAAGGAAGTTCT
>CM053600.1:53491516-53507618 GCA_028646575.1 Pseudocheirus occidentalis
ATTGATGCTGAGTGAGAAGAACAGAACCAGGAAAAATTTGTACACAGTCATAGATACATCATATATGTGACGACCAATTTTGAAAAACTGGACGCTTCTCAGCATCGCACAGTTAAAAGACAACTATACAAGTCTCAGGATGGAAAGAGATGTCTACATTCAGAGAAAGATCCAGAAAGATCAGAGTTTAAAAGGAGACTGAAGCAATGCATGCTATCATTCTTTTTGATGTTTGGCTTTTGTTTCTCTTTTCTCATTGTTCACTCCATTGGCTATAACACCTACACAACCAGACCATTGTACAATGTGAAGGAGTTTGCAGATCCTATACATGATTGTATGCCACCATGGTGGGGGTGGGGAGTGGGGAGGAAGGGGAGAAAAATCTGTAAACAAGTCAAGTAAACAAACAAGTCAATAAAATTTTTTTTAAAAGATTATCTGTTTTGAATTTCATAATGTTCTCTAGCTCTTGTTTGTTCATGAATTCTCTTCTCCATAGATCAGAAAATTTGATTTTTTAAAAAAGATAATTTAATAAATTTAATAAATAATTTAAAAATTATTCCTTTTTCTTCTAATTTGCTTATAGCTTAATCCCTTATGTCTAAATCATGTAGCCATTTCAATCTTATTTTTGTATATGGTGTAAGATGTTGGTCTATTTTCAAGTTTTTCCAGCAGTTTTTGTCAGATAGAGAGTTCTTATTTCAGAAGTCCGAGTCTTTGAGCTTATCAAATACAGAGATTTACTGCTATGTCTTCAGTACCTAACCTAGTTCCCTTATCCACCGCTCTGTTTCTTAGCCAGTACAAAATAGTTTTGATGATTGATGCTTTATAACATAGTTTTAGATCCAGTATGGCTAAAGCACCTTCTTTTACATTTTTTCAATAATTCCTTTAATATTCTTTATCATTTGCTCTTCCAGATGAATTTTCTTATTAATTTTTTGTTGCCAAATAAAGTAATTTTTGGTAGTTTGATATGGCACTGAGTAAGTAAATTAATTTAAGTCGAGTTGTCATTTTTATTGTATTAGCTTGGCCTACCAGTGAGCAACTGATATCTTTCCAGTTATTTAGATCTGGCTTTATTTGTGTGAAAAGTGCTTTGTAATTGTGTTCATGAATTTGTCTTTGCATGTAAACTCCCATTTATTTTAAATGGAATTTCTCTTTCTATTTCTTGTTGTTAGATTTTGATAGCAATACATAGAAATGTTGATGAATTATGTGGATTTATTTTGTATCTTACAACTTAAAGTTGTTAATTATTTGAAATGGGATTTTTACTTGATTCTCTAGGATTCTCTATGTATAGCATCATTTCATCTGCAAAGAGTGATAATTTTGTTTCTTTGTTGCCTATTCTAATTCCTTCAACTTCTTTTTCTTCTTATTGCTAAAACTAACATTTCCAGTACAATGTTGAACAAACTGATGATAATGGACACCCTTCTTTCACCCCTGATTGGTGAATGGGAATGATTCTAGCTTATCTCCATTACATATAATGCTTGCTGATGGTTTTAGATAGATGCTACTTATCATTTTAAAGAAGAATCCATTTGTTCCTATGCTCTCTAGTGTTTTTAGCAGGAATGTATGTTGTATTTTGTGAAAAATTTTTTTGCATCCATTGAGATAATCACATATCTGTTAATTTTTTTTAATGATATGGTCAATTATGCTGATAGTTTTCCTAATATTGAACCAGCCCTGCATTCCTGGTATAAATTCCTCCTTGTGATAGTGTATTATTCTTATAAGTTGTAATCTCTTTGCTAACAGTTTATTTTAAAATTTTTGAATTAATATTCATTACAGAAAGTGGTCTATAATTTTCTTTCTCTCTTTTGGTTCTTCCTGGTTTTGGTATGTGCATCACATTTGTATCATAAATATAATTTGGTAGGACTCTTTTTTGCTATTGTTCCAAATAGTTTATATAGTATGGGAATTAGTTGTTCTTTAAATGTTTGATATTATTCAATTGTAAATCTGTCTGGTCCTTATGATTATTTTTTTACATATTCATTGAAACCTTGGTTGTTTGATTTATTTTTCCGAAATGAGGCTACTTAAGCATGTTATTTCCTCTTCTGTTAATTTGAGCAATTTATGTTTTTGTAAATATTCATTCATTTCACTTAGATTGTCAGATTCTTTGGCATATAGTTGGGCAAAGTAGCTACTAATTATTGTTTTAATTTCCTCTTCTTTGGTGGTGAATTAAGCCTTTGCCTTTTTGATACTGGTAATTTGGTTTTCTTCTTTCTTTTTTAAAAAATCAAATTAATAATGAACTAGGCTTATCTATTTTATTGTATTTTTTCTTCATAAAACAAGCTGTTAGTTTTAATTATTAGTTCAGTGGTTTTCTTAATTTCAATTTTGTTAATCTCTCCTTTGATTTTCAGAATTTCTTGTCTGGTCTTTAACTGGGGATTTTAAATCTGTTCTTTTTTCTTTTTTTTTTAGTGACCATTTCATTGATCTCCTTTTTCTCTATTTTACCTTTGTAAGCATTCAGAGGTATAAAATTTTTCCTAAGAAATGTTTTGCTTGCATCCCAGAAATTTTGATGTAATGTCTCATTGTTGTTCTCTTGGACAAAATTACTGATTGTTGTTAAAATTTGTTGTTGGGCCCACTCATTCGTTAGGATTAGATTATTTACTTTACAATTAATTTTTAGTATATCTTTCCATGGTCCTGGAGATTATATGCATCATTTATGTATCATTATCTGAAAAGGATGTATTTAGTATTTTTGCCTTTCCAAATTGGATTGTGAGATGTTCAGGCCCCTAATATGTTGTCAATTTTTTGTGCTGGTGTCATGTACCACCCACAAAAATGTGTATTTCTTTCTCTGCCCATTTAATTTTCTCCAAAGCCTAGTATATTTAATTTTTCTAAAATTCTATTCCCCTCCTTAATTTCTTTCTTCTTTTATTGAATGATCAGATTGATCTAGTTTGGAGAAGAGGAAGTTAAGGACCCAACTAGAATAGTTTTGTAGTATTTATCTTCTTGTAACTCACTTAATTTCTCTAATAATTTGGATGCTATCTCACTAGGTGCATGTCTGCATGGTATTGATATTACTCCTTTGTCTATGGCACCTTTTAGCAAGATGTAGTTTCCTTCATTATATATTTTATTTTATGTTATGTTATATTATTTTATTGCTTTTTGGATGGGGAAAGTAGGTCATTTGGGGTTAAGTGACTTGCCAAACATCACATGGCTAGTTTTTGTGTTAAGGGTCTGAGGTCAGATTTGAACTCAGGTCCTCCTGACTCTAGGGCTGGTGCTCTATTCACTGTGCCACCTAGCTGCCATAATTTATTATTCCTTTTAAACAGAATTTTTTTTCTTTGTCTAAAATCAAGATTTCTAATCCTCCCTTTTTTTTTTACTACAGTTGAAGCAAAATATATTTTGTTCCAGCTTTTTACTTTACTCTGTATGTAACTTTCTGCTACAAATGTGCTTCTAGTAAACACCATATTGTAGGATTATGATTTTTAATCTACTATGCTGCTACTTCTGTTTTATGGGAGAGTTCATCCCATTCACAATCACAATTATGATTACTGTCTTATCTTCCTCTCCATCCTATTTTCCCCCTTGTTTATCCTTTTCGCTCTTTCACCCTTTACCTTTTCTCCAGTATTTTGATTTTGACCACCACTTCTCTCAATTTACCTTCCCTTCTATCCACCCCTCCATTTTCTTTTCTCTTCCCCCTCCTACATCCCTATTGGGTGAGATAGATTTATGACCCAACTAAATGTATATGTTATTATTTACCTCTTTGGGTCAAATCCAAAGGCAGTTGAGTCAAACAATGCTCACTCCTCTCCCTTCTTTTCTTCTAGTTTTATGGATCTTTTGCACTTCTTCATGTGATGTAGTTTACCCACTTATACTTCTGTCTTTCTTCTTCTCCAAGTACAATCTTTTTTCACCCTTTAATTATTTTTTATATCACATAAAGTCAATCATGAGCAACTCTCCTAAGGACTGTTGCTGTGAATAACTTTAAGCATCTAACCACATAGTATAGTGAACTTTTTATTTATTTAGCAATAAATTAAAGCAAAACATTCAAGAAGTGAAATATTCACTACAATATACCATAAAAACTTATTACTAAGGTGGTCACATGGTTTTAAGCAAAACATAGCATTCAGTAAGTCACAGTCTCCTTAGTCAATATAGAGTACACAAGTAAAGTCTTCTTTCATCTTGAGGCTGGCTTCCAATCCTCCTTAAGGCAAACATCCTTAAAGGGTAACAGAAATTACAAACACCATCTATTCCTAGGTCACAGTAACTTACAATATCATCAGTCAGTACTGAGTATCCAAGTAAAATCTCGTTTCGTCTTAATTCAAGGTTGAATTCCAAACCCTATGACCCCTTTTCCAGGCTCCCAGCTCTTTCCTGGATTCACCCAACTGTTGTCTGGATTCAGGGGTAGGCAGCGCTCCACTCCCGTTCCATATCCCAAATCACAGGGATTTGGCTCCACTCCAGTCTCTTCCCAGTTTCTGTTTCTAGGAAAACAAAGCTCAATAGGGTTACAATAATATTTATGCACATTACCAGCACTATCATCTCAATTCACTTTCTGTCTGAGAAATCATTGCAAATCACCAGAGTGCTTCTGTCTGACAAAGTAACACAAATCAACAGAGAGCTTCTGTCTGACAAAATAACATCAACACAGACAGAACAGACAGACAAGAGTGCTGACACCACAAGCATTTTCCACCTCAGTTCAGCTTGGTCCCAACTTTTGCTAGAGCTTTGCTGTGCTCTGCTCTATCAGCAAGCTCCTCCCACTGTGGGCTCCATGTGATGATGTTAGGCCTGTTAAGGTCAGGGAAAGTTCCCAAACTCCCTTAGATCTATTAAGGGCAACACAATGTATACTGTTTCCAACAAAGACATGACACAATCAAAGATTAGGCTCAAAGGCACTTGAATAACTGAAAAAAGCAGCAAAGTACTACTTTACATGTTATTGCATATTATCACATCAAATTTGCATCCCATCCACTGTCTATGTATAGCCCTTGTAACTGTCCCAATAAATATACAGTTCTCAAGAGTTATAAATATCATCTTCCTGTATTGGGATGTAAACAGTTTTACCTTATTGAATAACATTCTTTTTCTTTCTTGTCTCCCTTTCTAATGCTCTCTCTCTCTCTCTCTCTCTCTCTCTCTCTCTCTCTCTCTCTCTCTCTCTCTCTCTCTCTCTCTCTCTCTCTCTCTCTCTCTCTCTCTCTCTCTGTCTCTCTTTCCCTCCCTGCCTCCCTCTCTGCTTTTTAAAGAGGGGCAAGGCAGGGCAATTGGTGTTAAGTAACTTGCCCAATGTCACACAGCTGGTAAATGTTAAGTGTCTGAGGCCAGATTTGAACTCAAGTCCCATGACTCCAGGGCTGGTGCTCTATTCGCTGTGCCACCTAGCCACCCCTCTATGCTTCTCTTGAATCTTATGTTTAAAGATATAATTTTCTTTTCAGCTTTTTTCTTTTCATCAGGAATGATAGAAAGTCCCCCATTTCATTGAATAACCATCTTTTCCCTGAAAAATCAGGTTCAATTTTGCTAAGTTGATTCTTGGTTATAATCCAAGTTCCTTTGCCTTCCAGAATATCATATTCCAAGCCTTCAGATCCTTTAATGGGGAAATTGCTAGGTTTTGTGCAATCTTACCTGCAAGATCCATGATATTTATTGTCCATAAAGAATTTTGTCCTTGACCTGATAATTCTGGAATTTGACTACAATGTTTCTTGGAGTTTTCATTTTGGAGTATCTTTCAGGAACTGATTGGGGAATCTTTCAATAACTCTTTTACCGTCTGGTTCTAGGACCTCAGAGTAGTTTTCCTTTTTGAAAGATGCTGTCCAGACACTTTTTTGGCCATATCTTTCAGGTAGTCTAAAATTTCTTAAATCATTTCTCCTGTTTCTATTTCCCAGGTCAGTTCCTTTTCTAATAAGGTAATTTTCATTTTCTTCTATTTTTTCATTCTTTTGATTTTGTTTGATGATTCTTGAGGTCTCAAAGAGTCATTAGATTCCACTTGCCCAATTTTAATTTGTAAGAAATTTTTTTTTTTATAGTTAGCTTTTGTGCTTCTTTTTCCCTTTGGCCAATTCTACTTTTTAAGGGGCTGTTTTTGGCCAATTGTCTTTTTTAATGAATTGTTTTCTTCAGTCCTTTGGTCCTTCCTTTTCCAAGCTGTTGACTCTTTCTTTTATATCTTTCATTTCACTTCCAAGTTTTTTTCTACCTCTGTTATTTGACTTTGACAATCTCTCTTTGGATTTGAGACCAGTTCATCTTCTCTGAGGTTTTGGATGTAGGTATATTGACAATGTTGTACTCTTCTGAGTTTGCATTTTGCTCTTCCTTGTCACCGTAGTAACTTTCTATAGTTAATGCTCATTTTTGGTTCTTCATTATTATCTTTTTTGATTTGTCCTGGCTTTTAAAGTTGAGCTCTTCTGCTGGAGCACAGGGCACACAGTTCCAAGCTTCTTCTCCTAAAGTCTGGGGACCTGATCATGGTTTCTTTGTTTGTTTGCTTGTATTGTTTCATTTTGTTTTGTTTTGGCTTTTTGCTGGGGCCTCAAGAACTGGAAGCTTGCTAACTGTGCTGATGTGGCCCAACTTAATAATACCTGTTTTTGCCTGGTTTCCAGGCCTGCAATTTACCTTCTGCACTGAGGCTAGAGGTCTCATAGCTGGCCTGCTGCACCACATGTCAGCTGATCCAGGACTGAGGTGACTTGGTTCCTGATATGTGGGGTAGCTAAGAGGTTCCTGCTCCTTGCCTGGACACTATCTACTCTGTGTTCCCTTCTTACCCAAGTGAGAGAGGTCTTTCTTTAAGTACTTCTAAGTTATCTTAAGCTGTAAAACTGTTTCCCTCAATTTTTTTGTAGGTTTTCCCACTTCAAATTCTGTTTCAGAGGCTTTATTTAATTTTGTTTCTGAGGGAAACTGGGAAGAGGTTAGGTAACTTCCTGGCTTCTCTCCACCATCTTGGCTTTGTCTCTGTGATGTCCTTTTTAGCCCTTGGCCAATTATTCTCTGAGCCTGGAAATTCACCTCATAGCATTAAAATCATAAAAAAAACCCAACAACCAACAACAGACAGACAGGAATGTTTAGTACTTACAGAAAAATGTTTTCTAAATTCCCAAACTTTCTGATAAAAGAAAAAATACTGCAAGAGACCTGGAGGAGAATGATCACCTACCAAGGAACTCCATTTAGACTCAGGTAGGATTATACATTAGAAACAAAAGAGGAAAGGATTAATTGATATGATATACACTTAAAAATTGTTTGCATCTAAAATAATTTATTTTGCAAAAACGGACATTTAAGGTAATGGATGAATTTCAAAATTCTTCTTTAGAAAACAACAGCTAGGCAGAGTGAGATCACTGGAAATTCATTGTTGGAGGGGATGAGAGAAAGCAGAAATATTGATTGCTGCTGGTATTACTTACAATCATTTGGTAAAACAATTTGGAATTATGCAACAACAGTTACAAATTTGTTCATGCACTTTACTTAGAGATCTTACTAACAATTGGAGTATACATATTATTGTTCTGTTGTTTTTAAGTCGTGTCCATCTTTTCATGACCAGATTTGAAATTTTATCCACAAATATATATATATATATATATATATATATATATATATATAAATGGATTTCCATTTTCTTCTCCTGCTCATTTTATAGAGAGGGAAATGTGAGACAAACAGAGTTAAGTGACTTGCTTAGGGTTAGTGAAGATACCAAGTGTCTGAGGTCTGATTTGAATTCAGGAAGAGGAGTCTTCTTGACTTCAGGCCCAGCACCCTATTCATTGAACCACTTAATTATGCCCCCCCATATATAATACATGTAGCATATATTATATATGTCTATTTCTCTAGCTCTCTCTCTCACACACATATATGTATGTACATATATGTATACATATGTAGGTATGTATGTGTGTATATACATGTGCATGTGTGTGTATGTATATATGTATGTGTATTCCCTCTAACTAACCACATTCTGAGAAAGGTCTCATGAGTTACACCTATCATCTATCCATGTAGGAATGTAAACAGTTCAACTTTAATAAGTCCCTTATGATTTCTCTTTCCTGTTTATCTTTTCATGCTTCTCTTGAGCCCTGTATTTAAAAGTCAAATTTTCTATTCAGCTCTGTTCTTTTCATCAAGAAAGCTTGAAAGATATCTATTTCATTGAATATGCACTTTTCCCCTTAAAGGATTATATTCAGTTTTCCTGGGTAGGTGATTTTTGGTTTTAATTCTAGTTCCTTTGACCTATAGAATATCATAGTCCAAGTCCATTGATCCCTTAATGTAGAAGCTACTAAATCTTGTGTAATCCTGATTGTGCTGCCATAATACTTGTTTCTTTCTGCCTGCTTGTAATATTTTCTCCTTGACATGGGAACTCTAGAATTTGTTTATAATATTCCTAGAATTTTTCATTTTGGAATCTCTTTCAGGAGGTGATCAGTGAATTCTTTCCATTTATATTTTACCCTCTGATTCTAGAACATCAGTGCAGTTTTACTTGATAATTTCTTGAAAGATGATGTTCAAGCTCTTTTTAATTATGGCCTTCAGGTTGTCCAATAATTTTTAAATTCTCTCTCCTGGCTCTATTTTCCAGGTCAGTTATTTCCTCCAATTAGATATTTCACATTGTGCTCTATTTTTTTAATCATTTTGGTTTTGTTTTATAAGTTTTGATTTCTCACAAAATCATTAGCTTCCGTTTGCTCCATTCTAATTTTGAAAGAATTTTTTCTTGAGTGAGTTTTTGGATATTCTTTTCCATTTGGCCAATTTTTCTTTTGAAGGCATTCTCCTCATTGACTTTTTGAATCTCTTTGCCATTTGAGTTAGTCTACTGTTTAAAGTGTTAGTTTCTTCAGCATTTGGGGGGTCTCCTTTAGGCAGCTGTTGACTCATTTTTCATGATTTTCTTACACTTTAATTTATTTTCCCAATTTTAATTCTACTTCTTCCCCCCTCCCCCTTTTTAGAGAGGGTAAGGCAAGGCAATTGGAGTTAAGTAAATTGCCTAAGGTCACATAGTTAGTTGTGTCAAGTGTCTGAGGTTGGGTTTGAACCCATTTCCTCCTGACTACAGGGCTGCTGCTCTATTCACTACACCATCTAGCTGCCCCCTCTACCTGTCTTACGTGATTTGCAAAATCCTTTCTGAGCTCTTCAATGGCCTGTGAACAATTCATATTTTTTCTTGGAGATTTTGGATGTAGGAGGTTTGATTCTGTTGTCTTCTTAGGGTTGTTTCCTTTTTCATCCTTGTCACCAAAGTAAAATTTTATAGTCTGAATTTTTTTCCTGCTATTTGCTTGCTTTCCCAGTCAATTACTTGACTTTTGAACTCTTTGTTAAGGTAGGACTATGCCTCTGGTGTGGAGGGTGTACTGTCCCAAGCTTCAGGGATTTTGCGCTGCTGTTTTCAGAGATATTTCTAGGGATCTGCAATTTTTTCAGTTCTTCCAACTGATATATTCAAAGTGTTACTCCTCTTCTGGCCTGTGCTCTGGTCTGCAAGTGACCACAAGCACTGTTTTCTGCCTTAGACTTCCCTCTCCACTACCACCACAAATGCTGCCACACCAGTATTCTTGCCCCAGGACTGCCACCCAGGTCTGTGACCCAGATCCAAGCACAGGAAAAGCAACAGAATCCTGCCTCAGCACCAGCAAAGTTTTCTGCGATTCCTGTCCAATAAACTATAAAATTCCTCCACTGTTTGTGGCCCAAGAGCTCCAGAAATAGCAACTGCTGCCTCTGTCTCTGCCTTCTCAGGACCGGGGATGAACCTCACTCCTCTCTCATCCAGATCCCACAGACCTTTCTTATTAACCTTTTAAGTTGTCTTTGGCTTTTGTGGGTTAAGAAGTCTGGAAACCATCACAGCTGCCAGTGATTCAGTGCCCTGAGGCCTGCTCTAGCTTTGCTGGCATAGCCCCTATTAGACTGTGCTCCTCTCCCAACCCACTGTAACAGACTTTTCCTATCAACTTTCCAGATTTCCTTGGGCCTGAAATATGTTTCAGTCTGTCATTTTGTGGTTTCTGTTGGTCTAGAATTTTTTAGAGTAATTTTTTCAGGTATTTTGAGCGATTTGGGGGAGAGTTCAAGCAAGTCCCTGCTTTTACTCTTGACTCCACTGTAGGGGGGAAACATAATTTAATTAAACAGTATGGTAGCTAGGTAATGTGGATAGTGCTTAGGACTTGGGGTCAAAAATACCTGAGTTAAAATCTTGCCTCAGACTTTGTTACTACTAATGTCACTAAACTCTTGACCTCAGTTTCATCATATATAAAATGAAGACAATAATAGCACTTTTTCATGGGCTTTTGAGGATCAGATGGGTTAAAATATAACTCACTTTGTAACTCTTCAAGAACTACCTAAATACTGTTATTATTATTATTATTATTACTATTATTTTTTATTCCAGTGTACTGACTGAAAGTTAGGTAACACAACAGTATATGAAGAACTGCAACTGAAGGTAAGGGTAGGACAAAGGAAAAGTTTTATAATAAGCTGGTAATGCAGTGAATAGAGTTCTGGCCCTGGAGTCAGGAGGACCTGAGTTCAAATCCAGCCTTAGATGCTTGAAGCTATGCCATCTGATCACTTTATAATCGACTTGCTGAATTTTTAATTTTATTAATAGCCAGATAGGGCAGCTATATGCTGCAGTGGATAAAGTATCAGGCCTGGAGTCAGGAAGACCTGAATTTAAATCTGACTTGTACATTTACTAGCTGTGTGATCCTGGGAAAGTCATTTCCCCTTGTTTGCTTTAGTTCCTCACCTGTAAAATGAGTTGGAAAAGAAAACAACAAACCACTCCAATATCTTTGCCAAGAAAACCCAAAATAGTGTCACAAAATCAGACACAACTGAGAAATGACTGAAGGGCAATAAATAATTGCTTGCTCCATTATTGTTTGGAAAAATTTGGCAACAACTCAAATGAGCTTTTTATGCACATGAAATAAGAAGAAAAAGCTGCTATTGTAACCTGGTAGCATTCTGTTTACTTGTATATGGCAAATAGGACCAAGAAGGCTGCTAATATGAGTAAAATAATGGCAAATTATCTTTGCACATACAGAAGTAAGAGGGATAAAATTATTCCTTTATGGGATTAGGGATCAATCTTTCGACTAAATGGCCCATGTCTCCATGATCACAGAAGACAAATATGGATGCACTTAAATGCGTTAACAACATTTTTGAATTAGGTGATGCTAAATGAAGTTTTCTGACATTGTGCCTAACAAGAGAAAGAACTGTGCTTTACTGATAAAAGTATACTCTTAAATATCATATTGCCGTTTCTCCCCAAAGCTGCTCATCTCCAACTCATGTTATAATCTCTGTAAACTGGAATTAGTCTTGCAGAACATTTGTAGAATCAAGACAGGAGGCAGAGGTAGGAAAATGGAAAAGGATACAACAGATGATTAAACACAAGAACAGAACAACCTTCCTTTAGAAAGTCTCTAATTAATAGTCTCATTACTTTTTAATCTAGATTTGTTTGCCTCTCAGAGGGGGGAAGTGATGAAAAGGGGAAATTGTATAGATATTACAATAAAAAGGGAGCCCCAAAAAGAAGAGATTTGGCAGCTGAGAACATTAGTAATGCATCAGTGTGTTTGGAAATTGATGTTGATGTAACCAGGGGAAGAACCAAAGACCAGTGCCAGGGGGGCCCATTTATAATGGAATCAAATGAAGAGCCTCATTAGCCTCACAAATAGAGAAGAGGTGCCTGTTCCCTTCTATAGCTGTTCTATCTGTATTATGTATGTGGGAGTGGGAAGGATTGGTAAAGCTGGGGGAGGGGGCAGGGAAGCATTATCACATTGAATATATGAATGGATCTTCAAGGTCCCCTGGGAAATCAAGGCATACACATAGCTGATGGCTTTTTTTCAATTGACCAAAATATAGCAAAAACAATAAGACTTAGTGATTTTCAAATGAACACTTTTTCTGTGTCTCTTTTTCACTGAAGTGTTTTAAAGAGATTTAAAGTAGGAAAAAGCAAGATCCAAACAGAAGTATAAGAAATACCACTTGGAAATGTGTTCCTTTGATTTAAATATATGATGACACGATTTTGAGACTTCTTCATTATTTTCACAGCTATATTCAGTAAAATTTGCATGTGTAGAAATTAGTTTTGGTCCCAAATTATCACAAAAATTGGCAACTAGTTCTCATTTCTATACATGACAGGTTGTCACTTGGAATAACATTTCTTTTTTTTTATGCCAGAATTACATGATTAAGATAGAAGAGTATAGTCAGTAAGCTTTTACTTACAGAAACACCTTCTGAAGAGAAAATATAAAAGAGCATCCAATACATTCACATTGGCCTTTTGCCTACATTCTACTAATTCAATACAGTGGAAAGAGCAGTTTTGCCTATGTGACTTTGGGTAAGTCAATTTATCTCTATAGACGTTAGTTTCTTAATGCATACAATGAAAGGATTGGAATAGGTGACTGTCAGCGTCCTTTCCCAACTCTCCATTGATGACTAGGACATCATTTCTAATGCCAGCTTAAGAAAAAAAACAATTGAGTAATTAGAAGTAAAGATCACTAGGGAGGGAAGTCATCATCTGAGTTCTAGGAAACAAAGTGATCCTTTCTTCCTTGAAATTATTTTACTGCATTAAAAAAATCTTCAAAGGTATTATAATATATCTCAGGTACCTACAAATAGGATTTAAACTATTTTGTTAGGCTTTAGTCAAACTGTACTATCAGTTATTACACAAATTCATCTTGCAGTTTTGTACATCTTTGCTGTTGTCTATTCCACTGAAAATTCACTTACATTTTTCCTTTTGCAGAAATCCTCTCTATCCTTCACAGTTCAAATGTCACCTTCTCCACTGGACATTTATTGGTTTTCCTTGATGAAATTATTATTCTGAATTATTAAAGTACTTTTATGGAACATACTAAAATTTAGTTTTTTGTATATATGTTTATCTACCTTAACATATTATATACTTCCTGAAGGCAAGGGTTATGTCCTGTAGACTTTGAAGAATTATATAAATGCTTCAAATTATTATAAATTATATAAATAAATTATAATAATTATAAATATTTTTTCTCCAAAAAAGCATGCGGAAGTTGTAACGTAAATAGTCCTGTAGCCAGGAAGACCCTGCTGGAAGTCCTCCCTCAGACACATACTGTCTATATTCAAGAATACACAAAGCAGAAAATGTGACCTCCTTTGATCGAGGAAATGTCCTCTCCTAGAAGTTCCAATAACCAGTAAAAACAATAGGCTTAGTTTCTTTGCCCTTCATTTTTCTCATCTGAGGACCAGCCTGGTTAAGTTTTGAAGGGTTCATGACCAGGTTGGTTGTGAGTTACTGGGATTTTTATTTTTTACTACAATGACTCAAAAAGAACATTCATGAAATCCTTGCTTTATACGTTACTGAAATTCAAAGATATAGATTTGTCTGCCTCATGAGATAATAACTGTAAAGCATTTAGTAATGTGCCCAGAACATAGTAGGTACAATACAAGTGTTAATATATATATATATATATACATATATATATATATATATATATATATAATATATACACATATATACACATACATGTATAACTAGGTGGTATAGTGGATAGAGTGCCAGGCCTGAAGTCAGGAAGACTCATCTTTATGAGTTCATAACCAGCCTTAGACATTTACTAATTGTGTGTACCTGGGTAAGTCACTTGATACTATTTGCCTCACTTTCCTCATGTATAAAATGAACTGGAGAAGGAAATGGCAAACTACTCCAATAGTTTTACCAAGAAAACACCATTTGGCTCAAGGCTGGCTCCCATACTCCATGGTTCCTCATCCAGGGTCTCAGCTTTTTCCTGAATGCACCCAACTGTCACTTGGGATCACAGACAGGCAGCTCTCACCTGGTCATCCAGCTCCCATTCCATATTGAAGCTTACAGTGTCCAGTCAACCTTAAGTCCTTCACAGTTTATGTTTCTGGGAAGACAAAGCTTAATGGAGCCAAAACAACATCCATACATATTGCCAGCACCTTCTGGGTTTGTTTTGCCAGGTAGATTCCCAAATATTTTATTATGTTGACAGCAAAATTAAATGGAATTTCTCTTTCTATCTCTTGCTTTCTTAGAAATACATAGAAATGCCAGTGATTTATGTGGGTTTATTTTACAACCTGTAACTTTGGAAAAATCAAGTTTGCTACTTGATTGTCTAGGATACTCTAAGAATACTGTCATATCATCTGCAAAGAGTGATAGTTTTGTTTCTTCTATATCTGTTCCAATTCCTTCAATTTCTTTTTTTCTCCTCTTAATGCTAAAGCTAATGTTTCTAGTACCATAAGATTATTAGTTGAGAATCACTTATTAGGTCAATATTAAGCAATTTAAAAAGCAGTATTTATGAAGGTGAGACAATTGGTCTCCTTCCCCATTAATAGAAGTGGTGATAACAGATATTCTTGTTTTGCCCCAGATCTTATTGAAAATACTTCCCATTCATCCCCATTTCATAGAATGCCTGCGGACGGTTTTAGGTTGATGCTACTTATTTTAAGGAAGATTCCATTTATCCCTATGCTGTATAGTGTTTTTAAGAGGAAAATGTGTTGTATTTTGTCAAAAGCTTTTTCTGTGTCTATTGAGATAATCATTTGTTTTCCATCAGTTTTTTTTGTTTATATGGTCAATTATGCTGATAGTTTTCTTAATATTGAACCAGCTCTGCACTCCTGGTATAAATTCTACCTGGCAATAGTGTGTTATTCTCATAATAAGTTGCTACATTCTTTTTGCTAATATTTTATTTGAAATTTTTGCGTTAATATTTATTAGGAAAATTGATCTACAATTTTCTTTCTCTGTTTTGAGTTTTACCAGCTTAGGTATCAGTGCCATATTTGTATCATAAAAAGAATTTGGTAGGATTCTTCCTTTTCCTATTTTCAGAAATAGTCTACATAGTAGTGGAATTAATTTTTCTTTAAATATTTAATAGAATTTGCTTATAAATACAGCTGGCCCTGTAATGGTAATGTAATTTGGAGATGCGCCTGAATTGACTTGTCTTTTGGATTGAGTGTTAAGACCCAGAGCTTGTGAATCCCACTTGTGGTATGGACTTATTGACATGAAGAAAGGGGGCTGACCTGGGAGGATCCATGAATGGAAAGGAAGGCTCAAGCAAGAGGGCAAGAAGAAGGACTTTTGGGAAGAGCAGTACCCAGTGGTGCCTGAGGTGCTGAGAGAGATCTCGAAGAGCCCACTGGAGTTGTCTAGGACTTTTGAGGACTGCCACCTGGAGTTACTGAGAACTGAGGAGGAATGGCTGTGATGCCGGTATTTTGGCTGTCTGTTTTGATGTTGTTTTTCCAAATTCACCTGATGGTGGACAGTGTTGGTGTTGTAGAGGTCCTGGAACTTGGCTGTTGGTGCAGAAGCCCTGAAGAAGGACTTTCTTGTTGTATGTTCACAGAAATCCTGGAAGGGGCCCTTGCTGATACTTTCAGTGATTCTGGGACTGCTCTACAGGCAGAGTGTGACTTGGTGAAGACACTGGCTATGGCTGTGTTGAGTCTTGTCTCCCCAGGAAATGAGATTGCTGAGGGCTTGCCTCAAGTGAAGATGAAAGAAAGGCCTTTCCTTGGCCTTTCTATGCTGAGATATTATCTTGATCTTGTTATGGCTTAAGGGTGGATGGCCTTTTGTGTTCTCCTGCTCCCTTTTGAGAAAGTGCTTGGTGTTAATGGATGATACTGTAATTACTTTTAGTCCAGGAGTGGCTTTGGTTTTTTTGTGAGTGTACTTGATGACTGGAAACTGATCCCCATTTGAGAAGAACTCTCTCCTTTTGAGAAGAGACTTTGACTGACTAAAAGACTGTACTATCTAGGGGTGGAGCAGTCTGATCTC
>CM053600.1:53508118-53584754 GCA_028646575.1 Pseudocheirus occidentalis
TTGCCCTCCAGAATGGTTGTATCAGTTCACAGCTCCACCAACAACGCATTAGAGTTCCAATTTTTCCACATCCTCTCCAGCACTTGTCATTTTCCTGTTTTGTCATCTTAGCCAATATGACTGGTGAGATGTGGTACCTCAATGCAAAACAGATAATCTTGTTTACATTAAATTTAAAAGGTTTTGTACAAACAAAGCCAATGAAACCAAAATTAAAAGGAAAGCAGAAAGCTGGGAAACATGTTTTCACTATAGTTCTTTCTGATAAAGTCATCATTTTTCAAATATAGAGAGAACTAAATCAAAGTGATAAGAGTAGAAGTAATTCCCCAATTGATAAATGGTCAAAACATATGAATTGGCCATTTTCAGATGAAGAAATTAAAACTATGAATAGTCATATGAAAAAATGCTCTAAATTCCTGTTGAAATGAAAAATACTATACACATCCAGAGAAAGTACTATGGAATGCAGATATAAGCATATTATTTTCTTTTTTGTTTATCATGGCTTTTTTCTTTTTTATTCTTCTTTCACAACATGACTAATGTGGAAATATGTGTGATATGATTGGATATGTATAGCATATATCAAATTGAGTGTCATCTTGGGGAGGTGATGAGGAAGAGAGGGAGAAAAAAATTGGAACTCAAAATCTTATGAAAGTGAATGATTCAAACTAAAAATTATAAATGAAAGAAAGAAAAGAAAGAAGAAAGGAAGGAAGGAAGAAAGCAAAAAAGGAAGGAAAGAAGGATCAACTTCAAAGCTACATGGTTCAATGCCCCAATTTTTTCATGAATAAACTACATCAGATTCAAAACAGGTCTTCTGATCATTGAGCTAGAGTCCACTCTTTTTCTTCTGGTTTCAATGCTTCCAGACATTTTTAAAAGGGTTTTCTGAAATATAATATACATATTTTTCCCATAATTTTTGTGGAAAACTTATTATTCTTAGGCAATTGACTAAGAATTTTTATTTTATAAAAGATATCTAGACCTTGTAAACATGTTGAATTTTGGTTATTCTCTAATATTTCTTGTTATGTAACTGGATTTCTCATTTCTATTCTCTTTTTTTTATTTTCCACTGCTTTGGTGACATTTTACAAGGTTTGACCCTATCCCTTTTCAAAAATGTTTACTTCTCACTACCCTTTCCTATAATCTCTCTTCATTCTATTATTCCCCCTCTTATCCCCTACTCCTGATTTTCCTGTAGGGTAAGATACCCTATTGCGTGTATATGTTATTCCCACCTTAGGCCAAATTCAGTGGGAGAAAGGTTGTACTTTTCACCTTCCTGCTCTTCCTCTCCAGTGTAACAGTTTTCTCTTGCTTCTTTTATATGACATATTTTACCCTATTCTATCTCTCCCTTTCTCCTACTCCCAATAAATTCCTCTCTCACATCTTAATTTCATTTTTTAGATATCATACCTTCATATTCAACTCATTCTGTGGCCTGCCTATGTGTACGTGAAAATATCTATGTCAACACTCACATATATATTTTTATACACTTACCCCCACCTATACATACATTTTATGTATGTATACATATTTACATATATATTCCCTTCAACTATCTTCAAACTGAGAAAATTCTTGCTAGTTAAAATGATTGTTTTTTCATGTAGGAATATGAATAGTTCAACTTTTATGGTTTCTTTTTCCTGTTTACCTTCTCATGCTTCTTTTATTTCTTGTAACTGAAAGTCAAATTTTCTGTTCAGCTCTGTTTTTTTCATCAAGAATGCTTGAAAATCCTCTATTTCACTGAATTACCATATTTTACCCTGAAGCATTATATTCAGTTTTGCTGGGTAGATGATTCTTGGTTTTAGTCATAGCTTCTTTAACCTCCATAATATCATATTCCAAACTCTTTGATTCCTTAATATAGAAGCTGCTAGGTCTTGTGTTATCCTGATTGTGTTTCCACAATACTCAAATTGTTTCTTCCTGACTACTTGCAGTATTTTCTCCTTGACCTAGGAACTCTGGAATTTGGCTATAACATTCCTAGCATTTTTCTTGTTAGCATCTTTTTCTAGAGGTGATCAGTGAATTCTTTCAATTTCTATTTTGTCCTCTGGTTCTAGAATACCAGGGCAATTTTGCTTGATAATTTCTTGAAAGATGGTGTCTAGGTTCATTCTTTTTATCATGGATTTCAGGGAATCCAATAATTTTTAAATTATCCCTCCTGGATCTATTTTCTGGTCAGATCTATTTTTTCAATGAGGTATTTCACATTGCCTTCTATTTTTTTTTCATTTGTTTGGATCTGTTTTATAGCATCTTGATTACTAAAGTCATTAGCTTCTGTTTGCTCCATTCTAATTTTGAAAGAGTTATTCTCTTTGGTGAATTTTTGAAATTTCTTTTCTATCTGGCAAATTCAGCTTTTTAAGGTATTCTTCTCCTCATTGGTTTTTTGGGCCTCTTCTACCCATTGTGTTAGTCTATTTTTTAAGGTGTTAGTTTCTTCAGTGTATTTCTGCATCTCCTTCAGCAGGCTGTCGACTAGCTTTTCATGATTTTCCTGCACTATTCTCATTTCTCTTCCTGATTTTTCCTCTACTTCTCTTACTTGGTTTTCAAAATCTTTCTTAAGCTTCTCCATGGCCTGTAACCAGTTCATATTTTTCTTGGAGACTTTTGATGCAGGAGTTCTGACTTTGCTGTCTTCCTCCCACTCCATGCCTTGGTCTATTTTGTCCCCCAGAAAAGGATTCTATGGTGTGTTTGTGCTTCCTGTGCTTGCTCATATTGGTAGCCAATTACTTGACTTTGGAGCTCTTTGCCATGGTAGTACTCTGCTTCCAGAATGGAGAGAGCTGTGGTTTTCACACAGCTGGAGCTATTAGGAGGGTTCCTTCTCTACAGCTCCCACAAGCTCTGGGTCACTGGTCAGGCACCCCAGGACCACCACCCAAGACTACAATCCATTTCAAAGCAAGTTAAAGCAAGAGTGATTTCCCTCTGAATGGTTTCTTGATCCCCCCACAATCTGCAGGCCAGGAGGCAGTTACATGGTGCAGCCACCATGTCTCTGGGGCAACAGCTAGAGTGAGCTCTCCTTTCTATCCCTGTTCCAACAAAGTTCCACACTGACCTTTTATTTTGTCTTTAGCGTATATGGGTTGAGAAGTCTGGAAGCCACCAGAGGTGCTTGTTATTCATGCTCCTGAAGTCTGCTCTAGCTGCAGCTGGTCAGGGTCTCCCCTGGGGCTAGAACCAGGTGGTTCTTGTGGGACTGTGCTCAGCTGATAGCAAGTTGAAATAGACCTTTCCTGCTGGCCTGCCAAGCTGTCTTCAGTGGGAGATTTGTTTCTTTCTGTCACTGTGCGTTCTGTAGCTTTAAAATGTGTTTAGCCTCATTTTTTTACAGGTATTGGAATTGTTTGGAGCTGGAGCCTATGCCAAGTTTATGGTTCTACTCTGCCATCTTGGCTCTGCTCTCCCTCTTCATTTATTTTATTATACCTTCAAACCATTCTCAGAGTTCTCATAGCTAGTTGTTTCTCTCTCCTGGGGCATCCACTGATGCTTATTTCAGAATTATTTTCTTCTTCAGAAAGCTTATCCTAGGATTTTCATAACCAATACTCTTTCCTCATTGAATTAGATTTCTTTTTTAAATTTTTTTATTCTTTGCTTGTGTGTGTGTGTGTATGTGTGTGTGTGTGTGTGTGTGTGTGTACGTGATGGGATTTCTTTTTCAACATTTCTTTCCTGTTCCATCTTTTAATTTAAGTTTTAGTTTTTATTTTTAATTTGATACATTTCTACTCATCTTTGAATGGCATGGGGAAACTGAACGCTTTATAGAACCTCTCACTCATCATCATTTTATTCCACAATGTCTCTTTTCATTCCACTTCTAAATTAAATACAGCATTCATTTATTTTATCTGTATCCAGGATGAAACTAGGCATGCTTTTCATTTTGATGTATACAATTGGGGTGTGTGTGTGTTTTACTTTCAGTTAAGAGAACTACATAATTAAATTAGATCTAAATTTTGACTTATTATGGCATATTTTGGTCTATCTCAGGGATTAATTCAGGGAATAAAGAAAATATTAGCCAATTTTTCAGTGATAATTGTTGAATTCATGAGAAGAGTTTAAAACATGCCATTCGCACCTTCTAATTTCAATTTGATCCTGTAAAGCTCCAAAACCTTAGTGAGATTACTTGAATATTCGAGGGCAACAGGAATAGCACCAGGATAGTCTGGTGTTACTGCTCATCTGACATCATTTTACATATCTATTGAGTAGTCTTTGAATAAATGTTTGATATTAATAATTATTATTATTACAGCTATAACTGATATTTTGCTGCTCTTAGAATTGTTGAATAAGTTGCTCAACAATATAATAATTTGCCTAGAAAAATTTCCTCAATAAAAGTCACTAGTGGAAATAATTACAATATCATGTTATTCTTAGTAGTCTATGTTAAGGGTATTTATTTAAAAAAATATCATTTTCTAAACCACATCCTTCTCAACCTTTAACATTTCCAGATTTAGTAAATCATATTTTTCCATACAGGGTTTTCAGTGTGCAGTGATTTCTGTTTCTAATATACTAGCATATTAATAATTGATTTAAAGTTATGTGTTGTAGACAGGAATTCAGAAAACAATTAATGTACACAGATATTCTGTGGGCATTAATTATACCAGTTTTAACAGTAATATATACCAGTATTCTGGTTACTTTTTCTGAATTTTCTAGTAGTATATCCACAGAAATTTTTTTCTAGAAATAAAAGTCAATCATAAACCATTTACTGTCTCATTGGTGAATATCACAAGGAATTAAAGTAAATGTCCAATTGCAATAATCCTTTATATCCATGATAGTGAATTCCGCAATGTAAAGAGTTATTACAAATTCTTCTCTGTCTCAGATTTTCAAATTCAAAAGATTTTCATATATATCTTACAAATTAAGGGAGTAAGGAGGGAAGAAGGTGATTGTCATTAACTCATAAAATTTTACAACAATAGGGGAACTTATAAGTTATCTTAATCAATCCATTCACTTCATAGATGAAGAAACTGAGCATAACTGAAACTATTTTAAAGAGCTTCAAACAGGTCATATCCAAGTCGACATTTTTAAGAAAAGGTAATATAATTAGAAACATCTTGGTTTATGCCTTTTAACTTTGTTGGTGAACATTTCTCAGTTAAGAAGGAGAACCTCCATTAATATATAATTTCAGTGCAGTGGCTTAGTTCCTTTGAGATTCATTAAGGTAACAGAGGGAAAGGAGAGCGTAATGGAAATAGAAGAACTGGAATGAAGAAAAGAAAATTAAATGAAAACAGTAATGTAATTTCAAAGCTTAGAGTTGATCTAACACTTGAGATAGCATAACATAAATATGGTGATATATAAGTTTATTAATATTTACATAGCATTTAAGCATAACATAGCATTTAATATTTACGTAGCATTTAATGTTGTGACATTATATGAGAAATATTCTGAAGCCCTGAAACAGAACTATAATTCTGAATAAATAATCAACTAGTATTATAATTTTTTAACCAAAATACTACTTATATTAAGAATCAAGCACTATGAGAAATAACCAATTTACATTTTGATGAAACAAAAATATAAACTTAAACAAAATATTAACTTTTTCTCACTTTTCACATTTCTTTTCTAATTGTGTACCAATAAAAAATTATCTTACATTCTCATAGGAAATGTGTGCATGTGCCTTCTACTTCTGTTTTATTCCCTCTGTATTGATTCATATTTTCCATAGCACGTTACATTGTCTATTTTTATGGTAAATTATATTCTATTGCATGAATACACCAAATTTATTTAGCCAGCTATCATTGCTCACATATGTTGTTTCTAGAGTCAGTTATCCATCCAATCTTGGGCGTGAATGAACCACCAGAGACCATCTAATTTAGCCTATAGATAAACAGAAACTCTACAACATAACCAAGTGGTCTTTGCTTGAAGAACTGCAGTGAGGGGGAACTTACTACTTCTCAAAGTAACTCATTCTTCTTTGAGATGGACCTAATTTTTAGGAAGTTTTCCCTTATATTTAGCTGAAAAGCTACCTCTTTTAATGCTGACCCTTTGAAGGCAGCTAGGTGGTGAAGTGGATAGAGTGCTGAACCTGGAATCAGGAAGAATTATCTTTGAGTTCAAATCTGACCTCAGACACATACTAGCTGTCTGACTCTGAGCCTGTTGCCTCAGTTCTTCATCTATAAAATCATTTGGGTAAGGAACTGGCAAACTACTCTAGTATCTTTGCCCAGAAAATCCCCAAACTAGGGTCATGAAGAATTAGACATGACAGAACAACAGCAACGAAACCCTTTTAGGGTCCTCTGGGGCCAAACAGTCTAATACCTCCTCAATATGACAGCCCTTCAAATATCTGATAACAGTTATTATACTTTCCTCCTCCAAGTCTTCTCTAGGTTATACCTTCACAGATATGGTGTAAACTTGAAGTCCATCATACTCCAAGTAATCAACATCTGGACACGAACTTGACCACTTCCTTCAGTGTGGTCCTCAGACCTAAATGCAATATGAGAGATGTGGTGTGATCGGATCAGAGTATAATAAGACTATACTCTCTCTGCATCTGATAATGCCTCCCTTATGGTACTTTAAGTTTTCAGCAGTGTTTTGGCTGCTATGTGACACTGGTGACTCAGCTTCTGCCCTAAAATCCATAGGTTGCTGGGGTTTTTTTTAAAGGAACCATTGTTTCACTATGACTCCCCTTACACTTACACCATGATTCCATCTTACACTTATATACTTCTCTTTTTTAATTCAAGCATAATACATTGTAGTTATTTCTTTTAAATGTCATCTGTTTTTAGATTCAGATTCTAAATCTAGCTTGTTAGTATCATTGTGGGTGCTAATTTTCACATCCAAAATGCTGGCTAAAATCCTACTATCATGGCTACCTGAAAATGTAATAATCAGGCCATCTGTCATCCAAACCACTGATCTAAGTGTTAAACCACATAGATTCCTGAAGCACTCTACTACAGACCTTCTCCAAAATGACATTATACCATTAATGTCCCACTTTCATGCAGTCATTAAATTGGTTCAAAGAGAACAAAACTGAAATATCATACAGTTAGTGAATAGTGCTCTGGTATTTTGATCAGGAACACCTGGGTTTGGATCTTGCCTCACACATTTAGTAGTTGTGTGTCCCTTTTTAATTATTTTAACCTTTTTCATCCTTGGTTTCTCCTCTATAAAATAGAGATAATAATGAGACCAAACTAACAGGATTGTGGGTAGAATTAGATGGCATCATATATGGAAAATGTATTTCAAACCTTAAATTACTATATAAAATCAATAATCACTTTCCTCATCATCCTTACCTAGTTCAGAGCCTGTGGACTACAATGATAGCATAAGAAGTTGTTGAGGGGTGGCTGAAATCTAGGTATAAAATTATATTTTTGTATGGCTAAGCATTTTTATTCTTTTAACAATATACTTGGATTAAGGTCCTAATGACAAAATCCAGAGAAAAAGGATAAAATCAGTTTTAGATTTTTCCATCTTATACATATTTCTCTATGTTTCCAGCAAAATTAAATTATTTTTAAAAATCTTTCGTTTCAGATTTTATGAATACAAAGATTACTTCAAATCTGTTTCAATTTGCATTTCTTTGGTGATTAAATTAAGACTTTTTTTCGATTAAATTAAAGATATAGTATTCAGTGCCTATTGTGTTCAATACACTGTGTTAGACTCTGTGAATATTTTTTTATTTTTAAAAAATAATTAATTTATTTTTAGTTTTCAACATTCATTTCCACAAAATTTTGAGTTACAGATTTTTCTCACCATCTTTCCCCTACTCTCCAAACCAAAACAGCAAGCCTACTGAATACCCCTTCCTTCAATCTGTTCTTTCTTATATCCTCCCCATCTAACTCCTGAAATCCTCCAGCTTGCTCTTCTAAAGAAGAGCACAAACACTGTAACACAGCAAGTTTCCATACAAATCATCTAACTTCCTCTCCATTTGAGTTTTCTCCTGCACCCATTTGTCTCTCCTTTTACATATAATATGGTAACCTATTAGTAAAACTCAGTTTCTTCTATACATTTCTTCCTGTTCTTTTTCCATGGTTTTATTGGTATTCTTTGCAAACATATTTCTAAATCTCTAGATTTTCCCTTCTGTATCCTCAGTTCCCAGTTTTCACAGAGTCCTGTACTTTTAGCCCACTACCTTGCTAGGGAGGAATAAAGTAAATACTCCCATCCTGGGATACCCATTTCTTCTTCTAAAGTCCTTCTATCTCCGAATAGAGGTCCCATATTTCACACTCCCATCCTTGTCACCAAATGTAGCACCGATGAAACATTCACAGCACTGACTACGAATATTCTGGCCTAATTCTGATTCACAAAATATAACAGCCTTTCCATATAGAAGAGAGAAGTAAAGCATTAATTCAGACACCAGAAAACCAGATCCCTGAACCAGAAAGTCTAAACCCAACACCAGAAAGTCAAATCCATCATAGCAACAAAGAAGTTAATGCACTATAATGTATTAACGCAGCAGGAAGGCGCACCATTCATTAGCCTAGCCACAAAAAAACACTCACAAGCCTGTCTCCTTGCCCATTTCCTCTCTCTCCCACCATGCTAGTTGCTTTGATTTCCAGTTTCTGTGACCTCTTCTCCACCATTCAGCAAATTCCTCCCATCACAGACTTCATGTGATTACATTCAATCTATTGGGGGACAGGAAAGATATTCAAAGCAGAGAAGATATTCAAATTCCTTCAGGCCTATTAAGGGGCAGGGAAGATCTTCAAATTCCCATTACCATCACAAGAGATCATGAAAGGTGCCACATATTAAGTGGTACCTGAGTTGACCTTTGAAGTGTACAGAGATTTTAAAAAACTGACGTGAGGAGTAAGAGCATTTTAGGTATGAGAGAAGAGAGACAGACTCTTGATTTCCAGGAATTAGTAGTAATCCAGTTTAGCTGAAACACAGTTTGTGAAAGAGAATAATGTGAAATAAGTCCAGGAAGGTCACATGAGTGGCTTATGCTAATACAATAAAAGTTACAATACTACCTAAATTAATTACCATATTTAATAGAATGCCAACCAATCGGTCAGTTATGTAATAGGACAAAATAATAATAATGACACAAGTGATTAACCCAGAAAATTAAGCACTTATGAAAATAAAGCCTATATTTTAGCTGGATGCTTCAATTATACTCAAACAAAGATATAATAATAGCTGGCATTTATATAGTACTTTCTGCTTTACTAGAATTACCATATTTGATATTTGGTTGGTTTTTTTGAGGGTCATATGTTGGCATTTATTATTTAAGTTGAAGAACAGGTTATGGAGGGGGTTGGGCAGGGGCGTAGGGGAGGAGACAGGGAGATGAGAGCCTCTCATCTCTGTCTGTGTTAGACTGGCTTGATCCTGATTTCTGAGCCTTAGTCCAGGGCACACAACAAAGCACATGCTAAGATGAGGTTCCAGGAGCACAGGTCTAGGAAAACATCTGGGGTGACCAGAGTTACAAATCCAACCAGAGGTGGGGCTGGGATTATCCTTGGATCAGCATCACTGATTCCTTTTAGAAATTGAAGCATAGTGCTAAATTCCATCCCACATGTTTCTGCTCTTATAAAACATTCTTGTAAATTGTCTTTGTGCTAAAGAATTCTTTCATTGCCTCTCTCACTTCTTGTACTTTGATTCTAGTTTCTTTGAAAATGCATTGTAAGTTACCTGCTCAAGAGCTGCTACTTGCTCCTCAGTTAAAGTGATCTGATCCAGATAAGGCTAAAGTGCTACATACTTCTAGTTTAAGTACTTTAGGTTTCTTCTCATATTGACTGCAATGTCTTTCATTTCTAGATACTTCACGCTAATCAATTTGCTCATATTTTCCAGAAGTTTATAGTCTTTACTGGTGGCTGTCAGCTCCTCCATCAGGTACGTGGCCATTTTGGAGAACATGTCCTGGCACTGCCAGGTGATGTCCACCTCAGCCTCCTTGGTTGTCTCCATCATGGCATCATCTAGGCTGGGGAAGAGAGGAAGGAGAAAGAATGGAGGGAAAGATGAGGATGGGAAGGAGAAAAGGGGAGTGAGGGAGAGGGAGAAGGAGAAGGAGAAGGAAGGGGACAAGGAATGGGAGAAAAGAGTCATAGTTGATCTTTGAAACAGTCATGTGAGGGGCGTACCACAAAACAAAAATTCAAATTCAAAACTTTAGTTAAAAATAGAAGCTACCACAGCAGCAGCAACAACAACAATTGGCAGCAATAAAAGCAACAAAGGATATTATGACTGATAAAAGTACAGTTGTGTGTGTGTGTGTTTTTCCCCCAGAGGGATATCAAACACCACATATACCTGCTAGTTTACAAAGTTGTCATAGGAATATTAAAATGATGAGAAATACACATTGCATCCATATTGTGATGAGTTAAGGGAGTGCCATGAGCAGCTAAAGGATGATTGAAAAAGAAGAATATGACAAAAAGACAGATAAAAGATACTCCTGAATGTGGTGTATTGGGCCTTCATGAAAGCCATATTTTGATGATTCATTGTGATATAGTGGCATCCCTGGGTTATTTGAGACTATGACAATAAAACTTAAGTTCTAATAGGCTTTAACATGCAAAAAAATAGCTTTGAGTGTGATTCATGCAGTAGAGTAGTCTATTTTTTTTTCATGTTCAACAGGATCTCACGTTTATTACTGAGAAGAGATTAATGGTAAAAAGAAAGGTAGTGCCCTTTCCTCATTGGCTGAACAAGAAACTGAAGAAACATTCACTACACCTTTTACAATATTTTTTTCTTCCAAAATGCATTTTCTGTAAACAAATTTTTACCACTGCTCTTAGCTTTGAAATCAAATTAATCCTGACTTAATCTGTATAATGTACAAAAACAGAACATTTCTTAGGACTCCTAGTACTTTTACTTTGAGTAACAAAGGGTCAGAAAAAATGAACCACCCTCAGAGACACAACCTTGGGTAACACTATGCTCAATTCTTCTAGACAAAAATTGTTCATAAAAATGTTCTTTCAGCTTGGAAAGGAAAAAACAATTCCACTTTTTGGGGTGGATGTCCAAAACCTTCACAACTCAATGTTCCTAGTGCAAATGTCAAAATGGGGGGGAGAGAGAAAAAAAGCTTGAAAATTAGAGAAAAGCTGTATTCCTAGTCTATTTTCTTGGCACCAGTATAGCTAAGTATTGAAAGGTTCATGAGCGGTAGGTTGGCCATTAAATTATTACTAATTTTGGCCATAAAATATCTGTAACAAAGAAAAATCCAAAATCAGTATAGTTCCTCTGAGTTCCTTCAGTTTCTACAGTGATGGTGGTTAAGAATCACATAATTTCTGGACCATACATCAAGTTTCATTTAGCTATTGTTATCCTAACTGTGAGGTCTTCATCCAATGGCCACTCAGTTGATATACTATTGAAAGAGCTAAACTGTATAAATTTTGACATTCTCATTATTAAATGAAATCAAAAGAGGAAAAAGAAGTTGCAGCTAGGTAAAAGAATAGATTACAGATCCCCATGGGACAGGCAAATAAAGGTGTCAGTTTTATTAGGTATCAAAGACAACAAAAAACATTTCATGGGATACTTGCTCACTTTGTTTTGCATTAGTCAAAGTGAATATGTGCAAAAGAGCAACTATGAGGATAATTGAAAATGATTTATAATCGGGGCTTTTTTACATTTTTTAATTTGGTATTTTATTTTCCCCTAGTTACATGTAAAAACAATTTTTTAATATTTGTTTTTAAAACTTTGAGTTCCAAATTCTCTCCCTTCCTCCCTCTCCACCTTATCCCTTATTTAGAAGGCAAGCAATTCGATGTAGGCTATACAAGTGTAGTCATTCAAAACATAATCCATAATATTCATGTTGTGAAAAATAAACCTCAAGAAAAATAAAGTTATAAAAAGTATGTTTCAGTCTATGTTTAGACACCTCTATCTTTTTCTTTGAATGGATAGCATATTTCATCATAAGTCCTTCAGAGTGGTCTTGGATCATTGTATTGCTGAGAATAGCTAAGTCATTCACAGCTGATCATCATACAATATTGTTGTTACTCTGTACACAGTAAATTTCGCTTTGCATAGGCCCATGCAAGTCTTTCCATGTTTTTTTTCTGACTTTTTTTTCTGCTCATCATTTGTTATAGTACAATAGTATTCAATCATAACCACATACCACAACTTGTTCAGCCATTTCCCAATTGGTAGGCATCCCCTCAATTTCTAATTATTTGCACACAAAAAAGAGCTATAAATATTTTTGTACATATAGATGCTTTCATTTTTTGTTTTTTTATCTCTCTTGGAATACAGACCTTATAGTGGTATTGATAGGACAAAATGTATACGTGTTTTTATAGCCCTTTGGACATGGTTGTGATTTGCTCTACAAAATCTTTTCCACGTCCTATCTAATATTTATCATTTACCTTTCTTTTCCTATTAGTCATTCTAATAGGTATGAGGTAACACCACAGAATTGTTTTAATTTGCATTTCTCCTATCAATAGTGAGTTATTTTCCATATGTCTATAGATAACTGTGATTACTTCATCTGAAAACGTATCTTTTGAACATTTATCAACTGGGGAATGGCTCTTATTTTTATAAGTTTGACTCAATTCCCTGAGAAATGAGGCCTTTGACAGAGAAACTTGCTTCAAAGTTACTTTTGCTAACTATATTTCGCTCCATCTTATTCTTCCCCTCACTCTCCTTTTACTCGGTCCCTCCTCAAAAGTGACGCACCATTTGTTGCAGAATATAAAGAGGGAGAGTGACAGCTAGGTTGCCCAGTGGATAGAGCATTGCATCTAGAGTCAAAATAGAGTGCAAATCCTGACTCATTGACTTACTAGCTGTTTCACTGTGTAAAAGTAACTTAACCTCTGTTTGCTTCAGTTTCTGCCACAACAAAATGGAGATAATAATAATATCTAGTTTCCAGAGTTGCTATACAGATTGAAAGAGAAAATGACTATAAAGGTGTTTAGCTCAATGTAACATAGATGTCTAAAATATACATATTTATGCCTATGCACATCCATTTAATTAAGAACTTACTACATTCTAAGATCTCTGTGCATATAAAAAAGAAGCACAAAAGTTCTTGCCCCCCAAGTTTCTTAAATTCTAACAAGAGAAGTACACATGCATAAATCGATTGAGTAAAATGAGCTGTTAGTGCATGATTCCTTGAAAAATGATACAAGAGATAACTTTGTTTGATGAACTTCTGATTATTAATATCATTTAAGGCATAAAATCAGAGAGAAGTATTTCTCTAAGGTGTTTACTACTGTAATGAAGACTGTCCAAAGCAGAGTAAAAATTAAAGAGGGATGCCATACAGTTGGTGAGCTCCTTCAGAAACTTTTATTTGTGGATGACACTGTGGTGATGCATTGAGGTCATGAACATGGAAAATACTCCTAAAGCAGACACCAAATCACTCCCAATAATTTAGTCTATCTTCAAAGGAAAAAGCAAAGACAAATAGTTAATAAATAACCTTCTTTCCAAACTAAGATACAATAGGATAGATGTCTCATAGTGTCAAACAGGTTCCAGAATTGGAGGAAGCTAGACTGCATTTAGAAACTTGTACACAAGATTTTTGTTGATCTTACAGTTGTTCCTGAAACAAAGGATTACCTTTTTAATATAAGTATTTTTGCTTTGATGCTGTACGGCTTCATCCAAAGCCCTTCATAACCTGCCCTACAATCTTCACAGAGTGATGAGAATTAAATAAGAAAACAAATATAAAGTAGATGGCGAACCTTAACATGTCATATAAATGCTAGCTGTTATAATTATTATTACTATAGTAATCCTTTTTTGTTCTTTGTATTTTGAAATATTTATATTGTTGGTGTTTGTCAAGTTTGTAATGAAAATGATTTTGTTTAAACAAAGGTATAAGAAAATTGTATTACTTTTGCCCAATCTATTCTGAACTTCATTTTGGGGTTTCTATTCGGCACCCCAAGGCAAAGATTTATTTGAGATTTGTCTCTTTGACAATCAGCACTTTCCTGACCTTTACAAAGATTTCCACATTCTTAGTACCGCTCCTCAATGCATGTGTCTATGTCAGACTACTTGAGAAATCAGTGGGGATTTTCATACAGTGGGTCAAGAAATTCTGGCTCCTTTGGAGCACCTGTGATGTAACTTATGCTGTTTTAAACTGTAGAATTTTGAGATTGCTTTAACTGGTTGTCAAATGAATGTGCAAAACTTCAGCAGTCTCCTCTGAGATAGCTTAAGTGATTATAATGGCTCCTGAAGTATAGGCATATCAACTCAGAATTGTCACCAAGGGGAAAGGTCTCCCACCTTAAATTGCTGTTTTGCTGCTTTTTAGGCAAGGTGAGATTTTTATCTCAGTGTTAGCTATTCCCTTATGGTTGAACATTTTGTTCTTAGCCACCTGCCACTGATTCCCAAATTTTAAGCTATTCAGCACTGAAATTATAAGGTAAACTGTTCACTGTATAGAAATTGTTGAAAATAGATTAATACAACATAGCTATCCCACTGGGGTCATTTAGGAATGTTGGGGGGAAAAACATTAATATTATACTCTATGATAGATGGAAGTTTATGAGAAATATTTTAGCATTTTTTTCTAAATTCAAGCATTGTTCTACTTAAGAGTTAAATGTCCAAAATGGCAAAGTTCTCTCATGCCTTTGGATATCTTTCTCTACAAATCATTTTAAAGTCTTAAATTATCAGATTCTTAGACAAGTGCTATATTTCACTATATGATAAAACATAGCTACTAAACTCAGGAAAAGATAAAAGTTAATATTTTGCTTAAAATTCTTTATACATATCAACTATCACCTTGCTTTTGGATTTTAGATGAAGTTCAGATAAGAACTGACTAGTCTGTTATTATTCATTTCTTTTCAATCCATCCTCTGGAGGCTCACAGAAAGCACTCAAGATGTTTCTCCAGTAAGAGACAAGACAATGAGATACATACTTCATCTTGCTCTCATATGGTTGTGATCTTTGTATTCAGATCTCAAACCTATAAAAAAACTTTTTTTGCCATGTTTCTTGGAGATTATGGGCTATTTGTACATATTTAAAACTTGTCCGTCAGTTTTTATGAATTAATATCATGTCCAAGTTATCTTGGTCGAGTCTTAATAGTTTGGTTCCAGTATAGTTTATAAGCCATGTTCTGCAGGTATTGGGACTTGTTATTCCATAAAAGACAGTGAGGTGGTTTTTTTATTTGTTTGTTGTTTTTTAACATAACATATTTTTAATATATACTAGCCACCAAGCCGTGAGTTGATAGGTAGATATTCTGAAATGGCGTGTTATATTATCTCTACCATTTCCTTGCATAATCTATGTTAATCACTAAATTTAGGCTCCTTAAAGATAATCTCTGTGTAATTCCTGATGGTAATGCTCTGGTCCTGAATCACCATCATAAATCTCTCCTTTTCTACAAACATATTTGCCATAAATCAGAAATTGGTTCTAAATTTCTTTATTAACATATTGTTAACAGCCACCATTTAATTTCATATTGATGTTACCCATGAAGAGCATTTTGATTGTACTCATGGATTTTTGTCATTTGTTTGCCATTCAAAGTAAGGCTTCATAACCATTTTTAACCCTTTGACTGTCTGGTGAAACCTATAGAACCTTATCAGAATAATCCTATGTTTACTATGTTGATAAAGGAAAAGAAATGTTAAATTTTAGTTAGAGGTCAAAGGATATAAGTGTGTATTTTTGTTTTCTTTGCAAATTCACATACTTCCTTAAGTAATCTGTCCAAAGACTTCAGGTTAAGAATCCCTAATCCAGACTCAAGGGTATCCTAGAGCTAGCTCATACTCATTCACAAAAAGCAATTTATTTTAAATTTTTAGTGCAAGCCTTTATGCCTCAGAAATCAGCCAACACAACAAAGAGCAACTTAATGGATTGTTTTACTGATTGTCTAGAGTTTAAAAAGTAATAGAGACAATATTAACAACACAGATTAAACTAAAAAGTGTGTTGTACACACATTACCCCACATTCTTCAACCAATTGTTAAATATTGCTAGAGTTAACCTCTTGCTAGAGTTACATTCAGTGAAAACAAAGGGACATACCTATTATCCTCCTCCACTGTTGCTCAATGAAGTGATGTTTGCATGTTCCAAAAGAAATTCTATAGAGTTTTTCTTTTAAAAACAAAACAAAACAAAAACAGATTCCTGCATGTTCTAAAAATGTAAATACATATTCTTCTACTCCTTTGACATGAAAAGGTAAATTTTTATATAGTTGCCTTTGGATGGTGAAATTTGTTTTTTCATTGATAATTTTTTATGAGATTCAGATAGAAACAGTCCCGGAACAGGTTGCTATCGTGATATCAAGGATAGGGAAAAAAGTGTGATTTCATTGGTTTAGCAAATTCCCATATGGGGAAACTCCTTCTATCAATTCATTTTGGCATGCTTTCTGCACCTTTTAATTTTAGTGATTCATCTAGAGCATTGTCATGTGGTTTGTGCAGTATCACATTGACAGTATATGTCAGAGACGAGGCTAAAATTCAGGTATTCCTAGCTTAAAAATCAACTTTATATCCCTGTGTCACTTGACCTTTCTTTCTACTATTCTGTTAACAAATTATCTAGGAGCTATTACACAAGTGGATAAAGTACTTTTAAAGGAAAATAAAGTCACAGGACATACACCCATCTTCTGCAGGCTCACTGAAAAAAATCCTTGATATAATTTCAGGAGCAGATATGACAAACAGGGATAATACATGTCTTGTTTTATTCCCACAAAATTCTGATGTCATCAGCCAGGTTGTAAATTGGAGCTTATGAGCATTAGAGATTATAGCATTTGCTAAAAATGACATACTTGGGTTTTTTTTAATCAATGTAGCTAATGATGATGATGATGAAGATGGTGAAAATTTCATATTCATTTCATAGTCGATGATGATGATGAAGATGGTGAAATTTTCTTATTTATTTCATCTTTATATTTAATAAGGTTTAAATAGAAACAATCGCCTAGGATAACTCTCTATCCCTCTAGTGTTCAATGGATTAACAAGAAGTAGATAAAATGATTGTGTGTGTGTGTGCACACCCTCGTGCTCATGCACACGCACATTTTGCTTTAGCAATTGAACAGAAGAGTACTAATCCTGTATAGACTCTGCTGTTTTATTGAGAGGCAGCCTTGGCATAATGTATAGAGATTTAGTAAGAGATAGGAAGTCTAGTTTTAAAGTTCCACTTCTGACACACACTGCTTGTTTGACCTTGAACAATTCTCTTAACCTCTCTTAGAGAGTCTCTATAATTTTTAAGTTTCAAGGAAAGTGTTGACCTGCGTCTGGGAGTCCCCTATAGCACTGAACAAATAGGTTCAGTCCTTTCCTCCTATTATTTTATACGCATAAGAATACAGCATAATTTTATGAGGGAGAAAACACTTGTAATTGGGAGAGTCGGAGAAGACTTCATGGAAGAAGTGACATGTACTGATCTTTGAAAGAAGATAAGAATTCTAAAAATCATAGAAGAGGAGGGAAGAGATGTCAGGCAAGGGCGGTAGGGTGGGGAGCATCTCCCAAGGCTCAGAAGGAAAGAGTGTGATTTTACAATAGAAAAATAAATTGCTCAAACAAAATTCCAACAATCAATTGACAATTTAAAAAAATTATTGATTTCAGTTGACTGTTTTGATGTTGAGGAGATGAAAAGAAAACAGACTTTGTGATACCCACTGAATTAATTTCCATATTCCCACTAGATCTTGGTTCTGTGCCTTTTTGAATATTTATATGATCTGTAACTTATGAATTGGGACAAAAGAACAAAGTGCAGAATCCAAATGCAACTTTGGCGGTTTTGGATTTCCTTGTGGAAATCTGGAAAATATTGCTTTTCAATATTTAGTCAACTCTCTTCCAATTGACAGTACATCGTGCTCAGAGGCCATAAATGAAAGAAATTAAGTACGAGATCCACAAATGGTAACACACACTCAGAGAAGCTTTTGGGTGGCCCAAGCAGAAACCTCAATTAAAACCAAATGTTTCGGAGGCTATCCAAGTTATAAAACTTACCTATCAAAATTAGACTAAAAGTAAACCATCTTGAGAATCCTATTCTGACAAAACTCAGTCAAACTCAATCTGAGATGTACAATAGAAAATCAGTCTTCAGGGTCTTTTTATACACCTTTCCTACTATGACATAAAGCTGAAGGAATGTGGTTTGATGATCACTTGTTGAGTGTGCAGGAGAGGGGATTCCTTTTAGAGAATGGCATGGAATAAATAATCACCAAGATCTCGCTCAATTCTGAAGCTGTGATTGTATTAATTGGTGCAGAAGTTGCTAGAAACACCCAGTTAATTTTCCAAATGATTGAAAGTGGTCCAAATGTGTGGCATCCTGATTACCTTGCCTATTATCTTAAAAACAAATTTTTTTATGACATGAAGCAGTTTTTTTCTGAATGTTATTTAAAAATTAGATTACTATCACAGACAACTCAGACTGTTCTCACAGGTGAAGTGTGTGTGTGTGTGTGTGTGTGTGTGCGCGTGCGCGCGCGCGCATTTGGGGGGGAATCTGTCACCTGAGGAAAGTCACAACTATTTCTTTTCAAAAGGTATCACTAGCGGAATCCTGCTGTGCACATCTGTTCAAAATGATTTAATTGCTTCTTCAGATAGTGAGGCCTTTTCCCTACCCATCACCCCATTCCCACTCCTTCCTCCCATTTAACTGCAAATCAGACTGCCTGGAAACAACTTTCAAGCCTAATACCTAAGTATTTTACTTTTCATTTTCTTAATTGACCAAAAAGCCTCTACATTCCTCTTCCTCTTCCTACACACCACGTTAACAGCCACCACATCTCAATTGATTGGGTGAGATGAATGTTATTTACACCTCAGTTTGCACCTTTCTGTAAGTTTTCATGAGGGAATAAATCCACACTTCCCAGAATGGCTGTGCACAAGGAAGTCTGGGGCTGCTAAGAAGAGGTGTTAGACACGTATGGGAATGTATTAGTTACAATCACACCTAAATCTCAAAGATTTTCATGTGATAGAGTTAGAGCATAAAGGCAAGTTCAGAGAGGTGACAGAGATTAATTACAATTGACTCAGCTCTATTTCTCAAGTTGTTTGATGTCATTGAGTAGAAACTATTAGAATTCCGTTACCTTAACTGATGCGATCCTTGATCATAAAGCAAAGGAAATATCACAGATACTACACAATAATGGCATTAAACATATTTAGATATAGGCTCTTCTTGCAAGACCACGTGTCATATAGGACAGTGTTAATGTAGTATTAGATAATGTAGCAAATATGACATATATAGTTCCTGATCTTATCGTATAGGACTGTAAAGCTAGAACTTAGAAGGACCACAGAGTTGATCTTGTCCAAACTTCTCATTTTACAGATGAGGAAACAGAGTGAACCAAAGAAGTAAAGGGACTTTCTCAAGGTCACACAGGTAAGTACCACAACTTGAACCCAAGTATTCTGATTACAGCAGGCATCTAGGTGGTACCTTCATTAGAGCACTGGGCTCAGAGACAAGGAAGACTCATCCAGCCTCAGAAACTTCCTAGCTGTGTGATGTTGGGCAAGTTACGTAACTCTTTGTGCCTCAGTTTCCTCCTCTGTAAAATGAACCAGAGAAGGGAACGGCAAACCACTCCAGGATCTCTGTAAGAAAACCCTAAATGGGGACACAGAAAATAGGATATAACCAAAATGACCGAATAACAAAACTTCTGATTCATATTCAAATTATGGATTGACCTGAAATGGTCTTTGCCTTATTCATTTTGGTATAACAAACAGGAATTTTCTTTAAATAGAAGGGCTTCAATAAGTGCTTGTGAAGTGACAGATAGTGGTGATAGTAGTAGTCATGCTTACATAATACTTTATGGTCTACAATCCAAACCCTGTGAAGACGTTATGACAAATATTATTCCCATTTTATAGATGAGAAAACAATAATTTAGAGTGGCTGAATGACATAGGGAGTTAATGTTAGAACTAGGACCAAAAGTTTATATAATTTAGAAAGGGAGTGTGCTAGAGCCAGTTCTTACAAGCTCCAGAAAGTCAATGGTTAAATTCACAAAATGTGTATTTTCACCTCAGAAATAGGCAAGCACTGCAAATTAGGGCTAGATTACTTGTTTTACTGATTGTCTCAACTTACAGAAGTGATGAGGAAAGTGGTAATAATTCAGATTAAACTTAAAAGTGTGTCCTAAATACATTGTTTTCTGGAAAGCTAGTTAGTAACCATTATCAGCATATATCTGGTTAGGAGGGATATGTTTAATCCTTTGCTTCACAGATGGATCACAGAGAAATTAAGTGGTTCATGTGAGTACAGATTTAGGACTAGAAGGGACTTTGAAGGCTGCATAATCTAACTGTGTCAATATTAAAGATGAAGAGAATGAGACTCAGAGAGAGGTTCACACAAAGTCACACAGCTGATAATTGAGCAAAGCTGGAATTTGAACCCAGGACCTCTGACTCCAAATAAAAACAACTTTTTTTCTTTCTGAAGGATATTTAAGTGGCATATTTTGAAATACAGATTCATATTTCCTGACATATTCTATAGGTATAAACCTCTTACTACAGAGAGTAGAAAGAATGAGAATCCACTGATATCATAAAGAGAAAGGTTATCATGCAGTACCTGGCCACAAAGAGATAAGACTTCTACAATGGTTGGGGAGTCCCTGCTGAAGGGATTATGTTGACCTGACATGAATAACTGTATAGTGTGTTATCTCCCTTAGGAATGCTTCAAGAACATGATAGAGATCTTGCAGACAGCAGTAAAACTAGAAGATCATTAGACTTTCTGGGGATTTGGGGGGCAGGTCAAAGGATGCAGGTCAGAAGTAACCTGTAAAGCATCTCTATTTGTTGTGTCCTGGTGTTTTCAGGGAGGAATTTGAACCAAAGCCTTTACTGATGTAATGGTAATCAACCCTTTTTTATTGGCAAGTAAACAGGCACCTTGTTTCAAGTTAAGTAAAGGTAGCAGGTACTTAGCAGTTAGTAATTGATTAAGCCACTGTTGGGGAAACAGAAGGTATGAACTCTTGTCTCCTGTTACTGATGTAAAAGGAAGGGGTTGGCTGAAACAAGAAGCCAATGCTGTATGTATATAAGAAAAGCCTCAGAGGGGTACGGTTAGAATTTCTTGAGACCAGAATCTGGTGAAGGCTGAAGTTGCTGCTGCTGGGAAGGCTGAAGAAGAAAGTCCCACCTAGACTGGAGAAAACTATTTTGATTTTGAAAACCTGAGAGGAGTGATTTTTATTCTGGGAGCCAGCTGAGATTTCTTCTAGGTCCTAGGGCCAGCTGAACTGCTGGAGTACTAAGGAGGCATGGCTGTGTTGCCTGCATTCTGTCTGTCTGTTTTGATGCTGTTATGCCAGCTGGTGAAGGATATCGCCTGCTGGTAAAGGATAGTGCTGCTGTTGCAGAGGTCCTGGAACCTTGCTGTTGGCTCAGAAGCCTTGAAGAAGTATTTTCTTGTTGTATGCTTACAGAAATCCTGGAAGAGGGTCTTGCTGATGTTTTTAGGGATCCTGAGACTATTCTGCAGGCAGAGAATGAATTGATGAGGACTCTGGCAATGTATGTTGCAGCTTTGTTAAGCTTTGTCTTCCCAGGAACAGAGATTGCTGAGGACTTGCATCAGGTCAAGATGAAGAAAAGACCTCTCCTTGGGTACTGAATGCTGTGTTGAAATTTTAGTTTACTAGCGACCTACAGGTGGGGGGGGGGGTTGTTTATTTTCTAATGATTGTATTTAGTGATTAAAGATACTTAGTAACTGATTGCTAAATAAGTGACTGATTGAGTTAACTTAGTTGTCCCATGAGTGGAAGACTGACTATTGTACTGTGAGATGACTGAATGAGTGAGGAGGTAAACCTCATTAGAGATGCCATATGATTGTTCTTTGTTCGAAGCTACTGTGACCACTTTGGTGAAAACTATGTGGACATTTTAATGATAAGCTGTTATGAACACTATATTGTGACTTTCTGGGATAAATTGTAATATTGTGAATACTGTACCTTGATGTTATGAGAATGTTTCACTTTGATTTGTAATGGAATAGACTGTTCATTATACTGTGTATTCAGAACCTTAAAAGTTGTTCACAGTAGCATTATTCTGGAAAGCAGCTCATGCACTACATTACAACTGATAAGTTAAAATGTGCAGGGGAGGTCAACCAAGGTACTAAAGAATTCCACATTCCTCTTATGTGAATACTAGCAGAAAAAAAATGAGACGGGGGACACAGTATGTCTTCAAGTACTTACAGCATCATAATATGGAAGAGAGAGATTAGACTCACTCTGCTCAAACCCAGAAAATTAGTTTAAAACAATGAGTAAGTGTTAAAGAGAGGTAGCAAGCAGCTTGATGTAGGGAAAACTTCTGAGCACTTAGAGTCCAAGGTGGAATGGACCAGGTCTTCAGGTACTGGGTTTATTGCTGAAAAATTTCCCTGTAAGGTAAATTTGTCACTTGTCAGAGAAGTTATAAAAGAGATGCTTAGATTTTTTTAGTTATTTTGAAATTTATTTTTAGTTTTCAACATTCATTTCCACAAGATTTGGAGTTAAAAATTTCCCCCTGTCTTTTCCCTACCCCACCAAAAGATAATGAGCCTACTGAAAACCCCTTCCCCCAATCTGTTTTTTTCTTATACCCTCCCCCATTCCCCTCTAACTTTCTAATAGGGCAAGACAGATTTCTATACCTCAGTTCTAGTACATCTTTTTGTCCAGTTGCATGTAAAAAACAATTTTTTAAAACTTTGAGTCCCAGTTTCTTTCCCTTTTTCCCTCCTTACCCACCATCACTGGGAAGATAAACAATTCACTATAGGCTCTACATGTGTAGTTATGCAAAGCGTTTCCATAGTAGGTTATATTGTGAAAGACTAACTATAATTCCCTCCATCCTATCCTGCCCCCCACTTATTCTATTTTCTCTTTTGATCCTGTTCCTTTTCAGAAGTGTTTGCTTCTAATTACCCTTTCCCCCAATCTGTCCTCCCTTCTGTCATCCTCCCTCATATCCCTTTCTTCTCTCCTTTCCTGTAGGGTAAAATACCCAATTGAATGTGCATGTTATTCTGTCCTTCAGCCAAACTCAATAAGAGTAAGGTTGACCCATTTCCTTTCACCTTCCTGCTCTTCCCCTCCATTGTAACAGTTTTCTTGTCTCTTTTATATGACATAATTTACTCTATTCTATTGTTCCCTTTCTCCTCTCATTATGTTCCTCTTTCACCTCTTAATTTTACTTTCTAGATATCATTCCCTCCTAGTCAACTGATCCTCTACCCTCTGTGTATGTATAAATGTACATACATACACACACACTCACATATGTATTTATACACATATATACCCTCCTATACATACATATGTATGTATGTGTGTACATATATATATATATGTACCTTGTATGTGTGTGTATATATATATATTCATATATGTATATATTCCCTTCAACTATCCTCATACTGAGAAAAATCTCATGAGTTATAATTTTTGTTTTTCCATGTAGGAATGTAGGTAGTTAAACTTTAATAAGTTCCTTATGATTTCTTTTTCCTGTTTACCTTCTTCTGCTTATCTTACTTCTTGTATTTGAAACTCAAATTTTCTGTTCAGTTCTGTTCTTTTCATCAAGAATGCTAGAAAGTCCTCTATTTCATTGAATGACCATATTTTCCCCTGAAGCATTATACTCAGTTTTGCTGGGTAGGTGATTCTTGGTTTTAATCCTAGCTCCTTTGACTTTGAGAATATAGTTTTCCAAGCCCTTAGATCCCTTAATGTAGAAGCTGCTAGATTTTGTGCTATACTGATTGTGTCACCACAATACTCAAATTGTTTCTTCCTAACATTTTGTAATATTTCCTCCTTGACCTGGGAACTCTGGAATTTGGCTATGATATTCCTAGGAGTTTCCTTTATCAGATTTTTCAAGAGTCATTCATGGAATTCTTTCAATTTCTATTTTACTTACTGCTTCTAGAATATCAGGGCAATTTTGCTTGAAAATTTCTTAAAGGGCCAGAAGCCCACGGAAGGGGAGTTGCTGCGGTTTCCTGCTTCAACAGTGTTTGAATGGAACCCACTGCTCAGTTCCTGGCCAGAGCCACCCATAGCCATCTCTCCACCTTTACCTTCACTAACCAACACTTCTTTTGTCCTACCATTGAGCAGCAGCAGCCAGCTCAGCTGCCCCTTGCTGTCATCGTCACCCAGCCTTTGTCACAGCTACTGCCTCAGCCTCCTCCACCACAGCCATGACCACCTCACCCCCCTCTCAGGTGCAGCAGACCTACCACCAGGACTTGGAGGCAGCCATCAACCAGCAGATAAACCTAGCACTCTATGCCTCCCATGTCTACCTGTCCATGTCCTACTACTTCGACCACAATGAGGAGGAACACGAGCATGCCGAGAAGCTGATGAAGCTGCAGAACCAGTGCAGTGGCTGCATCTTCCTGCAGGACATAAAGAAACCCAGCCATAACGATGGGGAGATCGGGCTGAAGGCAATGGTGTGTGCTCTGCACTTGGCAAAAACAGTCAACCAGTTGTCACTGGAATTGCACAAGCTGGCAACTGACAAGAATAACCTCCACTTATCTGATTTCATCAAAATCCACTACCTGGATGAACAGATTAAGTCCATCAAACAGCTGGGTGATCATGTAACCAACCTGTGCAAGATGAGGGCCCCTGATTCTGGCACGGGTAGAATATCTTTTTGACAAGAATGTGCTTGGAGACAGTGACAAAGAGAGCTAAGCTACCTCTGGCTTTGCTTGGAACTATGGACACCATCCTGTCTGTCTTTCAGAGCATACATATTTTGGTTATCTGACCTTTCATAATATGTACCAAAAAAACCCCACCATTTACATACCAATAAAGTAACTTGGTACTGATGAAAAAAAAGAACATTTCTTGAAGGATAATTTCTAGATTGTTTTTTTATCATGGCTTTCAAATAGTCCAATAATTTTAAAATTATCTCTCCTAGATCTATTTTCCAGGTAAGTGGTTTTTCCAATGAGATATTTCACATTCCCTTCTATTTTTTTTTCATTTGTTTGGATTTGTTTTATAGTATCTTGATTTCTCATAAAGTCATTAGCTTCCATTTGCTCCAATCTAATTTTGAAGGAGTCATTCTCTTCAGTGAAGTTTTGAAATTCCTTTTCCACCTGGCAAATTGGACTTTTTAACTCCTTCTTCTCATTGGCTTTTTGGGCCTCTTTTGCCATTTGAGTTAGTCTATTTTTAAGGTGTTATTTTTTTAAGCGTATTTTTGGGTCTCCTTTAGCAGGTTGTTGACTCACTTTTCATGATTTTCCTGCATCATTCTCATTTCTCTTCCCAATTTTTCCTCCACTTCTCCTACTTGATTTTTAAAATCCTTCTCGAGCTTCACTATGGTCTGTAACCAGTTCATATTTTTCTTGGAAGCTTTTGATGCAGGAGTTATGCCTCTGTTGACTTCTTCTGATTCCATGTTTTGATCCTTTTTGTCCCCCAAAAAAGTATTCTGTGGTTTGATTGTGCTTCTTCTACTTGCTCATCTTGCCAGCCAATTACTTGACGTTTGAACTCTTTGCCTTAATAGAACTCTGCTTTCAGAGTGGTGAGAGCTGTGTTCCAAATAGCTGAGGTTGTCACAAATGCTGTAAGAAGTCCGAAGAGGCTACCCTCACTATAGACACCACTCTGGCACACTAGGACTTCTCCTCCAAGTTCCAATACCCAAGACCTAGATCCAGATCCAAGTAGGTCAAAGCAAGAATGATTACTCTCTGAATAGTGCCTTGGTCCCCCTATGATCTTCAGGCCAGGAGCTCTGGAGGCAGCCGCATGACTGCAGCTGCAGACATCAAACCTCCTCCACTTCTAGCTCTGGGGGCAGGGGTTGGACTGTGCTGTTCTGTCACCTGGTTCCAACAGAGCTCCCCACTGACCTCTTACTTTCTCTTTGGTGTTTTTGGGTTGAGAAGTTTGGAAACCACCACAGCTGCTGGTGATTCACTCTCCTGAAATATACTCTGGCCAGTCTGTGCCACTTTTTGGGGCTGCCCCGGGTCAGGGACCATGCAGCTCACACAGGACTGCAAAAGACTCTTTCTTTGGCCTGCCATTATGCCTTCAACAGGAGATTTGTTTCTCTCTATGACTTTGTATGTTCTGTAGCTCTAAAATTTGTTTGGAGTCATATTTTACAGGTATTGGAGGTGAATGGAGCAGGAGCTCAGATAATTTCCTGCTTTTACTACATCATCTTGGCTCTTCCCTCTAAGGTGCTTGTTGAAGTATATGATGGCCTAAATGGTCTCTTAGGACACTTCAACCCATAAGTTACTTTATTCAAAATCCATACAGCACCACACACATGTTTATACACAAATAAACATACGCATATTTATATATGCATGTATAAGTATCATAGATCACGTGTAATATATTTTACATATGAAAGGTAATGTGTAGCAAATAGGTAATTCTAAATTTAGGAATGCCTGAGTTCTAGTTTTACCTCTAATACAGAATGGCTGTGTTGCCCTACCCAAGTCATTTAACTTCTCAGAGTTCCCAGGCAAATCTCTAGAACTATAAAATAAAGAGAAGATACTAATCTGATTTGGGTAAAGGAAATTCTTCAAAGAGAAATTCATACATTGATGAAATGATAGGTCTAATAAAGTGTGTGTGTATACATATGTGTATATATTTTCATTTTCTAAATGATTAGTATTACTGAATGAAAAATGACCTATAGGCCTATAAGAAAATGATAAATTGATGTCACAGGATTGCATAGAAGAGTAATTATTTACTGACCTCACAGTATAGATAGCCCAAATAAAATCCCAATGTATTAGGAAGATGTGTCTATTACTTATTCCTATGTATGTATGTGTGTAAAATGTCATATAATTCAAGGGAACAGCCTATCTAGATGAGTTGGGCTTTTCCTAACTATGCCCTAAGGAGAGAGGAGAGGACAAACTTTGTTCACTTTGAGAAGGAAACCCCTGCAGAAGGTGGAGGAGGGGTTTTTTCTGTCCTTTCCCCTCTATACCTTGGAATTGAGAAACAGAACAGAAGGCACCAGTATGAAAATACACTGGTGTGGGAAAACCTGAGGCAAACGTAAGGGAACAGAGACACATTTGCAGTAGATATGGATATAGAAAGGGAGTTAATCAAGGGAAGAAGTAGCTTCTATAGCATCTATAACAGTGGTTCTCAACCTTCCTAATGCCACAATTCTTTAATACTCATATGTGGGTGTATCTGCATGTGGGCAGACTCACTTGCAGATGGATACAGGAGGCATGTCTCAGTTCCTAAGACCATTGGAAATATGTGTTTTCCAATAATCTTAGGAGATCCCTGTGACCCCTGTGGAAGGGTTGTTCAACCCCAAAGGGGTCATGACCCACAGGTTGAAAACCGCTGACCTATAATATCAAGATTTGTGAGGTGTCATTGACATCTGTATTCTACATGTGTCCTTCAATCTTTTTATCAACCCCTGTGTGTGTTTGTGGGAGAGTGTACCACAGGTTTATGGTGAAAATGATTTGTAGCTACTGTCCTTACTATGCTTGTCTAGTAAATGTCTTTGTTTTAAGCTAATCTGATCTATTAATTCAGTGATGAGGAGAACCACACTGGTGAAAGTTTATGAGCTAAATTGTTAGTAGTGCAACCACATAAGTTTACCTTTAGACTATTAATTAACAGCCACCCTGGAGACCCAAGGAATGAATGAGAAGAAAAGTTGTGAGAGTATCTTAGAAGGGGTGGGATGGGAATGACACAATGATAATTCCCAAGGCCATCTGAATGGTTATGGTAGATGCCATATTTGATATTCTTTGTCCTATCATGCTAAATGTCAAGTTGATAGAAAGCTTAATTTTAAAAAATAACATTAATTTCCATAACACACCAGCAAATGTTATAACTAAAACCCAAATGTAATGTTGTCCATTATAGGGAAAATAACAAGAGAATTATTGAAAAAAATACTTTAAAAGTAGTGTTTTACCAGTAATAGTAATCTGCTCTAATAAGTACCCAACAACATTTCCCCACATAATCTCTTTTCTGTTCATTCAAGAGTCTATGGGTATCAAAGGATTGTGGCTGGGTATAAAGGAAAGGCTTTCAGCCCAAGGTAAATAAATTTGAGATAATAGTCTGAAAAAATATTAGAAAAGGAATATCCAAAGAACCCCCTATGTTCTTTGGGGACAAGAGAATAGTAGAGTCTGCCAAGTTTTGAAATAACTTTCCTGTGTGGTTTTTAGTTTGGAAGCAAACTCCAAATTTGACAAATTAAACTTCCTCATATATCAGGGTAAAAAAGCAAGAAACTCTTGCATAGAGTTTCCTGGACACTGAAAAGCTCTTACAAAACTATTCTCTGATGAGCTAATTTTAAATCAATTGGAAACATGTTCTTTACATTCTTCTTAAAAGAAACTGATTAAAAATAGAGGGAAAGTTGCTGGCACTGAATCATCCAGACCCTTTTTGAAAATAATACTCTAATGTCCTCTCTACCCAGATAGAGGCCAACAACCAAGGAAAGATGAGGAAAACAATTGTTATTCAAAAGTAAATCTCAGAGTGGAACTATTCACCAAGAGATTCACCATTAAGAGACACCAAAGTGATCAATTCAAAGAAAGGAAGACCTAGTTAACTATTCATACTCTTTATATTTATTTTTTACTTGTACAGGGCAGCTAGGCGGCACCATGGACAGAACGTCTGACCTGGAGTCAAGAAGACTCGTCTTTCTGAGTTTAAATCTGGACTAGTTGTGTGACCCACTTAACTCTAACTCAGTTTCTTATCTGCAAAATGACCTAGAGAAGGAAGTGGTACACCCACTCCATTATCTTTGGCAAGAAAACTAAAAATGGGGTCATGAATAGTCAATCATGACTCAAAAACAACAACAATTTGTCTATGTAATTTGGATAGTAGAACAATAAATTGAACTGACCCCATGAAAGAGGAAGCAGTTCACTAGTGCAGACAAAATATTGCTCGCGGCTTTGAGCTAGTTATGTGTTGATTCCCTTATTGACTGGGAAATTTGGACAACAAAAGATGCCCCAAACTAATTATGCTTTTGGGGTGTTAAGGAAGGATCTGAACTTGTGATTTTGTTTCTATAAGTCACTCTCAAAATAAAAATCCCTCTACCACTGCAGATAAATTAGTCATAGTTTTTTAATAAATTATCAGTTTAGAGGTGAAAGGACCATCTACTCTACCTTCAATCATTTCAAAAATTAGGAAGCTAAGGCACAAGGAGGTTAAATCACTCAAGTAAGGTTAGATGGGTATTAAATATAAGATGGAATTGGAGTTTAGGCCCTCTGACTGTAAAGCTGCTAATTTTCTCCTATATCACATTGCTTCTAGTTGATGAACAATCATATATTAAATGTCTAGGATTTATTAGGCATTATGCTGGGCACTGGGGATACAAAGACAAAAAAAATTTTCCCTCAAGAGTTCACATTCTATAAAAGTAGGATATTTGTTATTTATAGCATCAGAAATTTTACACAGAAGAACTAGAAATTCAAGTGACCTGACAACTGAGTACACAACCAGTAAAATGTCTGAAGTAGCACTTGAACCCAAGATATGCTTCCATGTTACTTCACCACTCTTCACAACTGCTTTCAATACTGTTTTATACTATGATACATACCTCCTTTTTTCTGTCACCCACAAAGACCTTCAAGGCTAATTTTTCTTTATTGTCCATGGAGAGATAGACAAAGCTGGGTTGGCTTTGAGTGTGAACATCAGTTGGAAGTGATCTCTCCCTTTTCTAAGAGGAAGAATATTAATTCATTGGTACTTCCTTTCACCTACTTCTCCATGGGAAGAGGGTACTGGTCTTGAGAGTAGGAAGACTTGGAGTCAAGCTCAGATGGTGACACTCACTAGCACTATGAACCTGGGCAACTCTGAACCTCAGCTTTCTCATCTGTTAAAAAAGTAACTATTTTTCACTACCTACTTCACAGGTTTATTATGAGAACAATACTTTATAAAACCAGTAGGATTAAGTAAACATTACCCATTATCATTACTTTACAGTGTCACCTAGGGTTCATACCAAAACGGTGATTTAATTTTGTACTTTTCAGACCATCAATTTTTTGACCACCATATTGGTTGTATTTGACCACTACCATTGCGGGGAGGGGAGAGAAATATGGTCTAAAATTTCTGTCTTCAAGAAACTTGCAAAGAAAAACATGAGTAAGTGGGGCCTAATGGTTTTATTTGCATTCTGCCTCCTCTCTCACCCACCCTACATTGAAGTCCTGTGAGAACAAAGGTCTCTATGTCTATTATTCTTACCATAAACAAGAATTAATATACATATGTGTATATACATATACACAAAGACACATACATTACCACTGTGGCTGTTTGCTCTATTGAAATTACTTATCTTTAGTATTGGAAAGCAAGAAAATGTTCAACTAAAATGACAGGACTGATTTTGCTCCCTTTGGCATGAAACTTAGGTACGCTTATGCATTTGTTGTTGTTATCATTATTATTTTAAATAAATAAAAGCAGTTTTACAACTCAAGTCTCAGAAGAAGCAACAGTTTTAAGAGTGACCAAAATGAGATATAGTTGATATATTTATTCTTTCTTTCTTGGTGGCTCAGCAATGGTGGAAGAAAGAGGAAAGAAACACATGCAAAAAGAATAAAAATGTTGAATTTTGAAAGCCCTATTGGGAGAAAAAGAAGGATAAAAGAAAGGATGGAGCAATGGCGACTGACTTCAAAGAGAAAGTATAGTTGCTCATTTATTATTTTGTTTCTGTTATCTCTGTTAAGAGAACAACTCTGGAAATGACAAAAAAAAACATTAACTAACAGATAAGTAAGTTAAATGAGTATGATAGGTCAAGATAAGTAAGAGGATAGTAGGAGAACACTTTGATTCCCTTGATGAATTCAAGTTATCTCACCAGGATAAACTACATCCTTGGGTCCTGAAAGAAATGACATCTATGTTTGCTGAGCAGATAATGTCTGAATAATCATGGAAAATGGGAGAGATTTTACTAGATTGGAGAAGTATGAAAATAATTTCAATTAACAAAAAGGAAATAAACAGGGTATACGAATTTTAGTCTTTTAAGGTAGTCCAGTAATTTTTAAATTTTTTCTCCCAGATCTATTTTCCAGGTCAGTGGTTTTTCCAATGAGATATTTCACATTGCTTTCTATTTTTTTTTCATTTGTTTGGATCTGTTTTATAGTATCTTGATATCTCAAAAAGTCATTAGCTTCCTTTTGCCCCATTCTAATTCTGACAGAATTATTCTCTTCAGTGGGCTTTTGAAATTCTTTTTCCATCTGGAAAATTCAGCTTTTTAAGGATGTCTTCTCCTCATTGGCTTTTTGGATCTCTTTTGCCATTTGAGATATTTTAAGGTGTTATTTTCCTCAGTCAGGTTGTTGACTGTCTTTTTCATGTTTTCCTTGCATCATTCTCATTTCTCTTCCCAATTTGTCCTCCACTTCTCTTACCTGATTTTCAAAATCCTTCTTGAGCTCCTCCATGGCCTGTAACCAATTCATATCTTTTTCTTGGAAGCTTTTGGTTCAGGAGTTCTGACTTCGATGTCTTCCTCCCATCCCATGCTTTTATCCTTTCTGTCCCCAAAAAAGGAATCTAAAGTTGGATTGCTGTGCTTACTTTGCTCCCTTTGCTTGCTCATGTTGCCACTCAGTTACTTGACTTTTGAGCTCTTTGCCACAGTAGAACTCTGCTTCCAGAGAGGAGAGCAGTGTCCCAAATTGCTGGGGTTTTTGCAAATGTTTTCAGACGTCTGAGGAAGGTGCCCTCTCTGTATCCACCCAAAGCTCTGTTACACTGGCCACACACCCAAGACCACCACCTGAGACAGCAACCCAGATCCAAGCAGGTTAAAGCAAGGGCGATTCCCCTCTGAGTTTTCAGTTGGTCTCCCTACAATCTATAGGCCAGGAGCTCTGGAGGCAGCCATGTGGCAGCAGCTGCAGCCACCATGCCTCCATCACTTCTCACCCTGGGGGTATGGGCCAGACCACACTCTTCCTTCACCTAGTTCCAATGGAGTTCTCCAGTGACCTTTAACTTTTTCTCTTTGGTGTTTATGGGTTGAGAAGTCTGGAAACCATGACAGCTGCGTGTGATTCACTCTCCTTAAGTCTACTCCAGCTGCTTGTACCTGGCAAGCTCAGAGTGGGTCATGCAGGACTGTGCTAAGCTCCCACTCTGTTGTGATAGACCTTTTTTGTTGGCCTGCCCCAGGTGGGCACCTGGGGCACCTGGGAATCTGTGGACACCATCTCTGCTGGGTACTAGCTTCTGAGGCTGCCTGACGTGTAGCCCAGAGGCATAGAGGTGGCAATCTGAAGCAGCCAGACCACCCCTCCCTAATTCAGGGGAAACACTGAGAGCCTGGCTTTAGACTTTAGACTTTAGTCTAGACACCCAGAGGCTACAGCACACAAAGTCAACAAGCAGGCGCTTAGCTCCCAGACTGAGAAATCGGGAAACAGGAAATCACAAAGGGAAAGAAGGAAGCTGAGAAGGGAAAAGCAAGAAAACTGAACTGGTCCTATTATAGCAAGCAAGAACAACAAAATGCAGAGGACAACATAGACACTATACTCACACCTGAGACCACAGAAGGAAATATGAACTGATCTCAAACCCAAAAAGCATTCTTGAAGGACCTCAAGAAAGATTTTAAAAGCCAAATTAGAGAGGTAGAAAATAAATTTAAATCTACAGTGACCAAATTGGAAATTTGGACATGAATTGCAAAATAATGAGACAACATACCAAATCTTGTGGGATGCAACAAAGGCAGTTCTTAGGGGATGTTTTATATCCCTGAATGCATGTGAATTAATTAGAGAAAATAAACCTAAATAAATAGGTCATGCAGTGGAAAAAGCTAGAAAAAGAACTAATTGGAAATCCCCAATTAAATACTAAATTAGAAATAATGAAAACCAAAGGAGAAATTAAGAAAACTGAAATTAAGAAAACTACTGAATTAATAAATAAAACCGAGATCTGGTTTTAAAAAAACAATGAAATTTATAGACCTTTAGTCAATATGATAAAAAAAGAAAGAAGAAAACCAAATTACCTATATAAAAAATGAAAAGGGTGAATCTACCTCCAATGAAAAGGAAATAAAAACAATAATAAGGAATTATTTTGACCAATGGTATGCACATAAATTTGCCAATCTTAGTGAAATGGATGCTTACAAAAAAATAAATTTCACAGATTAACTTAAGAGGAAGTAAATTACCTAAATTGCCCCATCTCAGGAAAAGAAATTGAAGAAGCCATCAGGAAATTCCCTAGGAAAAAAATCTCCAGGGCCAGATGTATTTACTGGTGAGTTCTATCAAACATTTAGAGAACAATTGATTCCAATATTCATCAAACAATTTGGGAAAATTAGTGAAGTATGAAAATCTTTTTTGACACAAATGTGGTACTGATACCTAAATCAGGAATAGGCAAAAGGGAGAAAGAAAATTATGGTCCAATTTCCCTCGTGAATATATTGAAAAATGTTTAACAAAATATTAGCAAAAAGACTACAGCAACTTATCACAAGAATAATACAGTTTGATCACGTAGGATTTATTGGAGGAATGCAAGGATGGTTCAACATTAGGAAAATCATCAGTATGATTGATCATACCAACAATGAAAGTAGCAGAAACCGTATGATTATCTCAATAGATGCCTAAATGGCTTTTGACAAAATTCAACATCCATTCCTATTAAAAATATTAGAAAGTATAGGAATAAATGGAGTCTTCCTTAAAATAATACGTAGCATGTATTTAAAGCCATCAACAAGTATGTAATGAGGATAAGCTAGAAATATAGACTAAAACATAAAATATTTCATTGGAAAAGTAACTGACCTAGAAAATAGATCCAGGAGAGGTAATTTCACAATTAGTGGTCTACATAAAAGCCATGAAGTAAAAAAAAAGCCTAGACAGAATATTTTAGGAAATCAAGGAAACCTACCTTTAGGTGCCAGAACGACAGAGTAAAATAGCCATTGAAAAATCCCCTGATCATCTCTTGAAAGAGGTCCCACATTGAAAATGTCAAGGAAGGGAACCAAGGTGGCAGCATAGAAGCAGGAAAACTTCATGAACTCCCCACATAACCACCTCAAATACCTATAAAATATGACTCTAAACAAATTTTATAGCTACAGAACCCACAAAGTGACAGGAAGAAATCTCACACTGAAGGCAGCCCAGCAGGCTGACAGGAAGGGTCCATCACAGCTTACTGAGAGCCAAGCAAAGCCCTGTGAGATCCCAAGGTTTTAGCCCCAAGGAGGCCCAAACCAACAGCAACTGGAATGGACTTCAAGAGAGTGGATCACCAGCAGCTGTGGTGGTTCAACCCATAAATGCCAAAGACAAAGTAAAAGGTCAGTGTGGACTCTATGGGAACAGGGGGACCATGAACACAGTCCAGGTACTGCCTCTGAGGCAAAAAGGAGAGAAGTGGAGGAGGTGCTGTAGCTATGCAGCCACCTCTGCATGGCTGCTTCAGAGCTGCTGGATTGCAGATTGTAGGGGGACGAAGCAACCATCCAGAGGGTAGGTGCTCTTGCCTTAACCTAATTGGATCTGGATCTTGGTCTTGGGTGGTGGTCATGGGTTGTGTGACCAGTGAGCCAGAGTTTAGGGGGCTGTAGAGAGGGCACCAAACTAATACTTCTGGCAGCTGTGAAAACCTCAGGAATTTGGAACAAAGCTCTCCTCTCTGGGAGAAGAATTCTACTGTGGCAAAGAGCTCAAAAGTAAAATAATAGACTGATAACCTGAGCAAGCAAAGGAAGCAAAGCAAGCATAGCAATCATATCTTAGATTGCTTTTTGGGGACAAAAAAGATCAAAGCATGAAATGGGAGGGAGACAACAAAATCAGAAATCTTGCAATAAAAGCGTCCAAGAAAAATATGAACTGGTTACAGGCCATGGAGGAAGTCAAGAAGGATTTTGAAAATCAAGCAAGAGAAAGGGGGGTAAATTGGGAAGAGAAATGAGAATGAAGCAAGAAAATCATGAAAAGAGAATCAACAGCCTGACTGAAGAAAATAACGACTTAAAAAATAGACTAACACAAATGGCAAAAGAGACCCAAAAAGCCACTGAGGAGAAGAATGTCTTAAAAAGCCAAATTCACCAGACAGAAAAAGAATTTCAAAAGCTCACTAAAGAGAATAATTCCTTCAGAAGTATATTGGAGTAAGTGGAAGCTAAAGACCTCATGAGAAATTAAGATGCTATAAAACAGATCCAAACAAATTTTAAAAAGAAGGCAATGTGAAATATCTCATTGGAAAAACAACTGATCTGGAAAATAGATCCAGGAGAGAAAATTTAAAAATTATCGGACTACCTTAAAAGCCATGATCAAAAAAAGAATCTAGAAATCGTCCTTCAAGAAATTCTCCATGAAAATTGTACTGATATTTTAGAACCAGAAGACAAAATAGAAATTGAAAGAATTCACTGCCTCTTGAAAAAGATCCCAAAAAGAGAACTCCTAGGAATATTATAGCCAGATTCTGGAGTTTCCAGATCAAGGAGAAAATATTACAAGCAACCAAGAGGAAACAATTTAAATACTGTGGAAACACAATCAGGATAACACAAGATCTATCAGCTTCTACATTAAGAGGTTAAAGGGTTTGGAATACGATATTCTGGAGGTCAAAGGAGCTAGGATTTAAACCAAGAATCAGCTACCCAGCAAAACTGAGTATAATGTTTAAGGGGAAAATATGGTCATTCAGTTAGATAGAGGACTTTCAAACATTCTTGATGAAGAAAACAGACTTTGATAGAAAATTTGACATCATATAAAAGAAGCAAGAGAAGCATGAGAAGGTAAACAGAGAAAAGAAATCCTAAGGAATTTATCAAAGTTGAACTATTTACATTCCTACATGGAAAACCAATTATTGTTACTTATGAAACATTTCTCATTTTGAGAATATTTGAAGGGAATATAAATGTATATAAATATACACACACACATATATGCATGCATACAAATATATATTTCTATATAGGATGTTAATCGTGTGTACTAATACATATGTGTGTCTGTATACATATATATATAAATACATATATATGCATATATATGTAAATATATATGTGTTTATATATATTTATATATATATATATATGCAGGTATACATAGACAGAGGCCACAAGATCAATTGAATACTAAAGGATGATATTTTAAAAATAAAATTAAGAGGTGAGAGAAGACTATAATGAGAGGAAATAGTGAGAGAAAAAAATAGGGTAAATTATCTCATATAAAAGAAGCAAGGGAAAACTGTTACAATGTATGGGAAGAACAGGAAGGCAAAAAACAATGAGTCAACCTTACTCTCATTGAATTTGGTTTGAGGAGGAAATAAGATACATAACAAATAGGGTATCTTACCCTACAGGAAAGTACGGGGGAAGCTGGTAAGAGAGGGCATGTTGGAAGGGAGGGTAGATTAGGGGTGGAGGGTAGTTAGAAGAGCACACTTTTGAAATGGGACAGGGTCAAAGTAGAACAAGTGGGTGGTGGGATAGGATGTAAGGAAATATAGTCAGTTTTTCACAATATATCAACGATGGAAATGTTTTGCATAAATATACATGTACAACCTCTATTGAATTTTTTATCTTCCCAGTAAAGGGTGGGTGATGAGTGACAAAGGGAAAGAATCTGGAATTCCAAGTTTTAAAATCAAATGTTTAAAAAATCATCATCATCATCATCATCATCATCATTATTATTATTATTATTATTATTATTATTATCATCATCATCATCATCATCCTTTACATGCAACTGGGAAATAAGATATACAGGTACTGGGATATGGAGATCCGTCTTGCCCTACTAGAAAGTTGGCATCTTTATGGTGGAAGATATAGGACAAAGCAGATTGGGGGTGGAGCTATTCAGTGGGATCGCTGTTTTGGGTGATGGGTAGGGGACAGAAAGGGAGAAAATTTGGAACTCAAAATCTTGTGGAAATGAATGATGTAAACTAAAAATAAACATAAAATTTATTTAAAAAAAAGAAAAAGCCAAGGAATATCACAGCCAAATTCCAAAATTTCTAGGTCACAGAGAAAATACTGCAAGAAGCCAGAAAGAAATAATTTAAATGTCATGAAACCACAGTCAAAATTACACAGGACCTTTCAGCTTCTACTTCAAAAGATTAGAGGGTGTGGAATACGATTTTCCATAAGGTAAAGGACCTTGAATTACAACTAACGATGAACTCTCCAATGAAACTGAACACAATCTTTCAGAGGAGGAGATGGACATTCAAAGAAATGGGAGACTTCCAGACCTTCCTAATGAAAAGACCAGAACTCAACAGAAAATTTAATCTTCAAATACAAGCTTCAAGAGAGGCATCAAAAAGTAAATAGTAAAGAAAAAAACAACACCATGTTATTAATAAGGGCAAACTGTTTACATGCCTACAAGGGAAGAGGACACTTGTAATTCTTGATAACTGTATTGTTATTATAACGTTTAAAAGGGGTATATATAGATAGAGGGTATGGGTTTAAGTAGACTGATAAAAAATCAAATTAAGTGGTGAAAAGGGAATGTACTGGGAAAAGAGGAAAGAGAAGACAAAGGTAAATTACATCTCATGAAAAGTCACATAAACCCTCTAGAATTGAGGTAACAAAGGTAGGGAGATGAGCATTGCTTGAACCTTACTCTCATAAGATTTGACTGAAAGATAAACTGTTAGAAACCTAATTAACCCTATAGGAAGTGGGGGGAAAGGGTTAAGGAAAGGGATGGGGTAGATAGAAGGGAGGGAAAAAGTAAGAGTAAGAGGGAAAAGAAGGGAGGGGACTGATAGGAGGGTCAGCACACTAAGGTAGCTGTGATCAAAAGCAAAAATCCAGAGGACTGAAGAGGAGAAAGGAGAGCAAAAAGTATAAACAGGGTGGGGGTTTAGGGCTGGGGAAGGATGGAGAGAAAGACATTGTCATCAAAACTGTGAATGTGAATAGGATGAACTCTCCCTTAAAATGGAAGTGGATAGTGGAGTGGATTGAAACCCATAGTTCTACAATATGTTGTTTACAAGAAACTCATTTGAAGCAGAGAGATGCACACAGTAAAGATAATAGACTATAGCAGACTATATTATGCTTTAGGTAAAGTAAAAAAGAAACGCAGGGGTAGCAATCCTGATCTTAGACAAAGCAAAAGCAAAAATAAATCTAATTTAAAGAGATAAGAAAGGAAATTATATCCTGTTAAAACGTACAGTAGACAATGAAGTGATATCATTACTAAACAAATATGCACTAAGTGGCATAGAATCCGCAATCATGAAGGAGAAATTAAGTGAGTTACAAGAAGAAATAGACAACAAAACTATATTACTGGGGGACCTCAACATACATCTCTCACATCTAGATAAATCTAAGCTCAAAATAAAGAAGGAAGAAGTTAAGGAGATGAATAGAATTTTAGAGCAATTAGATATGAACTCTGGACAAAACTGAATGAGGATAGAAAGAAATATACTTTTTTTTTAACACGGAACCTACACAAAAATTGACTATGCCTTAGGGCAAAGAAACCTCACAATTTAATGCAGAAAGGTAGAAATACTAAGTACATCCCTTTCAGCTCATGATGCAATAAAAATTATACATAAAAATGGCCATAGAAAGATAGAGTAAAAATTAATTGGAAGCTAAATAATTTAATCCTAAACAATGATTGGGTCAAATAACAAATCATAGAAACAATCAGTAACTTTGTTCAAGAGAATAACTATAATGAGACAATCTACCAAAATGTATGAGATGCAAGGAAAGCAGTTCTTAGATGTTTTACATCTCTAAATGCTTACATGAATAAAATAGAGAAAGAAGAGAACCATGGGTTGGTCATGAAATTAAAAAGGTTAGGATAAGAACAAATTAAAAATCCCCAATTAAACACCAAATGAAAAATTCTGATGGAACTGAAATTAAGAAAGCTATTGAACTAATGAATAAAGCTAAAAACTGATTTTATGAAAGAAAAATATAAAAAAGATAAACCTTTGGCTCATTTCATTTAAAAAATAAAAAAGAAATCCAAATTACCAGCATCAAAAATGAAAAGGGTGAATCCACCACCAATGAAGAAGAAATTAAACAAAAAATTAGGAGCTATTTTGCCCAACTATATGTCAATAAATTTGACATCCTTAGCAAACTGATGAATTTTTAACTAAAATACAAATTGCCTAGATTAATGGAAGAGAGAATAAAATACTTAAATTATCACATTTCAGAAAAATTTGTTCACATTTGAACAAACCATCAACGAACTCCTTAAGAAAAATTTTCCAGGGTCAGATGGATTAACAAGCAAGTTCTATCAAACAAAAATTAATTTCAGTATTATATAACCTATTTGAAAAAATAGGCAAAAAAGGGAGTCCTGCCAGATTATTTTTTTATACAAACATGGTACTGATATCTAAACTGGGAAAAGTCAAAATAGAGAAAGAAAATTATAGACCAATTCCCTTAATGAATATAAATGCAATAATTTTAAATAGAATATCAACAAAGAGATTGCAGCACTATGACCAGGTAGGATTTATACCAGGAATCAGAAGCTAGTTCAATATTAGGAAAACTATTAGTCTAACTGACCATATCAGTAACAAAATTAACAGAAATCATGTGATAATCTCAATAGATACTGAAAGGGCATTTGACAGAACACAATACCATTTATATTAAAAACACTAGAAAGCATAGGAATAAGTGATGTCTTCCTTAAAATGATAAGTAGCGTCTATCTAAAACCATCAGCAAGCATTTAATGTAATGGAAATAAGCCAGAAGTATTTCACAATAAGATCTGGGGTGAAAGAAGGATGTTCATTATCACCATTGCTACTCAATATTGTAATAGAAATGTTAGCTTTACAATGCACAGGTATAAGACAACTCTACAAGTCTCAGGATGGAAAGAGATATCTGCATTCAGAGAAAAATCTAGAAAGACCAGAGTTTAAATGGAGACTGAAGCAATCTACATGCTATACTTCTTTTTCATATTTGGTTTTCTTTCTTTTTTCCTATTGTTCACTCCACTGGTTACAACCCTTCTATACGACCAAACTAATGTCCAGTGTGAAAGTATTTGCAGATCTTATACTTGATTCTATGCCACCATGGGGGCAGGGAAGGGAGAGGAGAAAAATTGAAACTCAAGGCATTGTGGGACTGAATCTTGTAAACTAAAAGTAAATAAACAAGTCAAGGGGGAAAAATGTTAGATTTAACCATAAGAGAAGAAAAAGAAACTGAAGGAATTAGAATAGCCAATGAAGAAATTGCTACCATTCTTTGTAGATAATGTGATAGTATGCTTAGAGAATCCTGGAGAATCAAGTAAAAAACTACTTGAAATAAGTAACTTTAACAAAGTTGTAGGTTATAAGATAAACCCACATAAATCATTGGCATTTCTATACATTACTAACAAAGCCCAACAACAAGAGATAGAAAGAGAAATTCTCTTAAATTTCCTGTAGACATAAAATATTGAGGAGTTTACGTGCCAAAACAAACCCAGGAACTATATGAACACAATTATAAAACACTTTTTCAAACAAAGTCAGATATAAATAATTGGAAAAACATCAGATGCTCATGGGTAGGCCAAGCTAATACAATAAAAATGACAACTGCATCTAAATTAATTTACTTATCTAATTCTGTACCAATCAAACTACCAAAAATTATTTTACAGAGCAAGAAAAACAGTAACAAAATTCACTCGAAAGAATAAAAGATCCAGAATATCAAGGAAATTAATGAAAAGAAATACAGAGGAAGGTAGCCTAGCTGTACCACATATTAAATTGTGTTATAAAGCAGCAATCATCAAAACTACCTGGTTCTGGCTAAGAAATAGAGTGGTGGATCAGTGCAATAAGTTAGGCACACAAGACACAGTAGTCAATGATTTTAGTAATCTATTATTTGATAAATCCAAAATCTCTAGCTTCTGGGATAAGAATTCACAACTTTAAAAAAACCTGCTGGAAAAACTGGAAAATAGTAAGGCAGAAATTCGACAGAGACCAAAATCTTACACCCTATAATAAGATAAATTTGAAATGCATAAAAGATTTAAAGAGAAGTGGCTAGGTGGCATAGTGAATAGAGCACCAGCCCTGTAGTTAGGGGTACCTGAGTTCAAATTCAGCCTTGGACTCTTCACACTTACTAGCCATGTGACCATAGACAAGTCATTTAACCTCAATTGCTCTGCCTTGCACCCTCCAAAAAAAAAAGATTTAAACATAAGGGATGATACTATAAGCAAATTAGGAAAGAAAAGAGTAGTTTATCTGTCAGATCTATGGAAAATGGATGAATTTGTGACTAAAACAACAGATAACAGTATGAAATGCAAAATGTATGATTTTCATTAGATTAAATTGATAGGGTTTTGCATGAACCAATGAAGCAATGCAAGCAAATTTAGAAGGGAAGCAGAAAGCTGGGAAACAATTTTTTTATAGTCAATGTCTCTGATAAAGGCCTCATTTCTAAAATAGATAGAAAACTGAGTTGAATTTATGAAAATACAAGTCATTCCTCAATTAATAAATTATCAAAAGGAATGAACAGGCAGTTTTTGGAGGAAGAAATTATATATATATATATTAAAGTCATATGAAAAATGCTTTAAATCACTATTGATTAGAGAGATGCAAATCAAAACAATTCTGAGGTATCACCTCACACCTATTAGACTGGTTAACATGACAAAACAGGAAAATGATAAATGTTAGAGAAGATGTGGGAAATTGGAACATTAATGCATTGTTGGTGGAGTTGTGAGATGATCAAACCATTGTGGAGAGCAATTGGGAACTATTTCCAAAGGGCTATATAACTACGCATAACCTTTGTATGTAACCTCATGTATAAAAATATTTATAGCAGCTCTTTTTGTCGTGGAAAAGAATTAAAAATTGAGCGGATACCCATTAATTGAGGAATGACTGAATGTGTTGCACTACATGAACATAATGGAATATTATTGTGCTATATGAAATGATGAGCAGGTGGACTTCAGAAAACCTCAAAAGGCTTATATGAACTGGTACTGAGTGAAATGAGCAGAAACGGAACATTGTACACAGCAACAGCCACATTGTGTGACGACTGACTTGATAGACTTAGCTCTTCTTGGCAATGCAAGGATCTATGACAACTCCAAAAGACTCATGGGGGAAAATGCTGTCCACATCCACAGAAAGAAATTTGGAGTCTGAATGTAGATGAAAGCATACTATTTGCTCTCCTTTCTTTTTGTTGTTTTATTTTGTTTCTTCTTTCTCATGGTTCCTCCTATTTCTTTACTTCATGAATAATGTGCAATTAGGTTTAACATGAATGTGTATGTTGTGATTATATCAGGTTGCATGCCATCTTGGAGGGAGGGAAGGAAATGGAGAGGTTAAAATTAAGAAATCAAAATCCTATGGAAGTGAATCTTGAAAACCAAAAATATATAAATTAACTACATTTTTAAGATAACTGAAGGATTTGCAAGTAGGAGGAAACCTGGAATAACCAAGAATTCTGCTCCTGAGGCTGAGAGAGAAAGAGAGAGAGAGAGAGAGAGAGAGAGAGAGAGAGCACTTAAGATTTTTCCAACTGCTCACACTTATGAGCTTTTTGTCATCTTTGCCTTTTTCCTTGTCCTCTTATGAGAAAGAAAGGATGGAAGGAAGGAAGGAAGGAAGGAAGGAAGGAAGGAAGGAAGGAAGGAAGGAAGGAAAGAAGGAAGGAAGGAAGGAAGAAAGGAAGGAAGGAAGGAAGGAAGTGAAGGAAGGAAGGAAAGGAAGAAAGTGAAGGAAGGAAATGAAGGAAAAGAAAGAAGACAGAAACTATTGACATAAGAAACATAGAGAAATTAAGCCTCTATTTTCTATCTTTTAACACAATGACATTTGTCAAAGCAAGTCCAACTATCTAGTGCCTCATAATGTGTTTGTTTTCTATTTGCTTTTTAGCCAATATTCTCTGATAAAAAATTAAGAAAAATAAGGATTAAATCTATCAAGTCTTGAGTAGAATTTCAAAGTTAGTCTATTATTTTGACACATACTTCATGGTTGACACAATTAGTATATACAAACCTCTCACCTAATCTTTTTCAAGGCAATGTGTCTCGTATTGATCTGCTTCAAATATTGGATACCTGACTAGTTGGAGTGATGAGGTAATCAGCTATCACAAAGATTGATCCACAGCACTGGATGGAAAAGCTTCTCTAGGAAAAACAGTAACTGAACTGATGGTTATTTATTTTACAGCCCTTTTACTTTTAAAGAACATATATAAATATACTAATTATATTGGTAAATAAATATTTGAGTGATTATAAACATATAATAACAGGAAATTAAATATTTTTAAAAATACAAGTGAGATGTACTTGTAACATCAAAAAGAATTACTGTAAAGTCTTCTATTATAAATTCTTATATTGAAATATTTGGCTTCACTTATTCTCCACATTTAAGTAGTCTGTAGTACTAGTGCATAAAGCAGCCTCATTTTTGCTCAGTATTGAATCTTATAAGCTAATAAAGGAAGGGCATTTTCCTAAGTATTCTTTTATTTATCCTGTTCCAATTTAATTTAATCTGAAAGCAAATTACTCCAAGTACATCATGATTAAAGATGCAATACAGTTCATCAAAATTTAAGTGTCTGGGCAGGTGCCAAAATATCGTGCAGATAGAATTTCAGCTTCTTAGCATATAATCATACTTGTCTTAGCTTCAAGCGATCTGGTTCTTTCTTTTTCTTTTTCTTTCTTTTTTCTTTCTTTTTTTTTTTACAATAGATTAGTTTACTCCAAATTTGTTTCGTATAGTAAGTAGGTCCAGATGAATCCTGTTTAAATGGTACCTTTGCAAAGAATTCTAACAACCTAAAGTATAATATGCTCTCATGGAATTCACACAAAAAAATCTCTTTTTGATTGCTGCATCCCTAGTGCCTTGACACACAGTAGGTACTTGATGTATTTTTGTTTAATTGATTTTATTATTCTTATATTAAATTGACATTGTATGATAAATAATTCTGTAGAAGTAATATTTTCTCTGGTCTCTGTCCTCACCTTAGTTTTCTTTATATCAGAGAATTCTAGTTGCAATTATTGGCATTATATGAAGGGAGAGACAAAGTGAATGGAGCTGTGGTTGAGCCATTGATCATCCCAACCTCCTATAAAGCATACTTAATCTACAAAACCATTTCTCACAACAAACATATGTTGAAAGTAGGGTCAGGAGAGCATCTGATCAGCTTGTTGGAAGTCCTTCAATCAACCTGATGGCATTACATGGCATGGACTTGTGTTGTAAGGCAACACCTTGAATGAGAATATATTTATGACCTAAAGCTTTGCTGGGCTGGCATGGGAGCTGTTTAATTTCTCACCAGTGACTTGGAGACTGCTTTAAACATGATTGTAAGCTGCCTGGCAGGTCTTTTGTCTCTTCTCAGAGGAACCTCCCCTTCTGCATCTCTTAAGAATGAGAAGAAAGAACTCATTCTTTGTTTTTTTTAGTGGTGGTAAGACCCTTTTCCTTTGAAGTAAGGCACTCTGTAAACCTTTTTTAAATGCCTACTATGTGCCATTCTTTGTCACAAACTTCTTTTTTCTTAGGCTTCATCTGGAAGATTTCAGTTCACTCTCTTATTACTTAATCACCAAGATGGCTTCCAAAGAGATTTCAGTTTATGGTTTACATTTTCCTGTTTATGGTTGCAATTGCAACTCACCTATCTTCTACCTCCTGCTGTGAAGCAAGAAAAGATTGGAGAATCTGGTCATATTTTTTCTATCTCCTCATGTTTTAAATTCTCTTTCCTAGAAGCTACTTCGCTACAGAAACAATAGAAACAGAAGAATAGACTGGACAAGGCCTGATGCCTCCCATGATATCATAACAAAATTGGTGCTGCTAGCTCATGAAAGAATTATATGATCCAGCTGGGAGCCATAGTAGATAGAGAACTGGTCTTAACATTAGTAAAAACCTGAGTTCAGTCTTGCCTCAGACACTACTTACTCTGTGTGAGAGTGCCATGGAATAGCTTGGCACAGACTTGCTCTGTGTGAGAGCGCCTTAGAATGCCTTAGCACAGACTTGCTCTGTGAGAGCATCTTGAAATGGCCTAGCACCCCAAGTGGTGAACTTGAACTTTCAATAAACTTTACTTTTTCTTTGGCTGAGAAGATTTGAGTGGAATTCTTTCAGCAGGACCAGGCATGTTGGTATTTTGGGGTCTCAGGCAGCCCAAAATCCTTGATCCTGGGTAAGTCTCTTTAAAATTTCTCAGCATCAGTTTTCTTATTCTTAATATGTAGTTAATAATAGCATCTATCTCATAAGATTGTTGAGAGGATTAAATGAGAAAATATTTTTGTGTAAAGTGCTCACATACCTTGAAGCAATATCTAAATATTAACTATTATTATTATTACTTGTTTGTTATTTTTATTGTTACTTTGTCCACTCAAATCAAAAGGGAAACCCCAGATCAAGCAAGTACAAGATTTTGATGGCCCAAGGTGAAAGCACATGTTCTTAGCAAGTGTGAGACTTGCTCCTGATATGTTCAAAGAAAAGCAGTAACATATATTTATAGAATATAAGCCCTAGCAAACCTTGGAACTTGTCTACATTGACTTTTTTTTATCTCTGGAAGGAAATAGAGCATAAACTCAATCTTAGTGGTGACTGATACTTTCATCACATTTGCACAGGCATATACAGCAGGAATCAGAAAGCTGCCATGGTCATAAAGTGCTGTGAGAGAAGAAAGTTTCAGGATATGGATCGCCTGTGTGGCTCCATTCTAACCAAGGAACAGGCTTTGAGAGCAAGCTGTTCAAGGAAATGTGGGCTTTGAGAAGTATAAAAGAATCGAGAACTACTTCTGCTCATTCCAAAGGAAACCCACAGCCTTACTGCTTCAATCACACATTGATGAAAATATTAGAAACACAGAGACCAGAAATCTCAGTGGAGTCAATATGTGGCATTTTTAGCAGCCATGTATAATTCTGCCAAGAATGATGATACAGGGTTTACACCATAGTTGCCAATGTTTGGGTAAGAACTATGTCTGCTCATTGATTTATGGTTTTAAATTTTAGAAATGGAGAAGATGCAAATTCTCAAAAATCAGTACATATCTAGGATTAGAGACTAGTTTTAAAAAAAAAAACTACCAGTTTGCAATGACTTTAACTCAGAAGAATTTTGAGGAAGCTAGGTGGCATAATAGACAGCACATTGAACCTGGAGTGGGGAAGAACTACATCCGAATCCAGCTTACTCTCTTCCTATCTGTGTGAACCAGGACACGTTACTCAATCTTTATCTGCCTTAGTTTTCTCATCTATAAAATGAGGACTATACTAACTCCTACCTCTTCCGATGAAATGAGACAATACTCACAAAGCACCTTGAAAATCTTAAAAGACTATGTGTTTCTAATACTACCTCTTGCCAAAAAATGGCTTGAGGCTGAATTCCATTGTCAGGCATATCAGTAAAAGGCAAAGGATTTTTTTCTGAGAAACTTTGATATTCAGAATACATGATTAGAAGACCAGTAGAAAGCAAATTCATCTCAAATAGTTGAAAAGACTGTGCAATTTAATCATTCATAGAACACCTCCAGAGAGTATGCATATGGCAAGGGGAAGGTGGCAATATAAAGACAAGGTATGGCAGCTACATATTGCTCTTAGTAAGACTGCATAATGAGCACGAGTAAAGAAGTGATGGGAAATTATTTAAAAGATTATGAGGAGAAGAGACTGCTTACCAGTTGCAGAAAGACAGTCTGATTCTGGAAAATTACATGCCAGATAAACACTGTGTGCCATGTCCCAATTACAGCCTCAATAAGTTCAGGTTTGGGAATGCAGACCTATATGTTTGATGAAGATAATGATTAGTCTATACTACCAAGCAACTCAGGTATAGGTGCAGAAAGATCAGGGGAGGGGGCAGCTGGGTGTCTCAGTGAATATAGTACCTGCCCTGGAGTCAAGAGGACTTGAGTTCAAATCTAGTCTCAGATACTTGACACTTCCTGTGTGACCTTGGGCAAGTCACTTAACCCTGATTGCCTCGCGTCTCCCCTCCAAAAAATAAAAAAGATTAGTAGGTCACAAAAAAGATAAAACCATCTGATTTATCATTAGACTAACTTATGATGTTGCTAAATAAAGCAAAAGAAGTACTTATGATACGCCTGGATGAAATTTATAATGCTTATTTCTTTAATGTATGTCTTGCATATGACTGCAAATGTATGGTTATCAATTGTTATATTTTGAGTCATTTTTATTATTTTGCTTTTTTACTAGCCTATATTCTAGAGTCATTTGTACCTTAAGTGTCTGCTAACTATGTAATGTTTTTTCCACTTGTTTATTTGTATAGTCTAATGATGTTTCATATACCATATGGCTATTAATATTGCTGTCTATACTATTTTAATTTATGATTATTTAATATAGCATGGATATGTTTGTACCCTCTTGATAGGCTATGATATGCAGCACATAGAATTTAGACATCATGGATATACTGAGTGCTGGTATTTATTATGATTCAGTGATGACTATCTGTGGATTTTATGCACCTCAAGTATTTTCTATGAGTACTGAAAATTTTTTGCCAGTGGGAAGGAATGTCCCTCACATCTCTAAGAGTCAAAAAGACAAGGGTGAAAGGGAATTAGAGAAACTGTATAAGAGGTGAGATGCGTGCAGAATTACATTTTCATATGTTCACGTGTTTACTTTTTCATATATTCATATGTTTCCATTTTCCTTCCCTTTGGAGGGGCTCCTGAACAGACATTTCATTGACTAAAAAAAGAGGTGAAGAAAAAAGACGAAGCCATATGGAGGCTCCAGGTTTTTCCTGCCACATATCTGAGAATGGCATTGTTACTAAGAGAAAGGGAATGTGAAGTATGAATTGATATTTCTTTGAAAAACCATTTATGAAGGCAGAAAGCATAAAGCTGGCTCCATGAGAGGTGCTTCTTGGTAACAACGGCCCATACCATAAATCAAATTAAATTGATGGGAGTTGTGGGAAATAATCCATCAAATTCAAGAAGGATTCTTTTGGTCATGTCTACTACAACACACACACACACACGCTAGCTAGCTGGTTGCATATGTATGCATGTTCTATCAATATGTATGAGTACTCTCCTCCTGATAGTTCAAAGCATTTATTTTTGCTTTTTAATGAACATGTTTAGTGCATCCCCTGTGACAAACTTATAGGAGGACAAGGATAAAAACTATATATATAGGATAAGTAGGAATGAATGGACTGAAATCTGCTTCACTGGAGGAAAGACTCAAATTTATTCTGGCTTACATATTTGCTACTTATATGGTTCTGGACAAGACTTAGCCTGTTTGAGCCTTAGTTGTTTTCACATATAAAATTTGGAAGTTGGTCTAATTGGCTTCGAAGGTTCCTTCTAGCTAAAAATCTCGAATTTTATGAGATCACATATTCATTTGAGTAATTCAAGCAAGTAATTCACAACAAGCCAGTTAGACATCTGCTTAATTTCATTTTGGGAATATAATTTCTCCCAATACCTTATTATTTTAGTTATATTACAAAAGTACAGTATAAGTATCTTATGACATTAATTGTAAAAGAGTTTATCTGTTACACAGATAGAGATTTGAAGGATATTTTGAGTAGTGGGAAGACTGCAACTTCTTGAGATTAAGTGGGTTTGGAATATGGCTTAACACTGTCCTTCATGGACAATGGTAGAGAATCTTATGCAGCTCTGTACCTTGGTGCATGTCTGCTATCTTTACAGAAAACAAATACATTCCAAATTTAGTATCTGTCTCTGAATCATTTTCCATAGTTTAATGATCAAGTAAAATGCAAATAATAACACAATGAGCAAACAAAAAGTTTATATGTTTTCTAGATAGAGATGCTAGTCGTATTTCTTCTCCCTCACAACTCTGACAGCATAATAGCTTTACTAAAATCTTACTTCCTGGATCTCACCTTCCACACCCACTCAAACTATTCCTCACACAAGATATTCCATTTTTAGTCACTGTGACTTTGTATAAGTTGTAGCACATGCTTGAAATCCTTTCTATACCTCCACCCTTTAGAATTCCTAAAATTCTTCAGGTTTCAGCTCAAATACCACTTTGGACATGAAGCCTTTCTTGGCACTTCTATCTGCCTGGGTCTCACTCCCAACTTATCTTGTATATATGCCTTATATATTTATTGGGTTTTATGTCTCTGTGACCACAGTGCCTCCTGCTACAGAATTTGAGATCTACACATACAGTGACTTTTTTTTGTCTTTCTATCATCAACATGAAGCTTGGCCTCAGAGACCCTTTTCAGATCTAGATCTGTGTTCTTGTCAACCTTTAAGTCTCCTTTTTAGTCCTTATACTTAGCTCATAATCTGGCACATAACAGACACAATAAATGCTTATTGATTGACTGATTGATGATCTTGATTGATTTCCAGTGGAAATAAAAGTGGTTCTAGGGTCAGAAGATCAGGATTCACATCCCACATCTTACACTATCTATGTGTGACTTTAGGCAGTTCATTTAATCTCCCTAGAAATTAGATTAAACAGCCTCTAAGTTCCTCCAAGACCTAAATCTATGATCCTTTGATCCTTTGAGATTGAGTCTTAAGCCATTGTACCTAGTTACTAACCTTCTGGACCAGTACAAGTAGAACAGAATATTGAAAGGAGTCTCTATCTTTAGTACTCTAAATATATTTTCAGCCAAAGACAGGATTCTGGAGATACAAATGATTCAAATCCAACAAGGTAAATACTGTATTAAGTTAATGTTCAATACTTCTTATTTCCAATGCTTCAATATACTGTCTCTGAGTCTCTAGGAGTTGAACTCCTGTTATAGAGAAGAAATCGATCAATCATTTTATCTTTAACTTTTTTATCCCACAAATTAGGGAGTTTTATCATCTCCTATGATTCCTTATTCCCTATCCTTGTCAAAATAATTCAACTGGAATAAATAACATAAACGCCTTAGATATACACCTTGTGTATTAGAGAGGAGAAGAAGGAAGAAGAAGCAGAAGCAGAAGCAGAAGAAGAAGCAGAAGAAGAAGAAGAAGCAGAAGAAGAAGAAGAAGAAGAAGAAGAAGAAGAAGAAGATAAAGGGGGGTCTAGATAGTGATAAATATGGATGGAAGATACAGAGAGAGACTGGTGACAGATGATAGAGATTCATGATAAGGAGTGATAGAGATAGATAAGATGCCAATAATAGATGATAGATGATAGATAGATAGATAGACAGACAGACAGACAGATAGATAGATAGATAGATAGATGGATGGATGGATGGATGGATGGATGGATGATAGATGAGAAAGAAATATGGTCCTTTAATATCTGAGAATCCAAAAGCTAAGTTCCCAGTTAATATTTCTTATTAAGTAATTAAGTATTAAGTAATATTAACATCTGAGGTAGTTTACATTTCCTAAAATAACTAGAGATATTACACATTCTGTGGTTGTGTAGGCATGAAACTAAAAATCAAGAAATAAAAGAGGAAAAAATACTATCATCCATCAGTGTCATTCTCCACTTTTTTTTCAACCACTCATGCTCCACAAAAAATGGTCCAAGAAATATGTCGCTTACTGGGACAATAAGATGCTTAACCAAAATTCCTATTTCTTCTTCTTTCTCCAAAACTTTTACTTGATAAATAACTGAATGGATAAATAAATAAGAAACTTGGTGAAAGGATAAATAAATGAAAGACAGCCCTGAAAATGTTCCACAGCACCAAAGATCAGTTTTTAGTCTTCTTTACTATGGACTAGAAAATTTTAACAGTAAAGTGTATTCTGTGAGTAGGGATTATTTCATCGTTTTAAATTATATGTCCATTGCCTATCACAGTACCAGGAAGTGGGAGCTAAGTAAATGCATGTTGTTTTATCAGTAAGATGGAATGTCCATTTCTATAATGTTTGCGTGCTTTGTATGGGATTTTTAGCTCAGTCATTTTAGTTGTGTCCCACTCTTCATGACTCCATTTGGAGTTTTCTTAGCAAAGATGCTGGAGTGGTTTGCCATTTCTTTTTCCAGTTCATTTTATATATAAGGAAACTGAGGCAAACAGGGTTAAGTTACTTGTCCAAGGTCACATAGCTAGGAAGCATTTGAGGCTAGATTTGAATTCAACAAGATGAGTCTTCCAAGCCAGTACTCTATCTGCTGTACAACCTAGCTGCCCTATTTATGAAATAGTTTACTTAATCCTGCCTAGAGGTAGAAGGCTCAAACAGTAACTGTGTTTGTTTTATTTTACTTTTTAGAGTTCTTTCCATCCCTGTGATTTTGTCTTGAAAATCTCATATAATTTGGTGCTTATCTCTGATGGTAGAATTTTTCAGACTGCACGATCCTTATCAAATGCAGTAAAACAAAAAAGGCAGCAAGGAACACTACAAAAACCATCTCCTATGTTAACCCACAGTAGGATAGTTCTCAATCTTTGGTTTTTTTCTTATGACACTCAGGAACAGACTTTAAAAATATCTGTCTGGTTCACTGCATGCATCTTGCTAGGGCAGAGGAGAATGCAGATGCAAGAGCTATGTCTGGGGGATTGCCAGAGTTGCATTGATTTTGTACTTAAAGGTTATTTCCTATGTGAAGCATTTAATTCTTTGCTGCTCAGGTATTGAAAAGGATGTTGTCACCTTTAAAAAGACAATAAATCATAGTTCTCTTCCTTTTGTAAAGAATTATTGAGATTGGCTTATTTCTTTTGTTAACGCAATTCCTTATATAAGGTTGACATAGGGCTCTTCAGGTGATTAGGATATCTGCTACATAATAATATGGATAGTGTGCTGTACTGCAAGGTGAAAAAAATTCATAGGAAAAACTAACTGCTGTCTTTTGAAAAAAAAGATTCAACTCCAAATATCTGAGACTTGTTTTTTAACATGAAAGTTTTTCAAAGAAACTGTCATGAAAAGTCATTGATCACTTTTATCACTGTCTGGCTCAACCAATCTTTCCAAACTCCTTTCGCATGCTTTTTCTTCACTTTCTCCATACCTCAAATGAATTAGGCTATTTAGTGTTTTTTGAACCTGGAATTCTATTTCTCACCTTCCTGGAATGCACTACTGCAATGGTAAGTGGATTTGAAGATGTTTTCTGAGCCTGGAGAAGGATATATAAATACACACACACATACATATACATATGCATGTGTGTGTATCTGAGATAAGGTTTTGCTTTGGGGGTCCCTTTTGGGAATAGTAGTGTGATTTGACCAGATAAGACTCTGGGCAGCTGTTAAGACCCATCCCCCCCAGTTTTGAAAACACATGTTGGTGCTTCTCTCTCTGGTAACAAACTATGTAGTTATGTGATGGTCAGACAGCTAGAAGCCCTGTCTAGTGGTCTTTTGAACTGTGTTATTCTGTCTGTATTTTTTGTCTGCTTGTAAGTTCTCTTTGTATTTTCTGAAGTTCAAGGTGCTAACTTTTCCCCTGAACTAAGTTAAATTATATATATATATATATGTATATATATATATGTACATGTATATATGTAAGATTCTTAAACCCCTTTTGAGTTGCTTTCTTTTAGAAAAACAGATCAAAGAGCCTGTGCTAGTAGCCATCCTGGGTATGCTAGGGTTCTTGCTGTTAAAACTACTTCTTCAATAAAAGAAGTGGGGTGGCACAGTAGAAAGAGCACTCAGGCTATAAATCTGAAGAATTGAGTTTAAATTCATCCTTGCACACTGAACAAACTGTCTGAAATTGGGCAAATCACACGTGCAGATACACACACACACACACACACATATATAAATACAATCAGTGGACAAATCATAAAGGTTGCTTGATACAGCAATCAAATAGGGGAAGAGAAGAGAGATGAAGAAATAAGCTGTTTCTTCAGAGTCTCAATAAACATAGTCAGTCTTCTTTTATCATACAGAGAGATCAAGGTCAGTAGGGAAGCTTTTCCCATCTGTTTAGTCCCAAATACCCCTATAAACTTTTTTGGCACCGTCCTGACCTTTGTCTCAAGTTTTCTTCTTTTCATTTTGTCTATTTCCCTGAAACTTCCTTCTCAACTTATTAAACTCTCCTTAGTCTTTTTGTATTGGCTAGAAACTCAGCAAAAAATAAAAATAAATATAAAATAATAAAATTCAAGTACATGAGAATGGAGCAAGATCCACTTGCTCCTTCAAACTGGAGAATAGGGAAATAGACCTAATACTGAATACATGTTAGCTATATGAAGTATCTATCTCTGCTACCTTACCCAGTCTCCTGACCTCCAGAATACAAACTCCTCAAGTATATGGAATTTTAAAAATTTGTCTTTGTATCCACAATATCTACAAGAATTTCTGATACATAATAGGTGCTTAATAACTATTATTGAACTGAATTTGCTTGAATCAAAGAAATAAGCCAATAACAGAACTCATAGAGTTGTGTACATGTGCACATTAACCCAGAATCAGTCTTATATGATAGCTCATTAATTCAGTCTTATATGATAGCACATTTCTGCCAAAGTGATGATAAAAAAAAACTGATGAAAGGAGAAATACTTATTCATGGTGTGATTAAAAGAAAAGTCAAACAATGTTGGACGTGAACATGCCCCAAGAAGTTATGTGGCACTACATGACATGTTCTGAAGGGTAACAATGGCATAGTTGATAATGAACCAACAAGAGAAAAGGAAGTTAGAAGAAAAAATCCTTCATAAAATGAATGGATGATTTTGAAATAGTAGTAAGTCATTGATTTCTCAAAAATGCATATATCAACCACCTATATGAGAAGGACCAAACTGACTTGGTAATTTAGTCTTTTCAAAATTAGTAGATTCAGTAAGTAATGCTGTGAAATCAGGTTGAGCAAAACTGATTCAATGGATCATGCATAGGTATGTCACTGGAACTTCTTGTGAACCACAATGTTCTATGGCCCCTTCTATGAAGAGCAACTCATTGCTTTTAAGAATGTATCTCAACACAAAACAATTTGAAACTAGCATAATACAATAAATTTAAAAACTAACAAAAGTTAAACAAATGGAGAAAAACAAAGGGATAAAATAATATAGTAGAAGGAAATACTCACAGAGGGAAATACTTGCCAAATGAACTCCTATATGGCTTTGCCAACAGGATCAAGGAACCAGAATTTGATTGTAAATCATATCTTCACCTTCTGAAGAGGAACCAAAGTATCCTAGATGAAAACTCCTCCCATGTGTCCCTTGAAGAACATCCTACTACAGTGGTTCTCAACCTTCCTGATGCCACAACCCTTTAATACAGTTCCTCATGTTGTGGTGAATCCCAGCCATAAAATTATTTTTGTTGCTGCTTCATAACTGTAATTTTGCTACTGTTATAAATCATAATGTAAATATCTGATATTCAGGAAGTATTTTCATTGTTACAAATTGAACATAACCCACAGGTTGAGAACCACCCTCCTACTAAGTAGCAAAGTAAAGAAATTTATACCTTTCTCCAACATTGCCAGTTTGAAGGACATTTCAGATAACAATTCAGGCACAAACATCTCCAGAGGTACCTAAAAAGAGATAGCATACTTCTTTTTTCGCCAGCAGATCACTAAAAAACAAAAGGGCATTCAAAATAGATATTTGAACTCATAATATTGAACAAGCAGTGTAGTTCATAAAGAAGTAGAACAGACTGGGATGAATCCCAAATATGTGTGGTTTTCCTTAAAAGGGATCAAACACTTGGGGTTGATTTCAGTCAACTTCTCAAAATCCTGGAAGACCTCCATTACTAAATGTTAGAAGGAACTGATAAGCAAAAGCACTCAAATTGTAAGACCTTGTGATTTCAGATATCTTACCAAAACTGAATGTCTGTATAGTCAGAAACCTTCAGTTAACACCACATAACTCTCTCTACTATGGGCTAGGCACTGCTTCCAAACATCCATGTAGAAAAAGTGGTATGGAAAAGGTGGTAAGGGAGTTACAGCTCCCAACATGAAGTGTTTTTTATTATTATTTAATTTTTTTTAGTTCATAGTTTCTTGAGGGACTTCTGTAAAGGTCACATATACCTTTGAGGCTTATAGGAAATAATTCTAATTCTTGTTTTTTCCTTCTCCCTCCTTCCCCCATCTCTTCTGTCCTTTCTACCTTCTCATCCTCATTCTCCTCCTCTACCTCTTCTTTCTTTCTCCTCCTTCTTTTCCTTCTCTTCTTCCTCTTCTTTTGTCTCTCTTTCTCTTTCTCTACCTCTTTCACTTTCTTCCCTTTCTTTTATCCTCTCTGGCCCCATCTTTCTCTGTTTGTCTGATTCTTTTTTTGCCTATCTCTATCTGTCTCATTCTGTGTCTCAGTCTTGACTCTGTCTCTATCTCTCTATCTCTGTCTGTCTCTATTTCTCTCTATCTCTGTCTCTATCTGTCTCTGTCTCTCTCTCTCCCCTCCCCCTCTCCCACAGTGCTTTCCAACTTTGAAATGGAATACTTCTCTTTAAAACTGTAACCAAGCAGAACTCATTATTAATTTGAATGTGGATTTATATTCACAAAACTTAAATACCATAAACAATGAAAGTTAAACCAGTTAGGGAAATAGCCCTCCATTCCCTCCCTCGTCCCACAGACAAATATTTGCAAAATCATCTAGCTTTCACAGAGGATAGGGCAAAGGAATAAGAAGTATAAGAGCTCATTATTGACAGTAGAATCATTTGCTTTTCCATAGGTGGAAAGAGAAGGATCAGGATGGATGTGTTAGAGAAGCTGAGGTCTCTTGTCACCTTTGACCAGAGGTCACTGCCCCTGCTTCTAGATGAGGAGTGAATCAGCAGAGTAGTTCACATTCTGTCTTTATCTCATACTCTCCTTTAAGGAAACCAGAAGTCAACCATTGGCATTTGGTTGGTCTGTAGGACACATATAAAAACCCACCTACTTACGTCTTCCTTGGGTCTGGAATGATTCCTACTGCCTTCTGTGACATCTCTTACATGCAGGGATGGTAGAGTCTAGTTAAGATATTTTTAATTAAGAATAAGGGAATCTTGGATATGTTTGCAAGCATACCAGAAGGAACCAGTAGATAGGGAGATTGACAATTATAAAGGGTCACAAATTTATTTGGTCTCCTGCCTTCTTAAAAAAAATTCTTCAGCACCCTCCTGGAAATTTACTTTCTTTTCCTTTTAATGTTTTTTAAATTTGAATAATTTTTAAAATATAAAATATGTTTAAATGACACATCATAAATTTAATAATTTATTGTAAATTTGTGGATTTTTTCCATGCATTGAAATTTTGCTGATGCAGTATTGCATCACATAACCCTATGGTATCATATTGCAAACAAATCATTACACATGTTCCTGCTGATGCATACTGGACTTCCCAACAACACACTACATACTCACCTCTCAGTATTTGCTAGTTAAGACCTTTCAGTGGACTGGACCACTGATCAATTATAACTTAAATTTTGTGCGTTTATTTAGAAAATAATGTAATCATAACTTTAATTCAGTAGGTTGCTTTTCATTCTCAAAGAAGACCAAAATGACATCATTATGAATGAGTCAAGTTACAATGTGTCCAACTGAGGCTGATCAGACCAATAAGAGCTCAGAATTTTCTAACACAAGATGGGCATACTCTATGTGAACACTTGGGGTGAGTTCTCTAAATTTACACTGTTGATGTTTCTTTTGAGCTATTTAAATACTGCTTTGCTCATAAAACATATGATGTAGGCATGCCATGTTGAGTTGCCCTGTGCCAGTGTCTCCCATGTCAATCAATTTCAAAATTCTTAAGAGAAATCATGAGTGTCCTTGCAGTGATCCTTATGACCACCACGTGAGCTTTCCCTGTGTGAATTTATCCATAAAACAGTCCTTTCGGCAAGCATTCATTTTGCTTTAGAACAACGTGGCCAGCTTATCAGAGTTTCATTCTCAGCAATAGAATTTGAATGCTTGGCAGTTTAGTTAAAGAAAAGGACCTCAGTTTCTGGTGTCATATTCTGCTAAGTGATCTCCTGAATCTTCTTAAGACAATTCAAATGGAAGTAATTCAGTTTCCCAGCACAGCACTAGTAGACTGTCCAGTTTTCACAAGCATACTATAATGAGATCAGTACAACAGCTCTGTATACCTTCAGTTTGGTAGTCAGTTTAATACCTCTTCTCTTCCATACTTTCCCTTCAGAGACTCCAAAACACTGAGCTAGCTCTGGCAATGTGTGTGTCAACTTCATTATGCATGCGTACATCCCTGGAGAGTACACTACCAAGGTAAGTAAACTTATCTACAACATTCAGAACTTCTTCATTTGCTGTAACCACTGGTTCCACGTATGGATGCTGTGGTGCTGGCTGATGGAGCGGCTGTGCTTCGTTGGTGTTAATTATTAGGCCCAAATTAGCACAAGTAACAGAGAATCTATACATACTTTGTTGCATCTTAGCTTCAGAGGCTGCATTGGGTGAACAATCACCCCCAAACAGAAAATCATGAATCAATACTCCCTCCACTTTGATCTTGGCATGTAGCCTTTTCAAGCTGAAGAATTTACCATCAGTGTGGTAGCTTACCTTGATGCAGTGTTCATCTGCATTGAAAGCATTTGATAATACGGCTGAAAACATCATACAAAAACCCATGGAAGCAAACACACAAACTTGTTTCACTCCACTGTAACTGGGAAAGCATGAGAACATTGTCCATTATTCAGAACACAGGCAAGCTTGCCACCACGAAGTTGATGATGAACTTTTCCAGGCAAACAAATTTTGACACAATTTTCCTTAAGTCCTCATGAATGACAGCATCAATGGCCTTGGTTATATCTGCAAACAAGAACTATTTGTCTTTCAGGTCTACTGAGTCTTGTGTTGTCTTCAAATGTGTGCATATTCCATGTGCTGATGGTGGGTATAATTAACTTTGCAGACATTTTTGTATATATATTTTTGCGTATCTCAACCACAAGGTGGGATCCTCACCTACCATGGTAATCAGGCCAGGGTTGGGTAATCAGGTAATCAGGCCAGGGTTGGGTAAGCAGACAATTTTAGGGCACCTTTTCTATTCTCTTCCTCGTACTTGCAGGTGAGCAGTGTGATCCTTAAAAGGCTGTTCATACACCCAGTGAGCTGCCAAATCCTGCTGCTTCTTCCAGTGAGAAGATGACCCTGTGTCCTGGGCCACCTGCATGCAAGATTATAAATAATGATCCCAGGTGCACACGAGTCTACTACCACAACCCTGGATCACTTCTTCACCCCCTGGGGATTATATCACCCACTTTGATAACCTCTGGTCAATTAGAAATTAGAAATAAGTTTGAGGGCAATGTACTGGAGAGAACAGGAGGAAATAACATCAAGGGCACATATCAGTGGATTAACAAGGAGAAGATCAGTGCTTCATTAGATCTGAATTAAAGGAGACTATCAGAGTTAATGTGAAGGGATTTTGATATATAAAGTATGGAAAGCTGAGGAGAATAGAAAGCTCATGATATTAAGTCTTCATTTTCTCAATAAAGGATAAAACAGTGAATACTACTCTACAAATTTTGGGAGAATGGGCAGGGGGAGGAACTAGGGATTTCCAGGAGATTGAAATAGTTTTCTCCATTATCTCTTTGTAACAGATTAGAAATATTGTACCATTCTCTAAAAGTGTTTCATAAATGCTTTTAGAAGGTAGCTGAGAAAGAAAGGAGAATGTCAATGGCCCTGTGTTTTATATACACAAATACAGACTAAAAGTTCAAAAGAAAATTCACAACTTGGACTCATATTTCAGTACTTATGTTGGGACAATGAACAGAATAAACAAGGTAGATTAAAATCTTCTCACATTTCCTCATATGAAATTTCTTCTCAAATCAATTGAAATTGCTCAAGGGTAACCAAATGTAAAACAGGACTTAATAATTTCCCTTTAGTGGAATCATTATTGCTTATAGAAGTTTGGCTTCTTGCCTTGTGCATTATGTATTTATATTAGGCCTTGGTTCTTAAAATCATAAATCTTAATCATTCTTAATGGAGTGTTGTTACTAGAATATATTTTGAGTTTTCCTTTATAGACCATATGTTTTTACCTGGTATTTATTCAGCAAGTTCAGTTTAGTTGTAGTTAGAATGCCTAATGATCAGCAAATATCTCTTGAAATGATGAAAATTCTATTTTACATAGCAAAAATATGTTTATGATTTTCAAGGCTGTGTCTTTAGAAAAATAAGAATACTAAACTTTATGTAACTAGAATTGCATATAATGTAATGTAAAGAAATTATATAATATTCATATTATAAGAGTGCTTACATGCATAAATTGTCAATGCCTTGACTCTTCATTTCCATGGGAAAATGAGATAGAACAATATAAGGAAATCTATTTTGGAACAAAACAGATGAACAAACCCATCTGCTTGCTCCACTGCTGTGTGTAGATTGAAGAGTAACTGGTATCAATTTTCATTTTGTTAGAAATTGTTCGGGTTTTTTGCAGATAGATTTTTGTAAGTACGTGACTATAGTTAAAACAGACATTTGTAAAGGATTATTTCAGTCCCAAATCCCGAAGTTGCTTCTCCCTTGTCACTTATATTTTCCTTTTTTTTTCTCTGTCCATTCCAATGAGGCATTCAAATGTAATGAATTGAATCCTGGTAAGCTTATATACAAATAAGCATAATGAGGAATGGGGTTTCATCCTATACCTTTAAGAAATAGTTCCCCATAAAATATGATGGGGATGAGGGGGGATAGCACATGACTCAGTCAGTCCCCATCAAAAGCACTTCTCACCTAAATTGGTCAAAGATTCACACTATGTGGAAAATAATTGCCTGTATTACACATGCAGATCATTATTTATTAGGAAGTCATAATTAATGAAAATGGTACTTTACATTGGCAAGGGAAGGGAAGAAGAGGGGAGAGGAGATTTCTCCATTTGTAATCTGATAACGAGTGAGACTGTGTAATTTTGTATAACTTTTCCATCAAAGTTTAGCATATTATCTGTAGACTTAGAACTACAAGTCAGGTGTCCTGCCTCTTTGTTTAAATCTCTTTTTATTGTCTCAGTGAAAAGGACATGATTGCTCACTATCCTTCTCATTTTAGTTTATATTAGATGATCAAATTAACAGGTTGATAGCTATTCAGAGAATGAGAAACTCCTAGTTTATTTCATGTACTTTAGAGTGGATGGAAAAGAAAAGTTTTAAGGTTTCCAGAAAAGCATTAGAACACTAGGGCTAGAGGATAATGTGTTTCTTAGGCTTCAGAGATAAATTTTGCTTATGATCAGTCTTTCCTTACAAACATATGAGTATGTATACATATGTACATATGTAGGTAGATAAGAAGCATTTATTAAACACCTAAAATGTGACAGGCACTTTGCTACATGATGGGGATACAAAGAGAGACAAAAGACAGTCCCAACCCCCCAGGAGTTCACAATCTAATGGGGAAGACAACAAATTAAGAAATATGTATGCAAAACCAAGCAAAAGCAACTCTCCAGAGGACTGCTGCTGTGAAAAGCTCTAATGTTCTAATCAACTACTATAGTGAACTCTCTATTTATTCAACAGGAAACTAAAGCAAAACATTCACATAAACCAAAGTACACATTCACAGTGATATAATGTACCAAAATTCTAAACAAAAGATATCATTCAAGATACAAAATACAGAGGTCTCCAAGCCCTGGGTCACATTGTCTTAAACTCATCAGTCAGAAAGTCTTATTTAATCATGATTGGAAACTAACTTCCATTCATGCTTAATTCAATCATCCTTTAGGGGTACAAAGTACAAAGTTCTCTGAACCCTAAATCACAGTAAATCATGATCCTGTCAGTCAGCACTAAGTACCCAAGGAAAAGTCTTTTCATCTTGGCTAGAGGCTGGCTCCCAAATTCCATGGTTGCTCTTCCATGCTACCAGCTCTTGCCTGAACTCACCCAACTGTCACCTGGATTCACAGGTAGGCAGCTCTCAGCTCCTTGTCTAGTTCTTCATCCAGTTCCATATTGAAGCTCACAGTGACCAGTCCACCTCAAATTCTTTGGAGTTTATGTTTCTGAGAAGAAAAGGCTTAACAGAGCCACAACAACATTCATGCACATTGCCAGCACCGTCATCAATTCACGTTCTTCCTGTGAAATCAACACAGATCCACAAACAGGGTCTGAGAAATCAACACAAACCATTAGTAAAGTCCAAGGACCACTGAAAACATCAGTAAAACCCTCCTCCAGGACTTCTGTAAACAGACAACAAGAAAGTCCTCTTCAGGGCTTCTGAACCAGCTGTAAGGTCCCAGTGCTTCTGTAACAGCATCAACATCCTTTATCAGCAGATAGGTCCGACATCAACACAGGCAGACAAAGTACCAGCACCACAGTTATGCTTCTTCCCAGTTCTAGTCAGTGCTAAAGATTTATATGTCATCATTTCCTCCCTGCTCTACCCACCACTTGTGTCCTTCCTGTTCTGATCTTTGACAAGTCCCTCCCTGTGGGCTTCACAGGTTCTGTTTCCAACAAAGACTTGATACAATCATGGCCAAGGCTCAAAGACACTTAAACTGAAACAAGGTGTTAAATACTTGAATAATTTTAAAAAGGAGCTAAATACTCCTTTACTTCCCATTACATCATACAAACAAGTTAAATAAAGTATAAATAGAAAATAATTAATAGGCAGAAAACACTAGGATGAAGGCAGATTAGGAAGGATCCTGTAGCTTTCTGTAAAAAGACAGTATTTTAGTCTGGACTTGAAGGAAGCCAGGGAAGTCAGGAGTTGGACAGAGCAAGAGAAATAAAGAATTCCAAGTACAGGGAAGAGCCAGTGAAAATAACTGGAGTTGAGAGCTAAAGGATTTTGGATGCCAAAAAAAAAAAAGAATTTTATATTTGCTTCTGGAAGTGAGTCACTGGAAGTGATATGATCAGACTTGAACTTTAGGAAAATCACTTTGGTGGATGAATAGAAAATGAATTACAAGGTGGAGCCAAGATGGAGAAGCAGAAATAGCACTTCTACTCTGCTCCATCTTCCACCTCCTCTAATACATGCAAAAAATGACTCTAAACAATCTTTAGAACTACAGAACACACAATGTGAAAGAAAAAAATGAAGCTCCCACTGAAGGCAGCCCAGCAGGCCGGCAAGAAGTGTCCATCCCAGCAAGCTGGGAGCTGAGGGCAGTCCCACCTGAACCAATGGTATTAGCCCCAGGGCCACCCAACCAGCCATGGCTGGAGCAGCCTTCTTGAGAGTAAATCACCAGCAGCTCTAGCAGTTTCCAGATTTCTCAATTCCTAAATGGCAAAGACAAAGTAAAAAGTCAATGTGGAATGTGGCTGGTCAAGAGGGAGATGGAAGAGAGTGGTCTGGCTGTGAACTTTTGAGTGAGAAGTGGGGGAGGCCCAGTGGCTTGCTATTTTGGCATGGGTGAAGGGAAAAGATGGGGAGAAAAAATTGTAACTCAAAATCTTGTGGAAATGAATGTTGAAAACTAAAACTAAAAATTTAAGAATAAAAAAAGACACATGAACTCAATAAATACCTGTAAAATTACAATAAAAGAAGATTAATTACACTGGGAAAAGGCTTGAGGTAGACAAACCAACAAGCAGGCTATTGCAATAGTCTAAGAATGAGGTGACAAGGTCTTGCTCCAGGATAATGACAGTGACAAAGGAGGGAATGGGGTTTTAAGAGATGTTACAAAGTAAAATCAACAGGTCTTGGTAGCATATTGAATATGTGAGGTGAGAGATTGTGAGGAGCTGATAATGACAGCTAGTTTATGAACCTAAGTCACTGAGAGGTCATTATCTTTACAATAATGGGGAGGGTAAGAAGGGTTTGGGGAAAAGACAATGGTTTCCATTTGGGATACGTTGAGTTTAAGACGTTTAAGATCTGTCCGGTTGAGATGTCTGAAAATCAGTTGAAGACTGTAGTCTGCGAGTCAGCAGAGAAGTTAAGGCTAGATAGTGAAATCTGACAGTCTTCCATGGCAGCTGATGAGATCATCAAGTGAAGAAGCATGGAGGGAGAGGAGAAGAGAGTATGGGATAGAACTCTCAGAGATGTCTGAAAGCAATCACTTCTACACCATAACCAACAAATGGTTACCTAGCCTTTTCTTAAAAACAATAAATGAAGAAGGACCCCATTAAGGCAGTCTGGTCAACTTCTACAAAACTTTACTGGCTTGAAATTTTTCATGATGTCAGGTTTAAATTTATCTTTTTGCAGGATACATTACTTACAAAGGTACCTCAGTTTAATGGTTAGTTATCCTGACAGTGTTTCTTTACAAACAAACATGAAATTAAATTAAAAATAGACTAATTATAGATTATTTTATAGACTTTTTAGACTTACACAGTTCTTTTTTTGAAAGGGTTGGGTGGGTAATTAAGATTTCTGGAAGCCTAGATGGTACAGTAAGTAATAACTTTGCCATAACTCTCCCATATTCACCTCTAAAAAACCATAAAATAGGGCCCCCAAAAAAAATCCTGGATCAGCAGAACCAGTAAAAAAGATGGGGTGAAACAATCTTTTAGTCCAAGAAACTTGGAGGATAAGTAAGAAAGGGCTATCTCACTTGGGTAAAAAGGTGAAAAGAGTCCAGGACAGGAAATATCCCAGAAAACCCTAACTTGGCAAACCATAGGAAGATCCTGAGGAGTGTAAGCATAGCCAGGACAACTGGCAGACCCCAGCTCTAAGAACCACCACATATTTCAGTGTAGCCATGGGCGAAGAGGCATCTTCCAGTGACCAAACCTTCATGTACTTCAGCACAACCCAGGACAAACAAGCATTTTCCCGCAAATAGACTCCCCACATACTTCAATGAAGCCCCAAGGAAATACACAAAAACTTTACCAGCCTCAGCACATGCCAGATACCACTAGGACCCCAAATTAGCATCACATAAGCTACCAGACAACTACAGCCTCCAATAGTACTATACAACCTTTACTCTGCCATATCTGTACAGTACCAAAGATTAGTGTCCTCTATGGGACTTAGGGCATCATCAGTACAACACCAGGTAAACAGTCAGGGCCTGTAGACTCTAGCACATAAAGCATGGTTAGTGCCCTTCCACCTCTGGAAAAGAGCTCAAATTTAAAAGAAAAAAAAGACCAAAAAAATTAACAAAAAACCACAACAAAATGATCTGACTATATGAAGTTATTATGCAGATAGGGAAAACCAAGATACAAATTTGGAAAAGGACAACAATATCAAAATACCTATGAGAAAAATGCCAAAGTAAAATGTGAAGTTGTCTAAAGTTCAGAAAGAACTCATGGAAGCATTCATAAATGACCTTAAATATCATATAAGAGAGGTTCCAGAAAAAAATTGCAAAAAATAAATGAGGGGGTTGGAGCCAAAGTGACTGAGTAAAAGCAAGAACTTTCTTCAGCACTTCCCCCAGACACCCCCAAATACCTGTAAAATGACTCTAAAAATGTCAAGAACTACAGTATACACAAAATGATATAGAAAACACATCTCCAGCTGAAGACAGCCTGGCAGACTAACAGGAAAGGTCTATTGCACTGGAATGGGAGTGGAGTGCAGTTCTGCATGGGTCACATCACCACAGAATGGGCCAGAGAAGGCCTCATGGGACTGAATCACTGGAATATGAGATGGTTTCAAGATTTCTCTACCCCTAAAGGTCAAAGACAAAGTAGAAAGTCAGTGGGGAAATTCTGTTGGACCTGGGTGAGAGAAGAGAATGGTGTGACCCCAGTCCTGGAATGGCAGAAGTTGAGAGGTGGTGGCAGCAACAGGAGCAGCAGGATCATCAGCAGCAGTAGGAGCAATTGCTGCATCTGGAGCTCTATGTCCACAGACAGTTGGGGGACCAAGTGGCTGATCATAGGGCAATTGCAGAGATCTCTTTGCTGATGCTGAGACAAGATTCTCTTGCTTTGCCATGCTTGGATCTGGGTCACAGCCTTGAGTGGGGGTCCTGTGGTGAGGAAGAGTGCTGGTGTAACAGAGCTTATGGTGGCTATGGAAAGGAAGTACTCCTCACAGTTCCGAGGCAGAAAAGAGTGTTTGTGGTGTCTCACAGACCAGGAAAGGAGTAAATAACTCTCCTTTAATCATGTCACCTTAGAAGAGCTGAAAATTTACAGGTACCTAGAAGTAGGTCTGACAAGAGCTCCTCAAAACCCCAGAAACTTAGAACAGCGCACTCTCTACTCTGGAAGCAGAGCTCTGCCTAGACAAAGAGTTCAAAAGTCAAGTAATTGACTGGGAAAGTAAGCAGAGAAAAATAATCAGGCTTTGATGACAAAGAAGAACAAAACATACAACCCCCAAAAGACAACAAAGTCAAAATTTCTGCATCAAAAGAGTCTGAGAGAAATACGAATTGGTTGCAGGCAATGGAGGATCTCAAAAAAGATTTTAAAAATCAAGTAAGAGAAGTGGAGGAAAAAATGCAAAGAGAAATGAAAGTCATTCAAGAAAATCGTGAAAAATTAGTCAAAACAAGTTTTTGTCTTTTCATCAAGAATGCTTGAAAGTCCTCTATTCCATAAGCAAATGGAAAATATAGATATTCAATGAAATAGAGGACTTTTGAGCATTCTTGATGAAAAGACAAAAGCTTGACAAAAAAATGACTTTCAAATACAAGTCTCAAGAGAAGCATGAAAAGGTAAACAAGAAAGAGAAATAATAAGGGACTTATTAAAGTTGAACTTTTCACATTACTACATGGAATGTAACTTTGAAGTATTAGGAGAGTTGAAGGGAATATAGTTTTTGTCTTATGTTATTCCCTCAATTTAACCTGTGTGTGAACATTTGTTTGTGTGTGTGTGTGTGTGTGTGTGTGTGTCTTATATAGAGGGTTCAGGGTGAATTGAATATGAAGGGATGATATCTAAAAAATGAAATTAAGGGTGAGAGAAGAATATATTGGGAGGAGAAAGGGAGAGATAAAATACATTAAATTATCTCTCATAAAAGAGGCAAGAGAAAACTGTTATAATGGAGGGGAGAGCAAGTAGGTGAAAGGGAATGAATCAACCTTATTCTCACTGGATTTGACTTAAAGAGGCAATAACATAATCAATTGGGTATCTTACTCTATAGGAAAGTCCTCAATCTAAGGGGAGGTGATAGACTGGAGAGCAGATTGGAGAGGAAATAGTCAGGAGCAAACACTTTTGAAAAGGCACTGGGTCAAAGGAGAAAGTAGAATAAAAGGGGGTGGGATAGGATAGAGGGAAATACAGTTAGTCTTTCACAATATGACTATTATGTTTTTCATAACTACACATGTATAGCCTATATTGAATTGTTTGTCTTCTCAATAGGGGTAGGTGAGGAGGGAAGAAGGGAAAGAATCTAGAACTCAAAATTTAAAAATAATGTTAAAAAGTGTTTTTACATGCACCTGGGAAATAAGATATCTAGGTAATGAGGTATAGAAATCCATTTTCTCCTGTAAGAAAGTATAGGGGAAGGGGATAAGAGGGGCATGGGCATTATAAAAGGGAGGGAAGACTGGAGGAAGGGATAATCATTATGCAGGCCATTTTGGGATGGGCAGGAGGGACAAGATGGAGAGAAAATTTGGAACTCAAAATCTTGTGGAAGTGATTAATGAATTTTTTTAAGTCCTGGAAAAGTTTTAAAAATTTAAAAAAATAAAAAAGAAATGAGAGTGATGCACGAGAATTATGAAAAAAAGGAATCAAGAGCTTGGAAAACTGCTCAAAAAGTACAACTGGCCAAATGGGAAAAGAGATACAAAAATCCACTGAAGAAAACAACTCCTTAAAGAGCACAATTGGCCAAGTAGAAAACAAAATCCAAAACCTAGTTGAGGAAAGCAACACCTTGAATACTAGAATTGGGTAAGTGAAGCTAATGACTATGAGACTCAACAATCAAAAAAATTCAAAAGAATGAAAAAGTAGAAAAAATGTAAACTACCTCAAGGGAAAATCAACTGACCTGGAAAATAGGTCCAAGATAGATAATATCAGAGTCACTGGACTACTTGCAAGTCATATTTGAAAGGAGAACCTGGAAAGCATCTTCCAAGAAATCATCAAGGAAAACTGCCCTGATGCCCTTGGAACTAGAAAGCAAAATATGCATTGGAAGAATCCACTGATCACCTTAGAAAAGAGATCCCCAAATAAAAACTCCAAGGACCATTATACTCAAATTCCAACACAACCAGATGAAGGAAAAAAACACTGACCAGAAAGAAACAATGCAAATATCAGGGATTCACAATCAGGATTACATAGGACTTGACAGTTTTAACATTAAAGAACTGGAGGTCATGAAACATGATATTCCTGAAGGCAAAAGAGCTAGGACTACAACCAAAAATCTCTTACCTGGCAAAATTAAATATAATACATCAAGGGGGGAAATGGTCATTCAGGGAGATGGGATTTCAAGATTTCATAAGAAAAAGACCAGAAATGAACAAAAATAAATGTTCTTCAATATCAAGACCCAAGAGAAGCTTAAAAGGGAAAAAAAGGGAAAATAAAATGTAAGGTATTCAATAAAGCTAAACTATTTACATCCCTGCATGGGAAGATAATGCTTGTACTTCTTCAAAATTGTACCACTGATAATACAGGTAGAAGTAATAGACATAGGGTAGGGATATCAGGTAAATTTGAGGGAATAACATAAGACAAAATCTAAAGGATGAGACAAAGGAGTGCACTCAGAACAAAAGGAAGGGAGAGGTAGAATGGAGTAAATTATTTCTCATGAAGAGGCACAAAAACCTACTACATCAGAGAGAATGATGTGAAGGTGAATGAAAGACATCACTTGAACTTTATTCTCATCAGGATTGGCTCAAAGAGGGAATCACATACCCAGTCAGTTAAATGCAGAAATCTATGTTACCCAACAGGAAAGAAGCAGAAAGTAGAAAGGATTAGAAATGATTAAGTAATGGTATTGGGTGGGGGGATAGGCATGAGAGTGAGGTACTGACAGAAGAGGGGGCAGACCAGAGAGATGGTACATGGAAACAAAACATTGGTGAGGAGGGAAAGAGTGAAAAGAGAGGAAGGACAAACAAGAGGAAGAATAGGATGGAGGGAAATACATAGTTAATAATCATAATTGTGAATGGGAATGGGATGAACTCTCCTATGGAAATGTATAGTGGAGTGGATCAAAAACCAGAATCCTACAATATGTTGTCTATAAGGAATGCATTTAAAGCAGACAGACACACACAGAGTAAAAGTAAGGGACTGGAACAGAACAGCAATCCTGATTTCAAAGTAAAAGCAAAAACTAAGACAATCAAAAGAGATAAGGAAGGAAACTATCTTGTTAAAAGGTACCATAGACTATGAAGCAATATCAATACTAAACATGTATGTACCCAGTGGTAGAGAATCCAAATTATTAAAGGAGAAGCTAAGTGAGTAACAGGAAGAAATGGACTAGTTGTGGTAAATGAATGTAATGGAATACTATTGTGCAATAAGAAATGATGATCAGCCACATTTATGAAAAACATGGAAAGACTTGCATAAACTAAAATGTTGTGACTTATTTATAATATTTTACTCAGTATTTTGCATAAAAATCCATTAGAGATATTGGTCTATAGCTTTATTTCTCTGGTGGGCTTTCCCTGGTTTAATTATCAGGATCATATGTATTTCACAGAAGAAGTTTGGTTGGTCCCACTCTTTATCTATTGTCAACAATTTATATATTATTGGAGTAAATAGTCTTTGAAATTTTTATAGAATTCGTCTTTAAACTGTCTATTCTGATTGGGGTGGGTGTGGGGAAGGGATGTGCTCTCTTACATCTTGTTCATTTTTTTTCTTGGACTGGATTGTTTAAATTCTCTATTTCTGTCTCTGTTAATCTGAGTAATACATTTTGTGCAAATTTGATTTACTGTAAGTTGTCATTTTTGTTGGCATATACAGTCAATCCTCAACTTTCATGAGGGATACATTCCTAGAAAATGGTAGAAAAGTAAAAAAAAACATACACACAATGGTTGATGAGCTGGACCTATGAGAAATAGGGAATTATGCTCCCAGGACCACCAAAAACTTTAATCTTTCACTAGAGATTCTTGAAAATACTCTCCTCTGTATTTGATACTCAGAATTACTATTTCTATATTTAGGTTTCTCCCCCCCCCATTGGTTTTCTAATTTTTTGTAAACTACAGACTAATTGGGTGATTATTAATAAGACTGTTTAGAAATATAAATTTTCCCTTAATAATTGCTTTGGCTGCATATCCCAGCTTTTGTAATGATGTCTTGTTACTGTTTTCAATGATAAAATTTTGTCTTGGTACTGTAATCTGTTCTTTGACAGACTGATTACTTAGGATGCAATTTTTTAGTCTTGCATTAAGTTTGTAACTTTTGTATAATTAACTTTATTTATTATAATTGTATTGCATTGTGGTCAATAAAGAATACATTCTTTTCTGTATTTGTTGATAAAGTTTTTATGGCCTGCCACATCATCAGTTTTTAAAATAAAGGTGTCATTCATAACTGAAAAATACAGCTCTTCTTTTCCCCATTCAATGGCAATATGGCATAGGATGACATTGGTAATGAATAAATATAACTTTCTTAGAGAGGCTAAGTAATAGCACCAGAAATAGATGGTAGCATTACTAAATGTTTCCTGTGCAATATTAGTGCTTCCCACCTGAAGCCTTAGCCTTCATGATTCCTCTTCCCCATCCTACTCTCCCCATTTATACTCTCCTTTTCTTAACTCTCTACTAAAACTTTATTATAAACAACATTTATATTATAGTCAAAATCCACAGTTAATATTTAATATGGTAGAGATCTAAAACCACCTACCAATATTCCATGTGGCTGACAAAAGAACTAGATATTATATGTGTGTATGTGTGTATGTGTATGTCTATGTGTATGTATGTATTTATATAATATAAACATGTATGTAATTTATTAGTTTATATCATTAAGATCAGCTTTAAAGAAAAAGAAATGTCTTCCAAAAACATTTACATTTAACTGCCCATCTATTGCTGAAATAAAATAAATAAATTTTATTTAATAAAACAAGAATTATTATTATTTATGGAATTTAAAAATTATTTTTAAATTAAATTTAAAAATAATAAGAATAAAAATAAAACTTCATGGTCAGTTTAAGGGAATTATCACATTTCAAGTATATATTGTTATTTTCCAATATTTGAAACTATTAGGCATTGTACCCTTCCAATGTTGATATCCAAAACCCTAGATTTGCTTTTTTTAATTGGATTTTTGTTTGTTTAATCTGAGTTTTATTTTAGATACAAGACGGAATATGAGTTCTTTGGAAGGAAGACATCGGTCTTACAATTCATATATAAATATTTATTACTCTGAGTCTATAATTAAGACATATATTTTCATATAAAAAGACATATTATAGCAAGCTATATTGTTCACTGATTATATTTTTCATTTTGAAGTGGATCTACTCAAAATATTACTAATGATGAGGAAGATAACAGTAGAACCTATTGTGAAAGGTAAAAAGAGTAATGAGGGAATAAGCTCTTGAAATATCTTATCTCTGAAACTGTCTTATGATAAGGTTTAGTCATCTACTGCATGTTGCTTAGTTATTGTCCTCCTGGTAGCACAATAACATCCCATAGGATTGCTTTATGTCTCTTCCATTGTAAGTTCTTCTAGTTGCATGAAATTTTCTGACCCACATTTTCAGCTTTCTACCATGCAATTCAACATCTATTATGTGCCTGTTTCTGTAAGATATTATAGTTTTTCTAGCATGTTATTTAATGTGTCTGTATACTTGACTTACCTTTTCTTTTAAAATTACAGAAATACCAATCATAGAGATAATGGTTTTGCATGATGACAAATACCTAATGTATTATGCCAAATTAAAAATAAAGATAAAAGTCAAATGCTATCCATTTTTCTCCATAGCTTTTTAAAATATTTATTAGTATCACTTACTAATTATTACTATATTATTACATAATTATTAAACAATTATTACATAATTATTACTAATTATGGATTTAAGATGAATACTATAATTATTTGAAACACATCAATGTAAAACAGAATAAATTCTAGGAGGGAAACTGACATCATTGGAACACATCTTTTCTATTACCTGAATGGATATTCTGTGCCATTCTCCACAATATATAAAAATCCTAGTCTAGGCAGGTTGTCAATTATGTATATAAATGCACAATGCCAAGATTATAACAGATCTGGAAAACAGAAAGGAGCAAGTGAAACTCAGGAAGAATACTACTGCAGGTATACACATACATACACATATATACATGTGTGTATTTATGTGTGTGGATGAATTTGTGTATTCTAATAATAGGTAAACATTTACACTTAGGGGTACCAAGAGAAAAGTGAACATGACAGATGAATAATTGCTCTGAAGGAGTTTTCCCAGTTATACTGATCCTACATCTCTATTAACTGAGGCTCGAACAGCATTCTTATATCAGTCACTTATAATGAAAGTAAATGCAAAAAGGCATTTCTTTGATCTTTTTGTTTCCTTAACTGTCAGATAGGAAGATTAGACCAATTGATCCGTTCCAATAAATGCAGATGTGAATTTAAACATATATTTAAACATGTAGGCAAAGATGGGAAGCTATTATTCAGCAAAAAGGAAAGAAATTATCTTGGAAAAAAGGAGGGAATGGTAGAAAAACAAGGAATACTACAATGCTACAGATGGAACAATGGAATGAGGTAAAGTTCTATTAAATTCAAGAAGCATCACTTTTCTGTGTATAGTACTGTGCTAAGCTGTTGTTGAGTCATTTTTCAGTTGTCTCCAACTCTTCATAACTCTAGTTGTGGTTTTCTTGTCAAAGATACTGGAGTAGTTTGCCATTTCCTTCTACAACATATTTTTACAGATAGACTGAGGCAAATAGGTTGTGTGATTTGCCCACAGTAAGTTAATAAGTGTCTGAGACAGGATTTGAACTCATGGAGATTTTTATTCCTGATTCTAAACCCAGTGCTCTCTCCATTACTAAGTACTGGATATAAAAAGAAGAAAAAGCACTAGTCACTGACATTGATGGTAGATACAAGATGTATACAAGAAAATACAAAAGAATTTCAAAAGGAAAAGAGAAAAATAACTGGAGGCTGGAAAGAGATAAGAGGACATCAACAAGTAGCCCATGTTGGGTGGAAGGCTAGGAACAAGGGAAATGTAGAAAAAGATTCCAATGGAGGAACTCTGCTAGGATCTCCTTTTCTATCTTTACCTCTGAGTCACCCTAAGGGAATCGTAAGAATCTGTTATTATAGTTTTAAGAACTGCTGAAGACAACCTCCCTCAGAAAAGTAAGAAAATGTGAGCTTTAGAAAGAAACCAAGAGAAGAGGTTTCTGGGAAGATGGAAGAGGAGGTCAGAAAATTCCAAGTACTCTAGATTTCTCCCACTAACGAGATAAAACAGAGTTCAGAGCCAACAAAGAGTAGTAAAAATAAATTAGCATAGGGCAAAGCAGTGGTCGTCCTGAGACAACTGGAGAAGATCTGAAGAAAAAAATACAAGACTAAATTTAGTCCCTGTGAAGAGTAAACACCTCCAAGCTAGTTCCACTTAAACAATAAGCTGAAACCTGGAGTTACCCAGGTTGAGAAGTTGCCTTTGCCCCAGCCACAGGAACTTTTATTCCTGGCATAGTGAGGGAAATTGGGCACCTGAGCCAGGGAAGAATGGGAAAATCTCTGCTCATGAGGCACACCAGATACAATTGTTCTGTGGAGATGTGGCTCTGGGCAAGAACGAACCAGGACACACTAAGTTATTGCAGAAGCGGGGGAGGGGGATGCCACTGGGTGTGGATATTTACAGGAGGCTAGAGGTCCTGGTTTCAGTTCCAAGCAGAGGAGATAACTGAAAGAAGATCTGAGGCCAGAGGCACCATCCTCCATGCCCCAGGATTAAAGGTGATTACAAAAAAAAAAGTAAGCAAAGGCACAGGAGAAAGAATCCAACCATAGAGAGTTACTATGGGAATAGATAAGACTGGAGTTCATCTTCAGAGAAGGACACTGAAGCAAAGAAACCCTCCTCTACCCTGAAGACTAATGTCAAATGGTCACCAGCCCAAAAGGAATACATATAAGAACTTTAAAAAGACATTAAAAATCAAATGAGAGAGATTGAAGAAAAATAAAAAAAATAAGAATAATCCTTGTAAAACAAGAATATTATAAAAGGAAAGTCAACCAATTAAGAAAGGAAATCCATATTCTTAAGGAAGAAAATGACTCCTTGAAAATCAGAATTGAGCAAGGGGAAACCAATGAAGTTGTTACAAACCAATAAATAACAAAGCAAAATAAAAAGAATGAAAAACTAGAAGCTAAAGTGAAACATCTCATATTTTTTATACTGTTTTTCTATAACCAATCTTAACAAGAGATCAAGAAAAGGTGACATAAAAATTACTGGATTACCTGAAACCTATGATAAAAAAACTTGATACAATAATGCAATAAATATTTTTAATTGTCCTGAAGCATTGGAACAATAAGGGAAAATAGAAATAGACAAAATATACCAATCACTACATGAAAGACATCCTATGAGAAAAACCCACAAGAATATCACAGTCAAATTTTGAAACCCCTAGCTAAAGGATAAACTATTACAAGCAATAAGAAAAAAAAATGATTTCATTATGGCAGTGTCATAATTAGAATTACACAAGATCTAGCAGTGGCAACACTAAATGACCACAGGTCATGAAACACTATACATCAAAGAGCAGAAAAACTGGGATTCTGGTAGAAAATATCATACCCAGAAAAGCTAAGAACAATCCTGAATGAAAAAAGGAATTTAATGAATTTTTAGACTTTCAGGATTTTCTTTAAAAAAACACTAAATTTTATAGAAGATTTGACATACAAGAGCTGAGAATAATATAAGGTATAGACTAAAATCTAATTATAGGAGAGTCAATAGGGACAGAATGTTAACCTTTTTATGAGGAAATGTAAACCATATGTCTAAGATTGTTATTAGGAATTGGGTAGTTCATAAGAAATATTGGGTTAGATCTGAGTATGATATGGTTTTAAAAAGTTAAACCATTCAGGAATAGCAAAAAGAGTAATTATCTTACATAAATGAAGTGTGAGAGGAAAATCCAACACTGAGGAATTAGATGATAGAGGAAAGCTAACAGTTATAGAAAACTGCTTCATTGGGAATGAAGTCAAGAAGGAACTATGTCTATATCTCCATCCATCCATCTATCTATCTATCTATCTATCTATCTATCTATCTATCTATCTATCTATCTATCTATCTATCATCAATCTATATCCAGAAGAGTATAAAAGTCTTCTAAATTCAGAAAGAAATAAGAAGCTAAGGGAATAGGGAAGGGGAGAAAGGATAAAGGTAGGATAAAGGAATAGGTTAAAGGAGATATAGAAGGATTTTGAGATTAATGGGAATGGGAGGATAATTGAGGGATCCTTAGGGGGAGTGGGTTAATAGGAGGGCATAGTAGTGGAAAAACTAAAGGAAATGAGTCAAGAGGGAAAGGAAATGACATATGTACAAACATAAAATAAAGATCAGGAATAGAATTTGTTAGGGAAAGAAGAGCAGGAGTGGTAATAAAGTTCTCAGATAAAGTTAAAGCTAAAAATAGATTTAATCGAAAGAGAGAAACAGGGAAACTACAGTTTGGGTCAACCATGTTCACCAACATTTTGGACTATTTAAAATAACTAAGACAGTATAAAGATTGAATATTATTGTGGCATAGAAAATGACAAGTTGGTTGACTTAAAAATATATGAAAGGATTTAAACTTTTTAAAAATTCATTCATTTAATTTTAATTTTCAACATTGACTTTTATAAGATGTTGAGTTTCAAGTTTTCTCCTTCTCTCTCTCCTCCATCCTCCCCAAAATGCCATGCACTCTGATATAGGCTTTATTTATTCATTAATATCAAACATATTTGTACATTAGTCATGATGTAAAAAAGAAACTAATGGAAGCAACTTTGAGAAAGAAGAAACAAAAGAACAAAAGAAAAGGACAACAAATAGTTTGCTTCCAACTGCATTCAGACTCCAAATTTCTTTCTCTACATATGTATAGCATTTTCCATCATGAGTCTTTTGGAGTTGTCTTAGATCCTTGCATTGCTGAGAAAAGCTGAGTCTATCAAAGCTGGTCATTGTACAGTGTGGCTGTTACTGTATATACAATGTTCTCCTAGTTCTGTTCATTTCCCTCAGCACTAGATCATATGAGTCTTTCCAGGTTTTTCTGAAATCTACCTGCTTATCATTTGTTATAGTACAATAGAATTCCATTATATTCATATACCACAATTTGTTAAGCCATTCACAAATTGATGGATATCCCCTCAATTTCCAATTCTTGTCCACCACAAAAAGATTTTTGTACATGTGGGTCTTTTCCTTGTTTTTATGATCTCTTTGGGATACAGTCCTAGAGGTGGTATTCCTAGGTCAAAGGGCATGCACACTTTTGACATCTTTTTGAGTAATCCAAATTGCTTTCCAGAATTGTTGGATCAGTTCACAACTCCACCAACAATGAATTAATGTTCCAATTTTTCTGCATCTTCTCTAACATTTATCATTTTCCTTTTTTGTCATGGTAGCCAATCTGATAGGTGTGATATGACACCTTAGAGTTGTTTTGATTTGTATCTCTCAGTAATGATTTAGAGCATTTCTTTATATGACTATAGACAGCTTTAATTTCTTCATTTGAAAAGTGCCTGTTCAGGGAGGAGCCAAGATGGCGGCATAGAAGCAGCAAGGATCAGCAGCTCCTGCACGGCCACCTTAAATACACATAAAATCAATAAAT
>CM053600.1:53585254-53621309 GCA_028646575.1 Pseudocheirus occidentalis
GAAGAGTCCAGTTTATCAAGGTTGATTGTCATGCATATGATGTATCTGTGACTGTGTACAAATTTTTCTTGGTTCTGCTCTTCTCACTTAGCATCAATTTGTATAAGCCTCTCCAGGTAATTATGAAGTCCATCTCCTTCCCATTTCTTATAGCACAACAGTATTCTATTACGTTCATATACTATAACTTGTTCAGCCATTCCCCAATTGATGGGCATCCCCTAAGTTTCCAGTTTTTTGCCACCACAAAGAGAGCTGCAATAAATATTTTTGTACATATGGGACCTTTTCCCACTTCTATGATCTCTTTGGGATACAACCCCAAAAGTGGTATTACTGGGTCAAATAGGCCTCTTATTCCTATAGTTTGAAAGAGATTTCCTTCTGAGAGGGGTGGCCAGTTTTCTTTGTCTTTTCTCTTTCTTTTACTTGAAGGTTAAGAAAGACTTTGCAAAGTACCTGTTAAAGCTATGCAAACAGAAATAGTTGATAAGCTTTGAGAAATGTTCCTTGTTTTGTCTAATTTGCAAAATTTGTACTTTAATATTCAATGTATGAAAATACTGTGTGAGATACCATGGGTGATATTTTCATCCCCTTTTTACAGATGAAAAAACTGAGTCTCAGAGAGTTTAAATGGTTACACAGAAAACATTCAGAAATCAAATTAAAGTGCCAAAGGAGGTGTCGGACATTGGAATTAAACTTGGATCTTCCTAACTTAAAAAAAAAATTATTGACTTGTTTTACTTTTAGTTTACAAGATTCAGTTCCAGAATCACTTGAGTTTCAAATTTTCTCCCCTTCCTTCCCCCCCCCCCCATGGTGGCATACAATCATGCACAGGATCTGCAAACTCTTTCACATTGTACAATAATCTGGTTGTATAGAAGTGTTGTAGCCAATGGAGTAAACAATGGGAAAAAAGAAATAAAACCAAACATGGAAATGAATGATAGCATGTATTGCTTTAGTCTCCATTTAAACTCTGGTCTTCCTAGATCTTTCTCTGAATGTAGATATCTCCTTCCATTCTGAGACTTGTAGAGTTGTGTTCTAACTGCGTTTCTGAGAAGAGTCCAGTTTTTCAAGACTGGTCATCACACATATGATGTATCTGTGACTGCATACATTCCTAACTTGGTGGGGCAGGCAGCTAAGTGACAGTGCTGGACATTGAGTCAGAAAAACTAAAGACACTTACTAATTGTATAACTCTGGCCAAACCACTTAATCTCTCTAAGCCTCAGTTTTTATTATCTATAAAATAGGATTATAACAATATCCATTTCTCAGAGTTATTGTGAAACTCAAATAATATAACATATATAAAGTTCTTTCAAAACTTTGAAGTCCTGTGTAAATGCTAGCTAGGATTATTATTCTTGGCTCCCAGTCTAGGACTTTAAGCTACTGTTGCTCATAATGGAATACTAATGCTAAATGTTATCTTAATGGTGTAAAGAAACTGATTCATCCTTTAAAAATTTTTTTTTGTTTCTTCAGTGATCATATTTTTTCAGAGCTTCCTAAGCTTTTTTTTTGTTAAGAAAATAGAATTATGTATAAAGAGAGACCACATCATAACCTATGAGCATACACCAGACATCTAAAGGACTATATTGCTATCAGTACCAACAAAACGAAACCAAAAAATCCCCCCAAAAACTAGAGTTATTGACTGCACATATATTAAGATAGTCTCTGTCCTTTTAAAAAAGAAAATAGAGAAGGTTTTCCAATCTAAAAAGAGTCATGAGAAGTTTGAAAGCCCTACATTCCCTATACTCAGAAGTAGGCATTAGATCCAGAATAAATTGCCAGACCATTGGTTTTTTGAGGGCCTTTAATTTGGATATTACATAATTGAAAGCTACTTGTAACCAGGTCTGAGAAATGGAATGAGACAGTATAGTTGCCCTAGTGGGATCTTTTTTCCCCTCCTTTTAAATAATTTACCAAGTCAAAGAAATTTTTTCATCCTTTTAAACATCTTAATATTGCAATGACATGGACATTTGGCTTCTCTGACAACTCTAAATAAGTTAAACTCTCTAATAAAACATAACTTTGCGACATGAAAGTGGATTTTATTATTGCTGCAGCAATAGGCTTTACTGACACAAATCTGAGTTTAACATATGGTCCCAGCCTCAGGCCAGGGTGTTCCATTTGAATTATTCCAGGCTTCTCTTTAGAAAGCTGTACTCCAAAACATGAATCCAATTACCAACTGCAGTCAGGCAATTGAAAGGCTGCTGGAAGAGTACTTTAATAGAAGAGGAGGGGGAAAAGGGCTATGATTTGTGTGGTAATAAGCAAGAGAAGGTCAATTGTAATAGAAAAAGTTGGTTTGGAAGACAAAGCTAATGCAGGATGCCTTCTACTCAGTTGAGGGATGTTATCAATAGCTCTGCTGTTTTCATTACCAAAAATGTCACTTACTGACAAGATGAGTATAACCAGAGGGAGAAGGGGTTTTGATGGATCAGGTGATTAAAACCTAGATAGTTGTGAGCAATTAACAAGGAACAAACCCATTGACCTGTGGGAGACCTAGGAGAGATAGGGACTGGAAAGAATGATGCATGTGCAGATGTAAGTTTCTAGAGAGCAGCCTTGAGTGATGACAAGGAAGGATTCTTAATATTTGTGTCACAACAACTATAAAAACCTGAATAGGAATGCTGCGTCATTGGATATTGTCTTGAGAAAGTAGAAGCTTTCTTTTCATGTTCTAAACTACTGAATTCCTTCCACCTCAGAGACAAAAGAAAGAGAAATGAATGCTTACTGATCATTCTTTGTGTTATTATTTTATTTAACAACTCAGATATTCCTCAAATTGGGATAAAAATAGAACAACAATAAAATGCATTCACTCTGAGAAGTCTTTTCCTCCATGATACTCCTGTATAGAACAATTCCCAGGGAAGGATGCTTTTCTTATGTATTAGAAGGAAAGTAAAGTATCTGATTTACTTTCAATTTTAATCTAACAATCTAAAAGTGCCCTTGCCACAAATATCACAATTGCCTCTTTGTAAGTAGGGAAACTTAGGCACCAAGAGACTCACTTGCCCAAGGTCATCTGGTAAGTCAATTGTGGAGTCAGTATGCTAATTTCAATGTTTAACTCTAACCACCAAACTAAATTTTTGCCTATTTTAAGTTTGCCCTCAAGAGCTCAACTTGACCTCATGCCAGATGCAGATTGGTAGTCTTTACTGAAAATGCCAGGATACATACATACATACAAATATATATGCCTACATATATGCATACATAGATACAGTCATGTAAATGTGTGTATGTATGTATAGATATATGTAGCTATAGTCAGATCAACTAACCAATAAGAAGTATTCAAGTAAATTTCTCAATTTCCTGTTTAATTCTAATGTGCAATTTAAGCCAGATGATTTATTTCATAAATGAATTGACAATGCATTAGTCCTATAGCTTTTTGTTTGTTTTAGAATTTACAAAGTTAAAAACTTTTAATACCACAATCTGTTTAATAGCTTCTTCCATGTCCCATTCTCTATCCCATGGGGTAGGGCTGGGAATAGAGGATAGCCATAATACAAACAAAACAAAACAAAACACACCACACACAGTCTTTATTCCAAAGAAAATCCTCAAATCCATTTCTCAAAGCAGTTTTCCTTTTTCCAAAAGGAAATTAAGATGCAGAAAGGGTTCTAAATTTTCCATTGGAAGGTGCTGTGAATCCTAATAGATGTATGGTATATAAGCAAAAGACTTCTAAAACTCCAGTGACATGTCAGAAGGCATTATTCAATTAATCAAGAGATCCTCTTACTGTAGCCTTTTTGCTACTTGACCACAATATCATAAATTGTGACTGCTGTGGTAACAGTCAGTCTGAGAAACAGCCATCTGCTTACCATATTTGATTGCTGTTCTTTTTACAAGTGTAGTCCTGCTTCTAGCACTTACAGTGATTAGCTGGAGCACATGGAGCCTAATGCTGGTACTCACTCCCTGGATAATTAGGAGAGAAATGGATCACAATAGTGTCAAAAAGTATGAGTATACCTTGTTAGCCGTACCATTTGTATTAAGCTTTAAGCACGACTAAAGATGTCAAATTTGTTTCAAGAAGAAAGAGAACTATGTTTTGGTCAGATGTCATAAGGGGGAAGAAAAAAAACATTTCTGTCATAGTCTTCCCTGAAGATTTCTCTCTAAAGGGAGGAACATGGGGGTAGGGCAGAGAGGAGCCTTTTGGGAAGACTGAACATTTCCTGGACAGAAAAAAAAAGAACTTGTTAATTGACTTTTGTCACATACTTCACTCAACAATTTATTTTTCCAGTAGTCACATCTGTCTTTCATTTCTTATTTGGCAGACCCTGCCACTGGCTCCACAGCAGAATTTGTTTTTTAAATATCACACTACTGCTGGGTGATGGTGGTAGTGATGGTGGTGATGGTGGTGTCTGAAATGCATAGCCTTCCCCAACTAATTTTATTTCCTGTTATACATTTTTAAATAAGCTCTTATTCTACTTTTAAAATAAAGTATTCAGTAGTCTTTTATGTTCAAAGGAACCATTTTTAAAATGACTGGGTTAAACATGCTTAAAATATAACTGCCCCCCCCCCGATTCTTTCTTTCTAGCATATTTATTCTTTCTACCACACACAGGCTACTTAAACTATTGCAAGGTAGAAGAATGAGGTATAATTTCTTTTTTTTAATTTTGAACATAAAAAGCATCAATGAGCATTTAATATTCAATGAAGAATTGAAAGAGTATTGCATGTAACACTATGAATCTCTATTATGTATAATTTTAAAGTATATATTAACTTTAACATGGCATTTTCAACAGTTACTTGCTTTTCTGTGCCCCCCTTTAAAGGATAACTTGTAGACTTTGGCTTTACATATTTCCCTTCCAAATTTATCATTTTGTACTTTTATGTCTTTCACTGACTTCTCATATAGACAGAACACAGACATCTATAACAAAGTTATAATAAAACACATGTAATATATAATTATATGTAATAAATTAAAATATAACATATGATAAATTAAAATTAGTAGAGTACAGAAATATGAATTTAGAAGTAATTTTTTTAAGCCTACATGCCATTCACTTAGCTGAAGTATAAAGGTCATATGAAAAAAGATGTTATCTGCACCAGAGAAAGAACTGATAAATAGAAGTATGCATAGAATAATTTTACACACACACACACATATACACCCCCCTATACACATATACATATGTACATATATGTATACACACATACAAACCTATTTGTTTCTAATAGTAGCCATCTCTAGGGTGAGGAGGAGGGAAGAAAAGAAAAAAAGGAAGAAATTTACACGATTATTTTATTATATATTTAATTGTGATAGTTATACGTAAAAGATTTGCATTTTCATGTGCGATTATCTTTTTTTATTATCCTATGTTATGGAAATGATTTTTTTATTCCATAAAATAAAAATAAAATAATTAAGTGTGGAAAAAAGGAAGACAATCTCTGATCTTAAGGAAAACATTTTAACTGGGAAAGAAGACGTAAAGTTCAGTTATAAGACAGATGGAAAGAAGTGGTTTAGACCCAAGGGTACAATGGAAAGTTCAATGATTGAAAAGCCGAGAGATTCTTAGATTACATAAGTAGTTAAAACGATGGTATTAGGATTGAGAAAGGGCAAATGTTAAGATCTAGCAAATCTTAGGAAGAAGTAGAAAGGCATATCATAAGACCCCGAGGTTTTTTATCTCATCAGAAATAAATTCATTTGTTTACTCCTATCTTATCCACACCCTATAAGTGGTTAAGCAGTCATGGCAAAGGCAAAGGAGTAAAGCCCCCATGAGTGGTGGCTTTATTTGTAGTCAGGCTATCAGAGACAGAAATAATGAACTAAAATCATAACTTACATTTAAATAACTCTTTATGATTTGCAAAGTGCTTTCCTACTATAAATGGATTATCCTGATTTTACAGATGAAGAAACTGAGTCTCTAAAAGGGTTAGTGACTTCTTCATGGTCACATATAATAGTGTTCTGGTAAATATTTCCACAATTGACACACCAAACAACAAAAACGTATGAATGATGTATTTTTAAATTATATCTACATTATCATTTACTCCAATGCTTTGTTAAGTTTAGACAATAAACAAAACAACAAATCAAGCCCTGATTTGTAGTGTTTGCCAAGTTCTGAGATGCAAGTGCTCACACTAAAAATTAACAATTGGCTGAGCTGAGCTGGTTTAAGCTGGCTTCAACATGCCCCTGGTCACACAGCATTAAGTGTTTGAGAATGAATTTGACACAAGGTCTCTGAATTTAAAATCCAATATATTATTCACTATTGGGAGAATTATATAAAGAACTCCTTTAACAGAATTTGAAACTCCACTAATTTTTCTGCTAAACCATCCTTTCCTAAAGGGACAAGAGAAGGATGCTAAACAAATATATTAACTACTTTTTCAAGAATCAAAAGGCAGTTAAATCAATAACAACAAACAAAAGATATCAACTCTCTTCAAAGAGATTGCAGTATAATATTCTGTTCACAGTTCTCAAAAAACATAACAGATGTAAATAGTATCCTAGAATAATTTCCCAATTGATTATATTATCACAAAAGAGAACTTAGGACACAATTTTGACAGCTTTTATCAAGATTGTTAGAAGAAGTTTAGCTGAGAAACAGTTTCCTTTGTTGTTATTTGTCTTTTGTTTTTGAAAAGGACTAATGACATGACAGGGTGATTTCTTGACTTGTGCATGTATTGGATTTAAGTGAGGCAGAGTTGCATAAAAACATCAGTCTTACTCTCTCTTCCAGAGTCATCAAAGTCCAGCGGGGAGACAAAAGTCAAAAATGACCAGTGATGACTGGGAATGCAGTAGATGATGTTGGCATCTTTGCTATCTGGCCAAGCTCTAAGCACTCCATAGCACCTGCTTCATCCATCTTCATGTCAGTTGGAATGAATTGTTTTTATCTCCCCATTCTACCAGGAGGAAGTATTTATGTGACTGAGGCAGACATCCCCTTTATCTCACTGATGGGTTTGAAACCTATCAGTTACTCTCAACTTGGGTTAACCAATCTTCTGAGATGGTTTTATGGGGGTGTGGTCACTGTGTATGCTACAGCTTCTTGGAGCCACAGGTGAGGACACCAAAGGTGAGTGAGCAGTCCTGAAAAGGGTTCAGCAAACCCTTATACCAGAGGTGCTAAGCCTTCCTGAACACCCAATACACCCTGGTTTCCTTTAAGATACTATGCAAAAATAACTGTAGTTCATTCAGGTTATCATTGACTAGGATTACTATAATAAGGAAAGGAAAACAAGTTCTACAGACAAAACTTTGCGAGAACTAAGTAATCAATCGATAATGACAGTTTACAATCAAGAGAGTAAACTGGTAATACATGTTTTGTAAGACTATTTCCCTGTGCCATCCACTGGAAATTTTTAAAAAGCACTACAATAGAGTGAGAATGAATCTTAGTGGAGAGAAAAATAATGTTTGTTTGAAAAAAATATGTAAAATGTTTTGTGATTATAGGTGGCAAAGCTTGTCTTAGGAAAAACAGCTTAAGTAATTTTAGATGATCTTCTAAAATAATTTATTGATGCTCTTGGGAGCCAAGATGGCAGAGAAGAAGCAAGAAACTCTGTGAGCTCCCACGACAACCACCTCCAAAACCTATAAAATATGACTCTAAACAAATTTTAGAGCTACAGAATGCACAGTGACAGAGAGAAACAAATCTCCTGCTGAAGGCAGCCTGGAAGGCCAACAAGAAAGGTCTTTCACACCAGACTGGGAGCTGAGCCACTCTGAGCCTGGCAGCATCTACCAGCCGGAGCAGACTTCAGGAGAGTGAATCACAAGCAACTGTAGTGGTTTCCAGACTTCTCAACCCATAAACACCAAAGAGAAAAAGTTAAAGTTCAATGGAGAACTCTGTTGCAACTGGGTGACAAAAGAGAGTAGTCCGGCCCTTACCCCAGGGCAAAAAGTGGTGGAAACATGGTGGCTGCAGCTGCTGCCACATGGCTGCCTCCAGAGCTTCTGGCCTGCAGATTGTAGGGGGACCAAACAACAATTCAGAGGGTAATCACCCTTGCTTTGACCTGTGTGGATCTAGGTTGCTGTCTTGGGTGGTGGTCTTGGGGTGTGTAGCCAGTGTGCCAGAGCTTGGGGTGGATGCAGAGAGGGTGCCCTCCTTTGACGTCTGACAACATTTGTGAAAAACCCCAGCAATTTGGGACAAAGCTCTCAACTCTGTAAACAGAGTTCTACCATGGCAAAGAGCTCAAAAGTTAAGTAATAGGTTAGCAAGATGAGTAAGTAGAAGAAGCATTATCAGACTATAGAATCCTTCTTTGGGGACAAAAAGGATCAAAACATGGAACCAGAAGGAGTCAACAAAGTCAAAACTCCTGCATCAAAGGCTTCCCAGAAAAAATAAGAAGTGGTTACAGGCCTTGGAGGAGCTCAAGAAGGATTTTGAAAATCAAGTAAGAGCTGTGGAGGAAAAATTGGAAAGAGAAATGAGAATGATGCAAGAAAGTCATGAAAAGTGATTCAACAGCTTGCTAAACCATATCCCCCCAAAAACTGAAGAAAATAACACCTTATAAATAGATTAACTCAAATGGCAAAAGAGACCCAAAAAGTCAATGAGGAGAAGAATGCCTTAAAAAGCAGAATTGCCCAGATGGAAAAGGAATTTCAGATACTAGCTGAAGAGAATAATTCCTTCGAAATTAGATTGGAGCAAATGGAAGCTAATGACATCATGAGAAATCAAGATACTATAAAACAGATACAAACAAATGAAAAAAATAGAAGGCAATGTGAAACATCTCATTGGAAAAAAACCCACTAACCTGGAAAATAGATCCAGAAGCAATCATTTAAAAATTATTGGTCTGTCTGAAAGCCACCATCAAACAAAGAACCTCGACACCATCTTTCAAGAAGTTCTCAAGGACAATTGCCTTGATATTCTAGAACCAGAAGGCAAAATAGAAATTTAAAGAATTCACCCTGGAGTCAGGAGGACCTGAGTTCAAATTCACCTCTATAATGTTAAAGGAATCTGAAGATCTTCCATGCCCTTTTGTATTGGCAAGTAAGCAGGTACTTAGCACCTTGTTTCAAGTTAACACCTTGTTTAAGCTATTTAATTGACACAGAAGTAGTTAATACCGTGGGAGGAAGTTGCTGATGTAACAGGAAGGGCAGAACAGGGAATAGCTATATCTTATATAAGGAAAAGCCCCAACTGGGAATGGCAGAACTTCCCAAAGTAAGCATCTGGAGGCTGGAACTTTGCCTGAGACCTTTCTTCTGCTGCAACCTTTTCTTTGGGAATTTCTGCTGAGAACTTCCAAGAACCAGGCTGAGAAGCTACCATGAGTGAGAGAGGAGGATGCCTGCTTGAGGGAGCCTGTTCTGCTGTGAAAGCTCGGGAATGTGGGTGTTCACTGCGTTAGCCATGTGTACCTACTTTGTGGCTGCTGTAATGACTTTGGCTTTCTGGTTCTGGGATTTGGTTTTCCGGTATTTGAATAAAGGCTTTGGTTCCACCCTCCATGTGGAGAGTCTGCTACATTTTGTGATTCAGAACTATACCAGCATATTCATAACCACTGCGGGTGTTGTGAATATTGCATTATTATTACAACCTCAGATACTTAACGCTTACTAGCCATGTGACTTTGGGCAAGTCACTTAACCCCAATTACCCTGCCTTTCTCCCTCCAAAAGCCAAAAAATGAAAGAAAATAAAAATGAATACAAGTTAATTTTCCCCCAAACTCAAGGTTGAAATGACACAAATCACAAATTTTACTTGAAACACTTTTCTAGGCCCATCTTTCCCACTTCTTGCAATGAGTGTGGCTGATTCTAGAGGGTGGAAGTATGGCCAATGTTACCTACCACTCTTGACTCAATTTAACTGATCCTTTCTTTCTTCAGAGGTCATCTGAGTGGCCAAACATGAGTGTGTGGTGGTGTTTTTTCATTTGCAGCACTTCAGCTCATCAGTCCTAAAAAAAGTCCGAACAAACAGGAATGCTTTACACTACTTTATATTACCATTTATTAGTGAGCAATTGAAGTCTAGATATCACTATTAAGCTAGTCTCTGAAATATTCTTGTTAAAGAGACCCCCAGACTGACTTCTAATCAAGCTGTATTGGAATGATTTTTACCTTAGTACTAATTAAACAAACAATCCTATTGGCAGTATTTTTCCACATTGTCATTTTATGACATCAGCTCTCTCTTGTATCTAAAAACAAAGGGAATTAGGTTCCTTTTTTTTTTTAGGAATGGTATATCTTGCATATAAAGGTCCTTACACTTCATCATCTAATATTCATCTGCTTGTTGGGATCAATATATCAGTGTATCATATGTCAAAGGTTTTTTCATTGCTGTTCAGGGACCATTAAGATGTAAGGTTTTTATTAAAAAGAAAGCTCCTTTGGATTTTGTTGATTATCATCAAGAAAAACAAGTCAAGATCATAAGTAAGAGTCTTCATGGAGCAAGAACACTGGCTCAAAACATTAGATGACTTCGGTCCTGGAGCACCTGATGATATAGCAGGAAAGAACTTGGGAGATCTGATATGCTAAAAAATCTCAGACAGCTATAGGTGACTAAGTCTTTTTTATTTTTATTTTCATTTTTGTTTGTCTTTTACTTTATACTTTAAATATCTGCCACGACTCAGTTTTTTTGTTGTTGCATTATTAAGATCCGACCTTTGTAAATATATTCACTCTTTGAATGCAAGGAGGTGATTAACATAATGAGACTAAAACTGGTCTCATTTCCAAAAGAAAATTCTGTTTCTCAAGGGCACCAATTTCTTCCCCTACGTGTATGTTTTTAAAATTTCCAATATAAAAACATATTTTTTCTTCAAGTAACGACATTTTTGCCAACCTAAGCACTTTCTGCCTCTCCATAAAAAAGTCCTAATAATTTTCTTTGTCATATCATAGAGTATAACCATAGCAACCAGTTTGAATAGTGAAAACTGTTATTTCTATGTGACTCTCCTGTCTCGAATATATAAGCAGAAGAACTACAGCAAAAGTGGATTAAAGGGGAAAAAGTTCTTTCTGTTTTTTTAAAATTTCCAAATAGCCTCCTCCCTTCTCTTTATAGTTGACTCAAATATCTTCAGTTGAGTAACCATTATTAAAGTTAATTCAAATAGGATTTAACTTGAAATTTTGGACTTAGTTGTCCAGGTTTTAAAACTCCTTTATTATTTTTATTTATTTGTTACTTTTTTGAAGTAACTAAAATGATATCATCTACACCGAAGGATAAAGTAATCAAAAGTTCTAGTTTTATTGAGGCAGTCTCAGTTTTTCTTTACTTCTAACAATTGGGCAGATGTTTGTTGGCTTCTCCACTGAAACTCTAAGGACTTTTTATGACCCTAGACATAAGAAGAAGGTGCTTTAAAGCACAAACATTTTGCAGAGCCACATTAAAAGAATCTCATAGGATAGTATTTTCCAGTATCCCTTTTCCTATTTCTTAACATCACATTCTCTATCATTCTAGTGAATGAAAAATTTGTTTTATGCTTAAATCTGTATCATGCTTGCCCGCTTTCTCAAAGCTTCTGTCCCAAACCTCAACATGGGGCTATGAAATACAGAAGGAACTTGCAATAATTACTTTCTCCTTCTATTTTTCCTTTATTTTTCAATTGGGAGGTAGCATGGCATGGTAGACAGTACATTCATCTAAGAATAAGGACCTTATTTTGAGTCCCAGTTCAATCCATGAATAGCTAGTTGCTACACAAGTTGCTTAACCTCTTCAAGCCTTGGTTACCTCACTTATAAAATGGGAATACTTTTACTTTCCCCTTCCTCATTCATAAGGTTGTAAGGAATGCCCTAATTATATAAATGTAAACTATTATTGAATTATTAGAAATACAGCCACTTTGCCTGAAGGTTGTTTTTGTTATTCAATTGTTTTCAGTCATGTCTCACTGTTTTTGATCCCATTTGTGGTTTTCTTGGCAAAGATGCTGTAGTGGATTAAGGCAAACTGAGATTGACTTGCACAGGATCCTGTAGCTAGTAAGTATCTGAGATCAGATTTGAACTTAGGTGTTCCAGACCCAGTGTTTCATCTACTATGCCTATGTAGCTGCCTTAAAGGTATGGGGATCACAAAAGATACTAGAGTGGTTTGCCATTTCCTTCTCCAGCACATTTTATGTATGGAGAAACCAAGAAAAAAAGGGGTAAGTGACTTGCCCAGGGTCACACAGGCTAGTAAGTGTCCGAAACTGGATTTGAATTCAGGTCCTCCTGCCTCAATGTCTGATATTCTCTACACTGTGCTACTATTCTCTACCCTCAACAATAATAAGAACAACACAACAACAAGGCATGAGGAGTAATGGTGTAAGAGGGGACATATGTTCTGCTGTTATTAAAAACATTCATGAAATAAATGTAAATTTTACATAGAATGCTAGAACTGCTTTTCTTAATGTAGACAAAAGGTATTTATCATCCATTTAGATTTTCCTGTATAGATTGTTAGGTTGACCCCTTTTGAATCAATCAATCAATAAACATTGATTAAGCACCTACTAGGTATCAGGCACTATATGAAACATCAATGATACAAAGAGAAAAGTGAAAGTCTTGGTCTTAAAGATTCTGTATTCTATTGTAGGGAACAACATGCAGAGATAGACATGTATTTGTAGTAGATACAAAGTACTTTAGAAGAGGAAGGCACTAAAGATTGGAGAGATTAGGAAAGGCTTTGTGTAGAAGGTGATACTGTTGCTTTTTTTTTTTAAATTTGTTGGACATAAGTAATGCAAAGAAACAGAGGAGACTGCATCCCAGACACTGTGGATAGCTAGTTAAAAAGCATGGAAACTGAAAATGGGAGTGCTAAGTATGAGGGAGGGCAAAATGGTCAGTTTAACTGACTTGAAGAGTTAGTGAAACCTCTACAAGTTCTATTGAAGAAAGCGTTATTTTCAACATATGTAAGGTTTCTGAAGAGTCAACAAGCCTTTGGGTTTTGGCATTGTTGTTGTTATTCAAACTTTAATCATTTTTCTAATTTTTTTTCATCTTGCTCTGTGCCCACTTTTACAATTCCCTGAATAATAAAGTATATATTGAATTGTTTGGGAGACTCTTGTCAAGTTCTTTGTAGAATTATTCTACCTGTGTATCCTCTGAAACATATTGACATAGAGCTACAATTATCTTCACAGTAGTCTTTTTGCTTATGCTCATCATGAGCACTGAAATATGAGATGACCAAGTGTCCCATGAAATGGTGTGTCACATTGCCTTTGGGCACACAGTAAAACTAACAATGCCAATTCTTTGTTATAGGAAAGCCTTTAGACCATCCTTCCATTTAGCTTCAGTTGTCTTTGGTCTTCTAGTTTTATTTATTGAGAAACTATCATAGTAGATTTTTGATAAACTAAACAAAAATAATTCTGGATCTTAGTCACACTTTTTGGATATAATTTCTAAGTGTATGTAATTTTAATAACTAATTTTAAATAATATAAAGTTGCTTTAATACATGTGCCTTGATCCATTATGAATTATTCTTGTGTAAGTATACATGCGTATTATACATGTATTCTTACATATATAAGGGTACATAGAAATATTTATTGTAGTTATATATGTATTTAAGTGCAAATAAATACCATTATATTACTACAAATAATATTTTAATGTAATTAAACAGACATGCATTTAGAAATTATGTCTAAAATGTATGACCAAGCTCTGGAGTTATTTTTGTGAGTGTGTATAGAAATACATTTATATATGAAGTATATATGTGTGTACATATATGTATATATGTAAATACATATATTTATTTAAAAAACCTTTATGTTACTATAAAATTGATATTTTTTATATTTGTATGTATAGATATAAATTCATCAGTATGAATATAAATATGTATATATTACAGCATATGTATAAAAGACCTTTATATTATGGTAAAATATACTTTATTATTTAATTGAAGTATATGCATGTATATACTATGTATCCTGTGCATATGTGGGTTTGATACATATGAGCATGCACTAATATCCTACCTTGATTTCTAATGATGTTGAGGTGGACCTGGGTTCCTGAAAGCATTGCCAACATTACTAGTAGGTCCTTCTAGGATGATAAGACTCTGATTTAGGGTCCAGTGTTATCTGAAGATCATCTTACCTTAGTTCACAAAATATTGTTCAATTAGTGGTGACTTTTTTGGGGGAATTAATGAAAACTCAAGGAAATTATCTGGTAAACTTTGTCAGTTGAGTGATACTAGTAAAATCATTCCTATAGTACATATTTTTTTACATATCTCTTGTTTGTATATAATATACATATATTTACATTGTGTATAGATGTATATGAATATATGAGTACATATACACACATGCACATACATGTGCACACACTTACATAAAAATGTATTTGTGTGTATGTGTATATATAAATTGTTGTTGGCTTTTTTAAAATTTGCATGTTGTCTCCCCATTAGACTGAATTCTGTGAGCACAGGCACTATTTCCCTGCCCCCCTCCCATTCTTTGTAAATCTCTACCTCTTAACAATGCCTGGCACACAGTAGTCACTTAATGGCTTAATATTCAATTTAGTATCTGTAATAGGATGCAGTGTATCTAAAAATAATAGTATCACAAAACAATAAACAACATGTTTACATTGGAGAGAAGCTATAAGCACACAAAATAACAAATTTAGCTATTTTAAGGGAGTAACCACCTCATCAAGATGTAATATAAGCTTGATATATAATTTATACCCAATAGGATGATGATAAGTTATGATGTGATGTGATTCTATGCATCTCAAGAGCAGTAGTGGAACTCTCTTAACATTTTAGAACCTTTCAGATTGCAAGTACAATCAAGAGGTAGAAATGAAGGAGATAGACAGAATCCTCTCCCTCTTTGCCCTCACACGCCTTCTTCCCCATCCTCAATATTGTTCAGTGGATTCTGAGATAATGTCCCTTGTCACCCAGCTGTGCCAAATTAAAGAACAAAACTCCTTTTTTTGACTAGGCACAGTAACCTTGGATATTTTCTAATTGTTGTTTTATATATAAATCTCCAGATACTTTAATAATTTGTAAGCAAAGAAAACCTATAGAAATCCATGAAGATAATTATATGAGCTAAGAAGGACAAGATTGTACACTGGGCTCAGGGGAGAGCAGAAAATTGGAAACATACTTTAGACTTTAAAGAAAGTGCAAGAGTGATCAAAAGCTATTCTCACTAAAAGGGAAAAGATCATATGGCAACATGTGCAGGTAAGTCTGGAACAAGAGCATATTGGGATCCAGAGTAATAGAGACTTCCCAGATAGAAGACAATTAATAGGAATAGGGGTTATATACCCTACAAGCTCCACACTGATAAATTATTATATGACAGAGGCTGATTAAAGTATTTGTATTCTCTGTACTGTATATAGATTTTTGAACTTACCCATCCATTTTCCAATTATACTGATAGATTCAGTCCCCATACTTCAGCTGCTACTTGTCCCCTTAGAGTTTTAGAGTTAACCCTGAGAGATAAGGGGTGTTGTTCTATGGTACAGTCAACAAGCCCAGATGAGTTTGCTTCCCTCCATGATAATCAGTTTATGCCAGTTACTCAGCTAGATTTAATTACCTTTTAAAAAATAATATTTACTAAGGTGGCATAGGTGGCATGATCGGTACCCACCTCCCTTCTTCTGAAGTCTTTTCAAACACTCTCCTACAAGTACTTACAGAGTCCAGGGGACAGTGTATAAAGTACATGGGTACAGGTATAATTCATAGCTCCTAGAAGTTATTTTGTTGGAGTCCTCAAGATACTCCCATTAGTCATGGCATAACTTTTCTGTTGGACTCTTTGTAGAATACTGACTTTATTTTTTCTCACCTAATCCATTCTGTCTTTTTGTGCTCATGTAGATACTGCCATCAGGCCCCTGGGGATCATGCTATAAAGACAAGAAACCCTAAATACTATAGACTCTTTGAAATTCATAAGGTCTTCCTTTGACCAAAGTGGGGGTGTGGGAGAAATGTGGCCAAACATGAGGTTAAGCATTTTTCTCTAATTCCAAACATTTCTTTCTTAAGGGTTTAAATGGAATATTCACTCAAGTTATTACACACTCAGAGCTCTCTGGATCTGAATTGACTTCTTGTCTTTTTTAACAAGGCCCCCAGGAAACCAAGGATTCAATCAATTCAATCACATTTCCTGTGCAATGTCACTCCAACTGATCAAGGACTTTTTCCCACACAGCTCACAACTGGGAAGTGTTCTTACAGGATTAAAGCATCATAGTTTAGTATCTTGACACTTACTTTAAGTGGGGTGAGAATAATCTATCAACTGACCATTGCCTCTACTATATAGACCTAATCATGTTTATGTTCTGTATTTTATTTGTTAATTTATTTGGTACTTTTGGAAAACTGCTACAAATCAATACACAAAAGGCTCAATAGCTGTACTAGGGAACTTTAAATAAATTGGTCATTTTTTTATGACATGGATTTGTACTTGCTTCTACTTTTGAAATTGTGGAAATTTTGTTCATTGTAAATACCTCAACTATTCATAATCAGAGAGTTGAAAAATTATCTTGTTAATACAGTACCTGGGACAGACCTCTCTTGTATGATAGGCCCCCAGAGAAGTTACCCCAGTTTTATCATACTATCTGGGACCTTACCTTACAAGCCCTGAATCATTTTGTTTTTTTACTAGTCAGTCAGAAGACACAATTAGTTCAAGGAAACGACATTGGACGAAATATCATAGTAAGAAAAGTAGCAATAAAGTATTTCCTCCATAAACTTTGGCCTCCAACTCCCAGAAATACACACACTATTAATGGGAAGAGTTAATATGCCTGGAGAACAAGCACAGAAAATAGGAAATTCATGGGAGATCATAAGTTTAAAACTGGAGGAAACTCTAGCTAAACATCAAGTCCAATCCTTTCATTTTACAAATGAGGAAACAGACATCAAAAGTAACTTGACAAAGATCACACAGGCAGTGTGTGAGCAGAGCTGGGATTTGAAACTAGGTCCTCTGACTCTAAATCCATTGTTCTTCCCAGTATGACACACAGGCCTCATACATAGATTTAGAGTTAGAAATTCCCATGAACCACTTAGGTTTAGCATGCAAATGAATTTGAGCCAAGACAAAAGAAAAAAAGATGGAAGCAAGGCGTTTGACCTCTACTGTCCTGGCCCAAATTCCCACCTTTATTATTTATAAGTAGTCTGCAACAAATTTTCTAGGCTCTAAACTTTTGTACCACCCCCTTACACATTATAGAAAGATTTGTAGATGCTTAAATACATTTTCTCCTGGAGCTATGGAGTACGTTTAACACCTACTTTAAATGGTCTGTATCAGGATGTTACTGCACTTATGAAATGACTATTTTTCAAAATAACAAAGCATCTCTCTAGATTCTGGTGATAACAAAATCACATATGGAAAAATGAAAGTGAAATGGACTAAGAATTAATAGTCTTAGATTCATTTCTCATTCTACCATTATAATCAGATGATGAGGAAGTCACTAAACCAAACTGAGTTCAGTTTCCTTACCTTGAAAATGGGGGGGTGGGGTGGGAATCTGTCATAACTCTCTTACCTGTTTATTTCATTTTTTTGTTATCTTTGAAAAAGAATTTCTGGTAAACTAAGGGCAAAAGAATTTTCTCAAGATAGGTTTCTAAGGGAAAAAAAAATTCAGGTGAACTAAGGGTAATGGGATTTATTTCTCCATACTCGGAAAAGTTACCTAGGACTATTCCACCCTCCTAGATATAAGTGGAGGAAAGACGAGCATGTGCCAGGAAATAGTGGGTGATCCACTAACAAATGAACAAATGATGCTTAATTCTGAAGTCCACGGGGATGGAGACGGGGTGGGGGAGTGGGAAGGAGCAGATCCAAAAGGACAGGCAAGAAGAACATAACTGAAACTCAGGAGCCAAAAATTGAATTCTAAAAGTATGAAAAATATTTCATAAAACAATACCAGGAAAATACCACGGAGAAGGGAAGTTTAAGGCACCAGTAACTGGAAAATTTGTGTCTCGCAATGAAGCATCTTATGACAATGTTCTTTTATTGTTTTGATCAGCTGAAGGTCATATAGGTTTCAGTAAAAGGACCTGAGCATCTGAAGCTGAAAAGAATGGTGATGACAGCAGATATTTAGCTTATCAACAGAGGAGAATTGGTGAAACAAACAGAGAATAGGAACACTAAGAAAGGAGAACTAGATAGATTAAATAAAAGTGAATATTAACCTCTTTTTGCTAAAAATTCTTGTTCAGTCATGTCAATCCTGTTAAGTTCTTTGTGACACCATTTGTGGTTTTCTTGGCAAAGATATTGGAGTACTCTTAAGTTTCCTTCTTTAGTTTATTTTACAGATCAGGAAACTGAAACAAACAGGGTTAAGTGATTTTCCCAGGGTCACACAGCTAGTATCTGAGGCTAGGTTTGAGCTCAGAAGAATGAATCTTCCTGACTCCAGGATTGGTACTCTATCCAATGAGCCACCTAGCTGCCCCACCTAAAGACTACTCATCGAGGAACAATGCCCTCGAAGGTCAGTTAGGAGAGTTCTGTGATTAATTTGTAGTATCTCTAACATCATTGTCAAAGGTCAGGGGAAGAATAAAAACTTCCTAATATATTTTCTCATAATCCAACTCAAGTCTCAATGGGCTGATCTAGATTGTACTGTCAAGAGAACCATGTGAGGTTCACATAGGAGGTAAACATAGGCAATCTAATCTCAAAATCCATCATAGGGAAAATTCATTTTAAAAATCTAAGAAACAGAAGTAACTAAAACACTTTTTCACTGCCAAGTCATCAATAACTTTCACTGAAAATATTAAGCAGTTTTGTATATATACGTACATATATATGTACATGTATATAGTTTTAATGCCCTCTGTCCTTATGTAAATAACATCCATACTACATGGTTAAATCAAATAAAACTTTCCTGGAAAGAAAATAAATCTTAGTGAGATAGTAAGGATGCATGGTAAAAACTGACTATTAAACAGACCTCAGAAGATCAGCCTAGAATAAAATGACTGGATGCTTAATAGCATGCTTTCCATTGAAACTGTCAGAGAAATTCCAATGAGTTACCTAAGAGCCAAATAGAAATTTTTCTTTGTTAATTTTTAGTGAGAATAAGAGCTTTGAGCAAGTGACCATGATGAAAGAAAACTTTAAAATTAATTAACCCAGTGATTTTCATTGTGCAGAGAGATAAGAGGTAGCAGGGCACAAATCCATAGGATAGAGGAAACATCTCTCTACAATTAAAAATTGCAATACAATGACATCCATTGAAAAGTAACATCACAGTGGGAGTACCATCTCAGTCTACAAGCAGAATGGGCAATGCCAACAGATGGCCCTGCTGTTTTCAGGACTGATCATGCCTTACTGGCACCAGGCCACTGTTTGTGATTTGCCAACAATGGCCAGCATATTGTGTGTTAATTGCTGGCAGTGGCTAGCCTCCTGGCTTTATAGTTCACTCACAGTGGGTTCTCTATTATGGAGAATTGGCAGCTCCTAGTTCCAGCAGGATTGCCTTCATGAAAGTCATGAGAGAGTTCACCTTTAATATTATCTGCACTGTAGGTAGAAAACAATAGTTATTTTTGGCCTCATGCCAGTGACTGTAAAGCTTGCATCAAGTGGCTTTTAAATGGCCACTTCTTGTGCACCAAGCTGGGAAAATTAAAGGGGGCAGAAGATGGCTAATGAAAGGTTAGCTTGGGCAAAGCCCAGTCATCTCCATCAATTACGGAGGAGTATATATGATTGGACAGCAATGTGGCAGCTTACATTTCACAGTGGGAGTAATTTAAGATTAGGTGGTGACAGATGCAGGTCTCCCAGGAAGACATTAAGCATTCTCCAGAAGTGGGGATTAATAGGTTATTCAAAGGAATCCAAGTCACTAACATTTCATGAATGAACAACCACAGTGATGAATTTTGGTGGGAGTTGTTTGAGTTAAACTCATAAGAAATGAGTAAATGGGAATCCATGAAAAGTATGAGAGAATTAGCAGTCAGCATAGTAAAAAAAAAAAGAGAAAATTTATTATGTAAGCAATAACTACTGCAAGCAATTCTGGAGATGTTATGATAAGGAAAATCAATTTCAAAATTAAAATTTTGTAAATAAAAAAATTACTCTTGAAATTTGCCTCTGGGGGTAGATGTGGAATCAGACTAAACTTTGGTCTGGCACAAACCTTGCAAGGCATGAACCACGAAGATGCAAAAATCTGTGGATTATAAAATCTTAACACTTGGGGAGGGCATTCATAGAATATTATATTCAGACAACCTTATGGTATTCATAATGTATTCTACTTTTAAAGACTTCCAGATAAGGAGATTCTACAGTCATTCATTTATACCAGGAATTGGATTGTTGAACTATTGGAAGAGTCTTCCCTATGTCAAATGAATTCTCTGAAGCTGTAATAGAAACTTCACTTTCATTTGATTCCATTTAATAATGTTTATTGTATACATATTATAAGCACGCTCTGGGACAGAGTTGGTGTAATAGATAAAGAAACTTCCACACTGAGAATTCCTCCTTGGAAGGAAATAAGGGGTACAGATAGGAATCAAACAAACAAACTCAAAGAAGAAGATGATACATTAGGTAGTGGGGATACAAAGACAAAAATGAAAAAAAACTTAATCTCAATGATTTTATATTCCTTTAAAAAAGTAATTCCAATTTACATAATAAAACAAGCATTTCCATAACATAATATAATTTTAAAAAGCTAATTGTCACAAAACTGCAAATCTATTATATATGACTTGCTATTCCTTTTAAATATATAATAATTACAATTTTTTTCTTACTTCCTTTCTTCTCCCACCTTATACATGGCTAACTTTGCACACACACACACACATATTCACACACATCGTGTATACATATACACATCATACAAATACATTATATTTTATTATTATATATTAATTATATTATTTTATATATCATTTATACATAAAATTTGGTATTTGTATTTATATATAAAATATGGAAGAAGGTGAAAAAGATAAAAATGAAGGAAGTGAGGGAAGGAATTGAAAGACTTTGCATAGAAAATGGTACCTGAACTGAGTCTTGAAAGAAGCCAAGGAGTCAGAGACAGACACAAGGTACAAAATGATTCCAAGAATGGTTGACAGCTTATGGAAAGCTATAGAAGTAAAGGATAAGATTTGATTTTAAGAAATGGTGAGTTGGCTGGTTTGACTAAATGTAATGGCAATGAAATATTTACAGAGCCCATGATCACAATAAAAACTGTGAATATAAATATAGCATGGGGTTCAATCGCAAAAATATACTACATTCGCCAGATAAGAGGATAGAACTGAAGCTTTTATTTAGACACCAGAAAACTGAATCCCAAAAGCAACAAGCTAGTTCCATCATAGTAACAAAGATATTCAGAAACCATAATAACACAGAGAGCCACAGCACCCTTCAGCCTTCCCAGAAACCATTACAAGATCAATATTTACTCACAAAGCTCAGTATCTCCTTAATGAGAATCCTCCCTTCCCCACTGTCTCACTGGCTCCGATCAGCATCCTGTGGGCTCTGCTTCCCTCCAGCAAACCCCTCCAACCACAGGCTCCATGTGATTACATTCAGCCTATGAGAGGGCAGAGTTTACTTGTCAGCAGGAGAGGTCTTCAAACTCCTCCCTAGGTCTATTAAGGGGCAGGGAAGATCTTCAAATTCCCATTCCCATTACACTGAAACATAAAATATAGAAGCATAGAAATATAAAATATAGGTAGCATGAAATAAAGCTCTAAAGATAGAGGAACCTAGATAATATGGTATATCATAGGGAGACACTGAAGATTGTTGAATAGTGAAATATCATGACCATTCCTATTTCTTTTTCTTCAAATTAAAAAAAAATGAACTTTTGTTTATTTTTAGTTTACATAATTTATTTCCACAAGATTCTGAGTTACCAATTTTCTCCCCATCTTTCCCCTACTGACCACCACAAAACAGCAATTCAAGTGTATACCCCCTCCCCCAATCTGCTCTCTCCTATATCCTCCCCCATCACTTCTCTGACTTTCTGGTAGGGCAAGATGGATCTCCCTACCCCAGTGCCTATACATCTTATTTCCCAATGTAAATAATAATAATAATAAATATTATTATATATAATATGTGTATATATATACATATACATACATACAAATATATGTGTGTGTGTATGGTTTTAAAAAAGTATTTGATTTTAAAACTTTAAATTCTAGATTTTTTTCCCTTTCTCCCTCATCACTCGCCCCCACTGGAAAGACAAGCAATTCAATACAGGCTGTATATGTGTAGCTGCTCAAAACATCTCCACAATGGACATATTGTGAAAGACTGGCTATATTTCCCTCCATCCTATCCTGCCCCCTACTTGTTCTCTTCTCTACTTTGTCCCTGTCTCTTTAAAAAGTGTGTGCTTCTCAAAATCTTCCCACCCACCCTGCCCTCCTTTCCGTCATCTCCCCTTCTCATCACCTTCCCCCCTGCTCTGCTGTAGGGAAAGATACTCAATTTAGAGTGTATGTCAATCCCTCCATAAGCCACATTCAGCGAGAGTAAGGTTGACCCATTCCTTTTTGCCTTCCTGTTCTTACCCTCCATTGTGACAGTTATCCCTTGCCTCTTCTATATGAGATAATTAACCCCATTCTCTCTTTCCCTGTTTCCTCTCTATATAATCCTCTCCCACCTCTCAATTTCACTTTTTAAAATATCATCCCTTCCTATTCAGTTGATCCTGTGCCCTCTGTCTATATATACCTGTATACATATATACACACAATGACATATGTATTCATACACATATATACCATCCTATATAGACATATGTGTGTATACATATATACATTTATATTCTCTTCAACTATCCCCATACTCAGAAAAGTTTCACTAGTTACAATTACAGTTTTTCCACATAGGCATGGAAATAGGTCAGCTTTGATAAGTTCTTTATGATTTCTTTTCCCTGTTTACCTTCTCATGCTTCTTGTATTTGAATGTGAAACTTTTTATTCAGCTCTGGTTTTTTCATAAAGAAAATTTGAAAGTCCTCCACCTCATTTAATGACCATATTTTACCTTGAAACATTATACTCAATTTTGCTGGGTAGGTGATTCTTGGTTTTAATCCTAGCTCCTTTGATCCCTGGAATATCATATTCCAGTGCCTTCAATCCCTTAACGTAGAAGCTGCTGGATCCAGTGTTATCCTGATTGTGTTTCCACAGTATTCAAATTGTTTCTTCTTGGTAGCTTGTGATATTTTCTCCTTGATCTGTGAACTCCAGAACCTGTCTATAACATTCCTAGGAGTTTTCTTTTTGGGATTTTTTTCAAGAGGTGATTGTTGTATTCTTTCTATTTCTATTTTGCCCTCAGGTTCTAAAATATCAGGGCAGTTTACCTTTAGAATTTCTTTGAAGGATGATTTCTAGGGTGTTTTTTATGATTGTGGCTTTCAGGTAGTCCAATAATTTTGAAATTGTCTCTCCTGTATCTGTTTTCCAGGCCAGTGGTTTTTCCAATGAGATATTTCACATTGCCTTCTATTTTTTCATTTGTTTGGATCTGTTTAATAGCATCTTGATTTCTCATAAACTCGTTAGCTTCAATTTGCTCCAATCTAATTCTGAAGGAATTATTCTCTTCAGAAAGCTTTTGAGTTTCTTTTTCCATCTGGCAAATTCTACTTCCTAAGGCATTCTTCTCCTCATTGGCTTTTTGGGCCTCTTTTGCCATTTGAGCTAGTCTGTTTTTTTAAGTTGTCATTTTCTTCAGTCAGATTGTTGATCCTCTTTTCATGATTTTCTTTCATCATTCTCATTTCTCTTCCCAATTTTTCCTCCACTTCTCTTATTTGGTTTGCAAAATCCTTCTTAAGCTCCTCTATGGCTTGTAATCAGTTTACTTTTTCTTGGAAACTTTTGGTGCAGGAGTTCTGAGTGTATTTTCTTCCTCTTGTTCCATGCTTTGATCCTTTTTTCTCCCCAGAAAAGGAATCTAGAGTTAGATTGCTGTGCTTGCTTTGTTTCCTTTGCCTGCTCATGTTGCTAGTCAATTACTTGACTTTTACCTCTGTGCTGCCGTGGAACTCTGCTTTCAGAGGGGAAATATTTGTCCCAAATCACTGGGGTTTTTGCAGCTGCTGGAGATATTAGGAGGCCACCATCTCTACAGCCCCTACCAGCTTTGGCTCACTGGTCACCTACCTCAGGACCACCACCCAAGACCATGATCCTGATCCTGGCAGGTTAAGGCAAGACCACTTAGCCTCTGAATGGTCACTTGCCCCCCCCTACAATCTGAAGTCCAGGGTCTCTGAAATAGCCATGTGGAGGCAGCTTCAGCGCTGCCACTTTGACCACTTTTGGCTCTGGGGGCAGATGGTCAGAACCACTCCTCCATCCTCCCCAAATTCAGCCAAGTTCCACTGACCTTTCACTTTGTCTTTCACATTTATGGGTTGATAATTCTAGAAACTGCCACAGCTGCCAGTGATCCATTCTCCCAAATACTCTAGCCATGGCTTGTCCTGGTAGCCCTGGCCTAAAACTGCAGGGCTGGTCTCAGCTCCCAGTGTGCTGAAATAAACCCTTCCTGTCTGCCTACTGGGCTACCTTCAGTGGGAGATTTGTTTCTCTGCAATTTTGTGGGTTCTGGAGCTCTAAAATTTGTTTAGAGTCATATTTTATAGGCATTTCTGGTGGTTATGGGGTGAACTCACAGAGTTCTCCTGCTTCAACACCATGATCTTGACTCTGCCCCCCCAATCATTCCTGTTTCTTAAAATCAATTATTATATTTTGGCAGTTTTGTAGAGAAAGGATTATAGAGGGGACAGATTAGAAGTGAAAAGATTTTTTTAGGAGGCTACTGAAATATTTCAATAGAAAAGATGATAGGGAGGTGAATAAGGCAGAATGACCGACATCAGTAGGAATAAGGGTGAAAAGAGATGTGAAAGTAGAATTAAAAAGAATTGGAAGTTGATTGGATACAGGATGTGAGAGAGAAGGAAGAGTTCAAATTTCTCTTAAGTTACAAAGCTAGATGACTGGAAGAATGGTGGTACTCTCCAACAGAAATAGGGATATTTTGAGGAAGGATAGTCTTGAGGAGAAATATAATGAACTTCATTTTAGATATATTGAATCTGAGATGCCAACAAAATATCCATGTAGAGATGTCCAGTGGGAAGTTGACAATATTAGATTGTAGTTCAGGAAAGAGTTTGGAGGTAGGTATATTAATCTGGAAGGTAGAACAATGGATAGAACACTGGACTTAGAATAATCTTCCAGAGTTCAAAACCAGCCTTGGTCATTTAGTAGCTATGTGACCTTTTTTTGCCTTGGTTCCTTACTTGTAAAATGATCTGGAAAAAGAAATGAGAAACCATTCCAGTATGCCTGCCAACACCCCAAAACGGCGTGCTGAAGAGTTGGACACAACTGAGCTACAGTCTATGTAGAGATGACAGTCAACAACAACAACAACAACAAAAAAGAGGGCAACTATGTGGTGCAGTGAGCACTGCCCTGGAGTCAGGAGGACCTGAGTTCAAATCCAGCCTCAGACACTTAACACAAAACCTAGCTGTGTGACCTTGGGCAAGTCACTCAACCCCAATTACCCTCCAAAAAGAAAAAGAAAAAAAAGAGATGACAGTCAAATTGTTGAGAAAAAAATGAACTTTTTTCTGCTTCTCTGATCTTCACTGTTAAGATAGAATAACCCTGAACTTTACAGAAGAGAAAACTGAGACACAGGGAAATTAAGTGACTTGATTTAGGTCACTTAGTAAGTTGACCTTAGGGAGAGATCTTGAACCCAGACCTACCTATTTCTAGTCTAGTAGTCTTTCCATGGTACCACATTGTCTATACTTGAAGAATATTATTCAGTTGCCCTTTGGCTTTGTGCTTGGTTGAATCATATAAATTTATTTGATCTTTCTTTGTTTATTAGATTTAGCCTTTAAATTTGCTTCAAGTCTACTTCATGAAAATTTTTCCTATTATCCTAGTGATCTCTTCTGTAAGAATGTCACACAATTTAACTTGTTTAGTTCTCTAAATGCTACATGGGTATTTTGTCTTTCTAGTTAAAATTTAAAAGTCTTTGAGGGAAGGCATTATATTTTCTAATTTTTGTCTCTTTTCTACAATATCAACTATGATATGAGCAATATAGAGTAGGCATTCAATAAATAATGAGCTGGTTACTGTTTGAGAATCCCCGATGTTTTGAAACCAAGGAAAATTGTGATTATTCACAGGTCTTCTGCAGACAACAGAGACAAACCTCTGGATTTCATCTGAAATGGTCACTACTTGATTCAACCACTTCAGGCTGCTTCAACCAGAAAGGAGACTAGATCAAAAGAGATGTCTATCAACTATCAGAAGCATGAAAGAGACTGGATAAAACTTGATTTCTGTAGACCTATGGATGAGTGTTTTTTATACTATCTTTTAGATAATCTTCAGCTAAGGATATGGAGGAAGACCAGCCAAAATGGTAGAAATGGAGAAGCACAGCCTAACTCCCCCTGAAACTATTGAACAAAAATCTAAGAGGACCACAGACCAAGTAATGTTTGGGAAAGACATCTAAGGAAAAAGCAAGTGGAATAACTTTCTAGTCTAAGATCACAAATCAACTACCAGGAAGGAACTGTGAAATAATGCTGAGCCAGAATCTCAGAATCATTTCTGTGTCCAGAAATGAAAGTAGCATCTAAGTCTCCCAAAATATAGTGAACATTATTCTATATAAAATAACAGTCATTCATTAATAGAACAAATTGAACAGATAATATAATTTAAAACCCAAACTGAATGCTTTGTAATATAATGACCAGTCTTTCCTCCCTCTTCCCCCCAAAAAAAATAGAGAAGAAAATTTGTCTCCTTCCCCTTCTTTGCAGAAGTAGAGAATTATAAATGTAAAACTGCATCTATTATCAGACTCAATTTATGTGTTGGTTAATTATAGTAAACTATTTTTTCCTTTTTTTTTCTTATTTGTTACAAAGAATGATTCTCTAGGAGGGAGGAGATTTTCAGAAATTAAGATAATGTATGAACGAAATTGTTTTCCACAAAGCTGTGATTCCATTGATTTAAGGAGCTCATGCAATTCTTTACGTTAAAGAGCTTCCTGGATACATTGAAAAGTAGAGGTGAAACAGGAACCCATGTCTTCCTGACTAAGACTAGCTTTCTGTCCAATATTGCATGCCGCCTAATTAGACTTAGTGTTTGGGGACATAAGGATTATGGATATAAAAATAACACAGACTACTAGTAAAAAATTAAAGATGTCTACTAAGTTGCATAAGCATTATGATCTGCATTAGTAGAGTGCCTATACTAATGCAATCATGAATCCTTATTTGCACACTCTTATTTTAGAAAGCCAAAAATAATTTATTTCTAATCTTTTTAAACAAATACTCCAAATTGAGGAGGGAAAGAGTACCAAGAACTGTGAGGTTAAAAAAATTTAGTAAAGGACCTATATGCTTTTCAAAAAAGTTTTAAAAAGATTATTGGTATGTCAAGATGAACAAATGATGAAAATTAGAGGGAAGTAGTTGGATCATTGATTCATTTGTAACCCTCTGCTTTGGTTTTACAGTGTTTACCACTTGAGTACTAACTAGTTGAAGTGCTAGAAAATCAGTCTCATTTATCACCTTTAATCCTCAGAAGGAAAATCCATTAAGGATTTTATAGATCCAGGTCTGGTAATTCTTTTCAATACATAGTAGATCAGGCAGTATTTTACATTCGGTAATATGGTGGTGACTGACATAGTTAATTGAGAACACCATTGTTTCTCTGGAGATCATTAAAGTTCTTTGGATTCTAGACAACATAAGCTATGAAAGAATTTTTTCACATTATAGAGTAATGATACTTATGCTTATGAATGATACTCCTTCCTTTCTCTCTTCAGGGCCCTGAAAAGTTCAATTTATTTCATCATGCTTCCTACAGGTGAAAATATAAGGCAAATATAATGCAATTTCATTCCATGTGATTTCACAGTAACATTATATAATCATAACATTTGAGAGTTGGAGGGGATAAGAAAGGCTCTAATTAATATATTCTAAGAAATTCCTATTAGAATGTCACAAAAGTCTACCCGTTCAATGGCTGATAACCAGAGACACTACTGGATGGTTGATGGTGTGAGCTAATACTTATTCACTTTCTATACCATTAACTTATCAGTAATTACCTAAGTATGAGTGTCTTGTCATTGCAGTTATAAAAGTGTACCAATTAAATTATTTTTGCCCTATAATGTTGTTTCCTTTAATATTAGGTTTTTCTTCCAGAATTCATTAACAATATTATGTGGGTTGTGGTTTTATGTGTATTTAATGTGTGATTACTATAGAAGTTAAATGTACTTCATTAAAGAATACTTAGAAGTATTCATGGGATCATAGAGGCTTTCTTTTTTAATCTTTGTCTTTTAACTTCTTTTAAATTTATCAATTAAATAAGAATGATATAGAATTAAGGAACCACATGCTATAGAATTGAGAATCATGAAACTACTAAAGCTAGAAGGAAACATACATTATTTAGTTCAGTCTTTTATTTTACAAAAAAGGAAGCTGTGAGACAGTGCATAGTAGACAGAACAGAAGACTAGAAGTCAGGAGTGGGGTTCTAAGATATGGCTCCTACTGTTGACTGTTAGCAAGTTGATTTGCCAATCCACTAACTTGGATAAATCACTTAAACTATGAGGACCTCAATTTTTGCATCTTTAATATGAAAATATTGAACTAGATGATCTCCAGGCCCTCTTTTAGCTCTAACATTCCCTCATTCTATGAAAATGTGATCCATAGAGGCTAGAAAACTTGTTCAAAGGTCAGAAAGCTAGTTGGTTGGAGAATTGAAACCAACTCCTTGGAATTCTGATTCTAGGGCTATTCCTTTTCTTTTTTTTTTAGTACATTCTGCAGATAAATAAATTAAGCTAAATTAAACAATTCAATAAATGATGTCCTTAATAAGGACACATTCTTTGTAAGACATTGGGCTAGGTTCTAGATAAAAATAAGATAGTGCATTCTTTCAAGATTTTCTTTACATTCTGTAGGGAGGGGTGTTTATGACATGTTCTCAGTTAAATAAATTCATGAAAATTTAATGAAGGAGATAGCATTGAAGATTGCGTGTGTTGGAAGGTGAAGCACAGATCAGTGTAGGCTTCATGTATGTGACTTATCTGGAGACAGGTTGGTAAATCTATAAGGATGGGAAATGAATGTGAAATTGGGGAAAACAACTAATGGTCTAATTTTGCTGGAATGTAGAATATATGAAGGACAGTAATGTATAAATTAGACTGGAAGGGTATATGGGAGTCAGATTATGGAGAGCTATAAATGCGAGGCCAAAGAAATAATATTGTATTCTAGCAGTAGTTTGTGACAGTGGAGTGCTACATTATTGACTAGGGTTTCAGGACTGTTAGTCACTTTTAAGTGCCCCTATCATTTTGTGGGCCAGATTATTTTTTCCTTTGACCTAGCTTTCCTTCCAGTCATTCCCTCTTTTAATCCTTTCCTGGAGGGTAGATTTCCTTTCAAACTTAATCATAGGAAATAGTGGAAAAGGTGTTATCACTACATCTGCTTAACTAATTAGACCATTCCAGGTACTCTAGACTCATTCAGTTACTTAGAATGATCTTGGTGTAGATTACTGCTTTGTCTTGGAAGTTATATAAAAAAAGGATCAGTAGTTTAATTTCATAACTCTGAGCCTTCAGACAAAGATAGGGCTCTGGCAAAGGACCACAATTTTATGACTAACTCTTTCCCCACTTGGACATCAATAGATTAGCAATTCTGTGACTAATACTGTCTATCCCAATTTCAAGTTTAAGAGACAAGATAAATAGAAAGATCATCAAAATTTTAAGAAAAAAATGCAAATTTTTCTTCAAGAAAGTAATCTGACTCCTGTGTTTCCTGAAGGGAGAGTAAAAAAGAGGAGGGAAAAAGAATTGTTTCCATCTTAGAAGTCCTAACTAGTTACAGCTACACTGTGCATATTCATGATTCAATAGCTTCAACATCAGGAGTCCTCATGCTAATTCTCATTGTAATCATCTTTCTTGGTTACTACCCTGCAGTTTCTAAGCTTACTTCTATAGTTTCTTCCCTTGTTTTGCAACTACCTGCCATGTGGCTTCTATCTTTCTGATTCAATTTATATAAAATTTCATTCCTTTATTAAAAACACAGTAAGTTGATATAGTCTTTGGAAAACTGTATTAAAAGAACAAATCAAATTAAATTCCTTTTCATTTAAGACTGACCCTTCAATGAAGACTTAGCTTCATGAGCAATTTTGATACTGATTAGACTTGAGGAGATTCAAGGAAACTATCAAACATAAACTGATTAGCATGATCTTACTAAAATGAGTCAGCATCTTTGACAATCATAATATCAACTTATTCTTCTACCAGAGAGGTAGAAGTTGCAAAGAGATTAATTTAGGCTTGTTATTGGTTGGGGGGGGGATTCTTAACTAGAATTCTTAACTTAATTAGAGTTCACAAGTGAAATGACTTACCTACAGAGGTGGTAGCTTCCTCCTCTTTGGAAGCTTTGAAGCAGTGATTGGATAGCCACTTGTGTTATAGTGGAGATTCCTTTGTGTGGGGATTGGACTAGATGGTTCCTGAATTCCCTTCTAATTTGTAAATAAAGATTCAGTGATTCTGTGTATAATTAGAGGATATGAACATACAGATTAATTTAATTACTTCAATACCTGATTTCCTAGGACCTATTTATATTTATTAGCCTGAACTTGATTGTTTTTACGTCTATTAGTGATCTGTGCAAATGATTTCCCATAAACAAATTACACACACATACACACACACACACATACTGATGTGCTCATGTACACAGACAAACACACCCACATTTATTTTTCCTTCTTGGAGGAAAGACATTGTGACTCAGTATTTTGCCAATGTGATACCCACAGCAGCTGCTATGAATATGCAGGTGTATTCTCAGGTTTGAATCTCAAGATATAACAGCCTCTCTTCTTTGCAGACAAACTTAAAATATTTATTCAAACACCTGTCAGCCAAATTCATCAGAGTAACAAAGAATTCTATACACATTGCCAATTTAGGGAACACCAGCACCCCAAGTATTTTCTTCTAAGAGAAAGTGCATGCATATCATCAATGCAGGGAACACAAACATCCCAAGCCTTCCCTCTGTTAGGCCTCCCTACAAAATAAGTTCCCTTAGGAAAAATCACTCACACTAGCTGCTCTTCTCTGCTCTGCCTGCTCTCTCTCCTACCTCCATCTCACTCCCTCCAGCCCTGCCTCACCCACACTTCCTGCTCCACCTCTTTCTGTTTAACCTGTTTCACAAGCTCCTGCCACCTCAGGCTCATGTGATGACTCAGACTCAAAGCAGGTCACACAGGCCTATTAATATTCAGGAAAGATCTTCCCATTCCATTAACAATACATCAACCCTCAGTAGAATAGAATGGAAAGAATCAGAAATAATATTGTTAATTGACTTCAAATGATACCATCAAATAAAGACTGCAAAAAAAAATGAGGATCAGGTTATGGTGGTAGAATAGGCCAGATTAAAAACAGGCATTCCAGAGTCCAGGTAGACCCAGTAACTTGGATGAAAGCTGGGTTTTGGAACATGTGAACAAGACCAAGTATTGTTTATTCTAAAGAGTGACATAAATAGAAGACTGATTAAAAGCCAAGTAATTTTATAGGAAGAAAGGGAATGAGTATCATTGACAAAATCCAAACTAAGTTGAAGATGCAAGATGTCTGTCCAAGGAGGGTCAAGCAGTCAACTGATGGAAGTCAAAACATCTGGAAATTGGTATATAGATCTCAAGGACATAAAATCCAGTGCCTGAAGAGAATGGGGTATCAGGAAGGCTATCAATTCTAGAGGTAGGTGAGGGAGGAGAAAGAACTTTTGAGCTATTGGTGAACCTGTAAATGTGTACAACCATTCTGGAAAGAATTTGGAATTATGCCAAAAAAGTTACTAAAGAATTCATACATGTCCTGTGATCCAGCTGTATCATTGATAGACCTATAGCCAAGAGACAGTAAAGAAAATGGGAAAAGGTCCTTTATAAAAATATTCATGTAAATATTCACTTCATGATGGCAAAACAACAACAGGAAACTAAAGGAATGCTCATTAATTGAAGAATAACTGAATAAATTGTAGAATATAAATGTAATAAAGTAACATTGTGCTTTAAGAAATGAGAAAATAGATGATTTTGAAAAGAAATGGATTTCACCAACTGATGAAGAATAAAGTAAACATAAAGACTTCATACTAAAATGTCAATAATAATTTTGAAGACTTCTGTAAAATGATAAAAAATGAAATGAAGAGAAACAGAACAATCTATAACAATAACCAGAATACCCATGATAAAATGCACTCTCCATCTCCTGATGGAGAGGTGATGGATTTAACCTTCCAATTCTAGTCATCTCTCTATCACTTAATAGGTGTGTAATTGTTTGTGTGTGTGTGTGTGTGTGTGTGTGTGACATTAAGATTTTTAAGTCTCTGAACCTCTGTTCACTTGTAAAATGAAAGAAATAATGCTCAATTCTTGTAATAAATAATGTATGAAAAATTCTCCGTATGTTTTTTGTTTTTGCTTTTGTTCTCTCTGGCTTGGTCAATCTAAATTCAGTAGCCACTTACTGATATAATGAGTCTGACCTCATTGCTGATGAGTAGTGAAGCTTTGATTTGCTCCATTTCTGACTTGTATTTATTTGTTCCTCTTTAGGTTCCCTTATGGTCTCTTATAATAGTAATGGGAATTTGATCATCTTCTTTGCCCCTTAATAAGCCTAAGGAATTTGAAGACTTTCCCTGCTTTGAAAATATGCTCTGTCCCCTAATAAGCTGAATGTAATCACATGGGGTCTGTGGTGGGAGGTGTTTGCTAGAGGGTGGAGTGGAGCCCACAGGAAGCTGGGAGTCAGATATTATGGCTCTCTGTGTTGTTGTGTTATTAACTTCTTTGCTACTATGATGGAATCAGCTTACTGGTTTTGGGATTGGTTTTCTGGTGTCTTAATGAATGTTTTGATTTTGTCTTCTATATGGAGAGTCTCTCATATTTTGTAATTGAGCACCATGGTCATGGGTGCTGTGAATATTGCATTGGTGCTACACCCCTTTACTCTTAGGAGTTCATCATTGGTGCTAGACTTATTAAGGCTGTCTCTTCAACCTTAGTTTATGTTGGCTCAGAACTCCTGACTCAAGCTCTCCACTATCCTCAGCCTCCCCATTATCAAGTGTATGCAACTGTGCCTGATCTACATAAATATAAGGTATTAAGTAATGAAAGGATCTCTTCAGTACTGTTGGTAGAAATAATTTGAATGCTTGTTATATGATCAAATCTATTTTTGCTTCAACCAATAACAACTGAATTTTAAAAATATACTCCTTTGAAGGAAGAGGAGTAACCTAAAGAGGAATCATCAAAAGAGAACTTGAGAAATACATTGAGCTTATTAACCAAATTATAATTACCTAATATCTTCGTATTTTGTAGTATAATTTGCATTCAATGTCCTGCTGTCAATTCAGTTGAATAAAAGATATCTACTATATGCAACATGCTATGTCAGTGAGTTGGGAGCTAAAGAAACCCCCAGTCCAGAAACCTGAACTTGGTGAAAATTCCATGAAGAAGTTTGGTTTTTTTTTCTTTTACAAAAAGAAAGAGCAGTTCTGGGGACCTTTGTAGACAGTGACATGTTTCTCCATTGTTTTTCTTGCATTACATTAGCATATAACTATGTAGAGCTTTTCAGTTTATACAGTACTTTACATCACAGACCACGTGGCTATTATAGCAGAATTAGAACCAGATTCCAACCCAAACAATAAAGCAAAAAAAAAAATCAAGCCTCACAAACTGGGTAGAATCATCTTTAAAAACTAATTATAAACATATTTCTGGCAAAACAGACAGAAAGAGATAGATTAAAAGTAAGACAGAACTTCCAAAGGATTGAAGCCATTTGGAGTGAAGGAGACAAATGCGGTTTAAACCCTAGAGGAAGAACTTTTGGAATAAAGGTGGTATAGAATTGCTTTTTTTCTCTATAGAGTCAAGGAGAAAGGTGGGTTCAAATTAGCCTGGAACCACCAAAACCTCCATAGAAGGTGAAAAATAACTAGAAAACACATGTAGGAAGACCTAAAACCCATGAAAGGGACCTTTACATGATAAATTTAAAAAATTGTTTTTCAGAATCCAGGATCCTCACCCTTGTAGATGAATGAATAAATGAACAAAAATCCATTTATTAAACACTCAGCCATACACTAAAGCTACAAATGCAAAAGTGTGATAGTTCCTGTTCTTTAAGGACATTACTTTGGGAGGGTTGGAGTTGGGGGATGAAAGACTTAATGGATGTGGTGGTCAAGAAAAGTTATATAGTCAGGAAAGTAACAAAGATGGTTGGTGAATATTAATACACTTTGCAGAAGCAGTGACAGGTAGGTAGCAGTATTTGATTAAAGTTCTTAGAGCTAAGGGTAGAAAGGAGGAGGAAGGGTAGTTTCAGGACTTTGGAATAAAAACACATCTTACTGAAAGCACAATATTAGATTTTTAAGACTTCTTGAATTTTGTAGTTTTTCTGCTTTGTTTTATTACTTTAAAACCATTTAAATTTCACTATGATACAACCCTAAATCTGTTGAAGGCCAGTATTCTCAGTACTTCTTTGAAAATAGTCATAGGGCACCTGGTTGACTGAGCCCCACTGAATAAATGCATACTTTCATTCAAGAGGAGGAAAGCATATTCAGTGGTACCTATCACACACATATATCACTGAAGAAACACCTAAGCTCAGCATAACAATGTAAGTCTATTAAAAATGACTCATACAATGAATAATGATCTTTAAAATAACTTGCTTTCCTTAGTTTCCTCAGCTGTACAATAGGGAGACTAGTTGTTATGAGGATCAAAGTGGTTAATATTTATCATGTGTTTAGCACAGTTCATGGCACATAATAAATACTTAATGGAGTTTTCTTTGTTTCTTTTCTCTCATTCTTTCCTTCCCTCCTCCCCATCTTTTTCTTTTTTTTCTTTCTTTCATTCTTTTCCTTTCCCTTCCTTCCCTTCCTTCCTTTCCTTCCCTGTTAGGTCTCTGATACCTCACGTGGGGAGGAGACTCCTAAAGAGGGCCATTGATACTCCATGTGAGATGTGACAGGTTGAGCCGATCCTCAGCTAACAGGAGTGCACTTGATCACCTGGGGGCAGAATGCAAAGGCTGCACCTGTTTACAATAAGCAGGATAATCTCTCAGCCTTCGGGTGAGACACATTTGCTGTGGGGAGGGCATGACCAGGGGAGGGGCCCTAAGGGGCCCTGGAGAAAGGACTTAAATACAGGCTACCCAGAGGCAGAGGGAATCCAGTCCAGTCCAGCCACACCCAGATAGAGGATGAACTCTCAATAAAAGCTAGAAGCAAGTCCTGTGTCCTGAGTTTTTCTGTGCAGCTGTTTCTTCTGGAGTGGACGGGAGCCGGGGACACCCGAGGCCTGTTGAGGTGGGTATAGGTAAGCCCTATACATCCTGACCCAAAAAGATAACCCTCACCTGAATAAAAAACCTGTAACACTTCCCTTTCCTTTCCTTC
>CM053600.1:53621409-53632485 GCA_028646575.1 Pseudocheirus occidentalis
AAAACATATCCGGCAGGCTGTAAAAATATTGTAATCCCCATTTAATAGATAAGGAAACTTGGTCTCAGACAGTTGAAGTGTACCCTTTGTCACAAAGCAAGTGGCAGAATAATGATTCAAAGCTTTACCCGTAGCCACAAAGCAAGTGTCAGTGTAAGAATTCAAAGGACAAGATCAAAATCTTTTTGATCAATTACAGAAAGGGATAAGGGCTGACAAGGTCTTCTGACTTCCAAGTTTATTGTGCTTATCCACTTTAACAGTGATAAAGCTTTGCAAGGGTTTACCTAACCTAAGCAACAGATGCTAACTGTGCTTTCATTTATTCAGTCCAGACTGCTGTAATCAGAATGTTATTTCAGGGATACAGCAGTCTTTACAAAAGAGGTGGTGCATTTCATTTTAATTTTCATATGCTGTGCCTCTACATATAATTAGAAGAAATTAAATACGCTACACATACCACCACAAAGGAGGCCAAGAACTTGGCTTCCAGTAATTGGAATTACTTTTGGACCGAAAATTGTTCACTTTGTGAATGCTTCATTCAGAAACCTGTACTTGATACGTTTCAAAATCAACACTTGAGGTTCAATTTATTTCACTGCCTCCTCAAAAATGGTTGGACAGGAAAATGGGAAATCAGTTGGAAAGGATAACAGTCATGCACAGCAGGGAGCTGTACTCACTTCAAAACAAAACGGAAGGGAGCAGGAATCATTCATATAGATTGTCTGTGTCCTTTACCAAGAGTGAGGTAAGTAGTCAGTTGGAAAAGAAATGCTATGAATGGGAATTGGGGTTGGGGCAGAGTTGGGGGGAGCAGTGTAAGATTGAAATATAAGGAATAAATGAGTTTGATTGAGTGACATATAAAGAATTTTTAAAAAGTGAGAGGAAAGAGAGTTGTCTTGGCTACATGACTGTCAATTATTTACTTATATTGCAAGGCTGATTTAGATAGTTTAATTTGTTTTTCCTTCAAAAATTATTCTCATCCTCTGTCCCAGACCATTGCTACTGCCCTGGTACTTAAGTGCTGAAGATTAAAAGTGATGGAAAGCCATAGACTTTTATCCAATGTACTTTAAGATACACAAGGGAAGACTATGCAGCTTAACCTGAAGTTCCCTAAGATGGGAGTAAAAAGTGGCAAAAAAGAAAAAGATAACAGGATAAGTCTTTGCTCCAACAGACAACATTTCCAAACCATAGCCAATACCTCTAAAACCAGGACAGTATTAGAATCTCTTTCACTCCCAACCCCAACTTGGACAGCAGTTCGTGACTCCAAAGTTGGATTAGCAAAGAAAGACATGATGATGATGATGATAAAATTATCATTCTTGTTATTAACAAATACTAATTTTAGCATAGAACTTTATGGCTTGGGGTTCACTTTACCTATTATTTCACTTGGTCTTCACAACAACTCCATACCCATTTTACAGATGAGGAAATTGAGACTGACAGAAGTTCAATTCAATGACTTGCCTGGGATCACACAGCTAAGAAATATCTGACATATTATTTGAACTCAGAGTATCCCAACTTCAAGTCCAGTCTTCTCTCTACCATGCCATCTTGCTGGATAGGACACAACCAGGGATAACTTAGAAACCCCAGACACAAAGGAAGAAGGAGCACTCAGTGTTTTTGAGGACACTGTCCCCTCCCCAAGACTTGCTTCATCATCATTTTTTTCCTGAGTTTTTGGGTAGGATTTTGATTTGTTATCACTTCATAAATCAGGGCAGTTTTTGGATAAAGATGAGACAGAGGACTTTTTTTTAAAGGAGAAGTTGGACCTTACAGATTGTTCTAGGAAACTACAAGGAATGTCCCAGGCATAAAAGCTTCAAGAAAAGAGAAAGGGGGATAAGAAGGAGAAGGGTCCAAGTCCAGAGCCCATATAAACTGAGGTGGGACAATGATAATCTAAGAAAATCAGGGAGATTTTCTTGACTTTCCTGTGCTAGAGAGTCAAATAGAAAAATCAACAAGCATTTATTACATACTCACCATGTGCTAGGCATGGCGCTTGCTTCAGCCGTCTCCATCAGCATTGGAACAAAGTGTTTTCATCCTCCCATTCCACCAGGGAAGGATTTCATGCTCTTGGGGGTAGACCCCCATCCCCTAACTCACTAACACGTTTATGACTTGTTGCTTACCCTAAATCTCGTTCAGCCAGTCTGCCAAGTCAGTTTTCCGGGATGTGACCTCCACACATGCTATAGTTTCTGGGAGCCACACGTGAGATAATAATAATAGTACATACCTAACATTTGTAGAGTGATTTAAGACAAGCAAATTGAGAAATGTTATCTTACTCTATTCTTATAAAAACTCTGGGAAGTAGGTGCTATTATTATTATTCCCATTTTACAGGTGAGAAAACTGAGGAATAAGAGACATTATATCACACAACCAGTAAGAATCTGAGATTTATATTAAAAATACTTTTATTCCCAGAGGCAGCTAAAAGACAGAGTGACTAAAATGACTGACTTTGAATCGAGACCTGAGTTTAAATCCTGCATAAAACACTTCCTTGCTGTGTGACTCTGGGTAAATCATTTAACTTCTCTCAATCTCAGTTTCCACATCTGTAAAATGGGGAAAATAATAGTCACTACCTAAAGAGTTGTTGTGAAGATCATACGAGATGCTGTATGGAAAGTGCTTCGTAAAACTTAAAATCTGATATAAATGCAAGCTACTGTTATTTCCCAGCAGGTACTAATCATCCTAATACACATCAGGGAGCAAAGAGAGGACCATGTAGAATTTAAATTCTTGCCAAAAAAGTGGGAAATTAACCTTCAGATAACAGAGAGTTAATTGTCTTTCAGCTCACCAAGTCCAGGCATGGCAATTAGAAAAATCAAAGAAAACCCTCCAGCATCCCTGCTGGATCCCACAATGCTACAGATGTACACAAGAAGTTCTGCAGGTTGAATTTTTCCAGAACTGAGTTTCTCGGCATGTTCTGCCTTGATAAAGGTTTTAAGACTGATGAATAGAATGTGAATATAATTAAACCCTTTTCAGATAATAGTATAATACTATATTCTCTAAGGATAGGCAGTACTATAGCTGAGTGCATTTCATCCATTTACATACATATGTTCAAATTCATTTCAATGATTCACAGTGATTATTATTCCCAAGACCCCATTTTATACTTCCAAACTTAGCAAAGCTTTGAACTGGGACCCAAATAAAGGAGGTTAAGGCATGGAAGGATGGTTAGTGATATAGTAAAAGTGTGACAGAAAAAGAAAGAAGGAGCTGTCCCAGTCTCAAAAAACTTCTAAAATATATTTTTGGTTTTGGAACTCAAAGATTAGCATATTACTATGTATGATTCAAGGGTTTTCATCCAAAACTTAAAAAAAAATTCATAGGATTGTAATAACTTTGTGACACAAAAGGAGGTGGTAATACACTACTTTTTGTCCAGTTTTGTTAACACTGATTCCTTATCCTAGTTCCATGATGCTGCCTCCTTTCCCTTATAAAACTTTCAGCTGATGGTTTTCAGAAATTGCATTATAAGTAGTTTTTTAGGCATTATATTTTAGGAAGGATATTAATGTGCTGATTGTAGCCAGAGTAGTGACCTGTATAGTGAGGAAATTGGAAATTATAACAACAATTTACACATCTGGTAAGTGTCAGATGCAGCAGAATTCAAACCCAGGTCTTCATCACTTCCATACCTGCTCTCTGTCTATGGCATGCTGCTCCTCTGAAGAAGAATAATGACACATATTATGTAATGCTTTTATGTTTGCGAAACACTTGTTACCTGTTATTTCCTTTGATCCTCATAATGATCCTGTGAGAGATATGCTATTGTAGTTCAGTCATGTCCAACCCTTCAAGACCCTCTTTGGGGTTTTCTTTTTCCTTTCCTTTTCTTTTTTTTTAACAAAAATATTTATTTAGTTTTAGTATTTTAGTATTTACCATTCATTTCCACAAGATTTAAATCTCAAATATCTCCCCATATTTCCCTTCCCTTCATGCTGAGATGGCATGCATTCTGATTACCCCTTCACCCAGTCTGCCTTCACTTCTATCTCCCTCCCCTACCCCCTTTCTTTCTTGTAGGGCAAGACAGATTTCTATATCCAATTGCCTGTATATCTTATTTCCAAGTTGCATGTCAAAACAATTTTCAACATTTGTTTTTTTTTTAACTTTGGGTTCCAAATTCTCTCCTTTCTTCCCTCCCTACCCACCCTAATTGAGAAAGCAAACAATTCAATATGAGTTATACATGTGTAGTTATGCAAAAACACTTCCATAATGGTCCCACCCTCCACTTAATCCTATTTTTTCCTTTGACCCTGTCCCTCATTAAAAGTGTTTGATTCTGACTCCTTTACCCCCAATTTGTCCTCCCTTCTATCATGCCCCACTTCTTATTTCCTTTCACCTTGCTTTCCTGTAGAGTAAAATACCCAACTGAATGTGTATGTTATTTCCACCTTAAGCAAATTTGATGAGGGTAAAGTTCACTCATTCTCTCTCACCTCCCCCCTCTTCTCCTCTATTGTGAAACCATTGCTTGCCTTTTTTATGTGAGATAATTTATCCCATTCTATCTTTCCATTTTCCTCCTCCCAATACATTTGTGTCTCATACCTTAATTATATGTTTTAGTATCATCCTGTTCTCTCTCTCTCTCTCTCTCTCACTCCCTCTCCATTTCTGCTTTTTAAGACATTCTTCTCCTCATTGGTTTCTTGGACTTCTTTTACCATTTTGTCTTGTCTCTTTTTTAAGGTGTTATTTTTTTCAGTGTTGGGGGGGGTCTCTTTTACTAAGCTTTTGACTCAATTTTCATGATTTTCTTGCATCACTCTCTTTTCCTTATTTTTTCTCTACTTCTCTTACTTTTTTTCTTTACTTAAAATCGTTTTTGAACTCTTCCACGTTCTTCAACCAATTCATATTTTCCTTGGAGGCTTTGAATGTAGGAGCTTTGACTGTGTTGTCTTCTTCTGGTTGTATGTTTTCATATTCTTTTTAACCAAAGTATGATTCTATAGTCTGACAATTTTACTCTTTTTGCTTATCTTCCCAGTCATTTATTTGACTTTCTATCTTTTTGTTAATGTACACTCTGCTTCCAGTAGGTTTGGGGATGGGAGTGGCTTCAGTGGTTTTGTTTCAGCCACTCGATCCCCTGCCATCTGTGGGCTCAGAGCTCTGGAAGCACCCACTGCTTCTGCTTCTGCTGCCACTGTTGCCATCTCTGTTGCCCCAGTGTTGGGACTGGACTAAGTTGCTCTTTCACTCAGGCCCCACAGTGTTTTCCCACTCACCTTTTATACTTTCTTTGGTGTTTGCATGTTAAGATGTCTGGAAACTGCTGCAGCTACTATTGATTCAGATCTCTAAGGCCTGCTCCAGCCTTGTTTGTGCTGGTGAGGCTCATGACAGACTGAATTCCACTCCCAGTTGGGTGCAGTATACTCTTCCTAACGACCTTCCAGGTTGTCTCAGGCTGGAGATGTGTTTCATTCTGTCATTTTGTGGATTCTGTAACTCTAGAATTTGTTTAGAGTATTTTTTAAACAGTTATTTGGAGTGATTTGTGGGAGAGCTCAAGCAAGTCCCTGCTTTTACTCTGTGGTCGAGGGCCAGTTTCTGACCTGGTCCATACATAGGAAGAGTCTGGTCCAGGATTTCTTCCAAGGCAGCTCCCCGTGAAAAGCTATATTATATCTTAAGATTGGCTCACCATCTCTTCCTCACTTGCAGGAGTTTGGGACGTGATAATCGATTAGTGACTCAGACATAGATGCATGCAAGGGAACAAAGACATTAAAACATGGATGTATATAAGTGAATAAGGACAGTAAAACGTACAGATGTACATAAATGAGCAAGGACACTAAATATTATCCCATGGGAACCTAAGAGATAATTGCTTTACATTCACTATATAAACCCTGCTCTCTGATCAATAAATGGGAACTGCTATGAGGGATCCTGCCTGGCTCATTTCCAATCATTCCACACTCTTCAGTTTGGCCCATGCCCATTTTGGTGCAGTCATCACTCTGCCATCTTGGCTCTACCCTATTTGGGTTTCCTTGGCAAAGATGCTAGAGTGGTTTGCCTTTTCATTCTTAGCTCATTTTATAGATGAGGAACTGGGGCAAACAGGGTTAAGTGAATTGCCCAGTGTCATACAGTTAGTAAGTATTTGAGGTCAGATTTGAACTCAGGTCCTCCTGACTCCAGGTCTGGCACTCTATCTCTGGCACCACATGTAGATGCCCAATTTGACAGAAGAGGAAACTAAGTCTCAGAAATTTGCAAGATTTCCCTGGGATTATGTAGCTAGTAAATATCTGAGAGAGGGTTTGAATCTGGGTCTTCCTAATCCTAAATTCAATGTATTAGATATTTCATAATGGCAATTCTCTATAAAAGCCCTTTTATTTTTATATTCAACCCTCCTTTCCAGAAGCTGAGAGATCAAGGGACTTGTCCAGGGTGACAATGAGGATAGTGATAGTTATGAAAGCTAACAGTTATATAACACATTAAATCCAGTACATATGTATAAATGTGTATATATGTATAAATGTACATATGTATAAATGTGTATATATGTATATATATATGCATGTCAATTCTACATATCTCTATCTAAACTTATATATGTGTTTATGTATGTGCTGTGTATGGTACTGTTTGGGTATGCAAAACACATCATAACACACATACACAGACACACATGGTGTCCCAAAAGTCTTAATGTAATCCAAGGTTATCGAAGCTATTAAATTGAACTAAGATTTTTTTGGGGGGATTGGAGGAACATTGTGTATATCTGATTATTCTACAGTGCCCTATAATGGCTCTTCCATTGTCCTGAGAATCTCTGCAATAAAGAAGTTAAAGGAGAGTAATGAGTACTGTATTTGTGCATTTTGTTGTTATTGTTGCTGTTTGTCCTTCCTTCTAGAAGAGGACCAATGATATTGCAAGGGTGTATATGACTTGGATTTAAGTGAGGCAGAGCCCCACAAAATCATTGGCCTCATTATCTTCCCCAGAGTCATCAAAGTCCAGTGGCAAGACAAAAGTCAAATGACTGGCTACGGCCTTGGACACAGTGAGTAACCTTGGCTTTTTTAAGCATTTGTATGATGCAACACCCATTCTATGAGTAAGGGCTAGGTAAGCATTGAGACAAAAGATGGCCTAATTTCCCATCAACAAAATTATCATGCATTTTAAAGTTTTTTCATGTAGGTTTGTTCTACTTGACTACAGAGAGCAGAACTAGGATCCACTTCTCAGTCAAAGAGGAGGCAGGCTTTTATGCAATACAAGATAAGCTTTTCTAATGCATAGAAATGTCCCAAAGAGGAGGGGGATGCCTCATGAGGTAGCAATTTACCTGTCACTGGAGGTATTTAAAAGGAAGCTCAATAACGTTAGAGTGATCCTATAAATGGTATTCATACTTTAGAAGAGACTTTGACTAGATGACCTCAGAGATTCCTTTTAATTTTGAGATAACACCCTTGAAAAGGATCTTCTGAGCCTTATGAAATACTGAAATTTTGATTTCCTCTATTTACCATGTTATCAAAAGAAAGTTAGCTAGTCAAATATCTGTACTTGCCAGCTATTTTAAAATCATCTGAGTGTTTAAAAGTATATTTGCCTTTCATTAGAGTACCACTTGATCTACATTACATCATACAAAATTCAGTTCTGCCAAAATTGAATGTAGCATACCAGACCTAATTGATCTCAGTCTGATTGTGAAACAGTGTTCTAGGTAACCTGGTGTAGAGAGCGTTAGACCTGGAATCAGGAAGACCTGAATTAAAATCTGACCTGAGATGTTCACTACGTGTATGACCCTTTGCAAGCCACTTAATCTTTCTTTTGCCTCAGTTCCGTCATCTATAGAACGAGGATTGTAGTAGTACCCATCAGTCAGAGTTGTTGTGAAAATAAAGTGAGATAATATTTGTTTGAAAACACTTTGAAAACCTTAAAGTGCTAGATCCTTGTTAGCGATGATGGTGATGGTGATGATGATGATGATACAGGGGAAAAGTTGCTTATTCCTCCTCTAACCTATAAAAAATTCAGGGATAGAGTGAGGGGAAAGTGAAGAATGTGCTTTAATGGCCCAGAAATCCAGGGGGATCCAAGAAGACTTCTACTTTACATAATCAAATGTAACATCTGAGACTGAATTGTAAATCATTTTTAAAGGATATTTATGAAAAATGGCATAGGGTGGCAATCCATAACCCAAGTGAATGACTTTTAAGTCAGGGACGAGTTCTCATCATATATACGTGGTATAAGAAAATACTTCTGGATCAGACATTTCAAGTATGGACAAATGTTTATACTAAATAACACACATATGTGGGTAACTGTCACATATGTGACTGTTTTGCTGGATTGTTGCATTCCTGGATTCTACAAATGGAATCTCTGTAGAAGGCTCCCTCTTTTTCCCCCTATCTCCCCTATGGAAATTTATGTGAGTGTATATAAGATAAATGTCCATGTGTATATCCACTTCTTGCATGTAATATCAATGATATCTTTTAAATCTGACCAAAAGCCAAGCCAGCTCTTTTTTTAACCACCATCCCAATCTCCAACCAATTAAGATATTAAAAATCTTTGAAGCACAGAACTGGAAACATTGGCAATAAGATAACATCTTGTTCTCACAATTTAAAATGCCTGAAATTTCAAATGGGGGATCCAGAAGTTAAAAGTCAGGGATTTCTCTGTAAAGTGAACCCCCAAATTATTAAAAAAACAAAGCCTGAATACTTATAGTTCTTATTTTTTCTACATATGTTTTCCGTTAGCCTGTGACTACGGAGGATTGAAGAAGACTTGAACCTTGTTTAGAATAACTTAAGTAGGTATAATTGGCAAAGGAACCATGGGACCAAGACATCTTCATCTTACTTTAATTAAGAACTAGTGCCTATGGAGCAATGTACCTTTGGTGAGCTGCTGGATTAAAGTAAACCAAGGACAAGTCACTGTATGTATGTTGCTTGACAGTGTGACATAGTGGACGTTAGAGTCAACAAAATTTCTATTTGAGCCCTGCTTTAGATACTAGCTGTGAGACTCTGGTCAGGTAATTTACCCTCCGTTATCTGAAGTTTCCTTGCTTATTAAATGAGGATAGTAATAGCATATCTCTCCAACTGTTTTCGTGAGGCTCAAATGGAATAATCTATGTAATGAACTTTGTAAAATTTAAAGTGATTTAATGAGAGACACAGTGGATAGTGATCAGCCTCTAAAATCGGGAAGACAAGTTCAAGTCCTGCTTCTAACAAATACTGGCTGTGTGACACTGGGCGAGTTATTTAACCTCTCAGTGCCCCAGGAATTTTCTAAGACAATAAGTTACAGAAAAGGTACAGACTTGCATTCTTAGAGGGAATATCTTCATCTGGGAGTTCCCTGTGTCAAGGAAATCATAGGTCTAGTTCCTATTCCTAAATTTCTATATTATATGAGCTTCTATTTTGTACCTACATATGTATCATTTATCAAACTATTTTCAATCATCCATTGATTTCCACCATCTATCAGTCTATTGATCATATTTCAATCTATCATTATCTATTTTCTGTCTCTCTCACCTTTCATAAATCTGTTGATCATCTATACATTGGTCAGCTATCTCTTATCTATCTCTTATCTGTCTACTAATATTGTAACATCAACTAATAGTACCATTAATATAATTTCATATTTTTCAAGTTCCAAGTGCCATTTCTTTGAGAATTTCCCTTTAACAATGTGTTTTCACCACCAGCACTCTGCACCACACTGACCTCCTTTAAACAACAGGTCCATATATTAAGTACAGTCTACAATCATCATTCAATCAATATATCCAATTTCTAGACTGCTCTCTAATCTTATTAGGCACTTTTAAAAACTGTATGATCACCAGCAGGCCATTAAATAACTGTTCACAGTATAGCCTCTTTAAACTAATATCTATTCATTCATAATGGTGTGTAAATTGAAGCAAGCAGCATTCTTTGGCACAGCAGATAGAATTTTTCCACTAAAGGTGTTCATTTTATTCAATTTGTAGATAATATTTCAAAGCCCATAGAAGTACTGTCTCAAAAGATCATTAAGTTATGAGCTTTCTCAGATAACCTTTCGATATGTTTTGCAAACTAGTTTTAAAGAAGGGTGGCAAACACTATGTATTCTCTTTAGATGATTTTTAAACAGAACTTGATGACTTCTGAAATCCATGCCTACAATTTTGGAAGTCAAAGAATATATGGTAACTTACTGAGAGACAATTCCATGTCTTAATGAGTGATGCATGGTTATTCACTGAAATAAAGACATAGATCTCTGATGAAGGACAGACATGAAGACATAATGAAGTGAAATGTTGGTAGAGAGATATCAAAAGGAATTTATTGTGCAATTTCCTCTAATGACATTCAATATTCAATGAACCTAAGTGAAAACCAAGTTAGATATGGTCAATGTAAGAAAAATGATAAGCAAATTGTAATGAGATAAGGATTGTGTTGCACTGGGAAGAACACAAGACTCACAGTCAGGGGAGCTGGATTTTAATTCTTTCTCTGATGATTACTAAATATGTCATTATACCTAAGAGCCTTAGCTTCAGCAATCCTCAGTTTCCTTATCTATAAAATGGAGATAAAATTTATATGAGCTACATATCTGAGTTCTTTTGAGAGAAACACCTTGTAAACCTTAAAGTGCTATAGGAATGCTCTTAGAGGTAAACTATGGTCACTTGGAAAGTAAATTACATAAGTGATTTGACCATATGATTGAAAATTCAATCCCCATAGCTAGTCCTTCAGGAAAGAAGAAAGCAAGGAAATTGATTCACAAGGGGAAATTGAGGTCAGTTCTAACTGATGTGGGGTTCTTTTCTTTCAATTTATTTATTTATTTTTAGTTTTCAACATTCATTTCCACAAGATTTTGAATTATAAAATATCTCCCTGTCTTTCCCCTATCCCCACCCCAAGA
>CM053600.1:53632985-53659659 GCA_028646575.1 Pseudocheirus occidentalis
TGAAGAGCCCCGCCTGCTGCGCTGCCTGTAGTGCTTTCTGTCTTGTGGAGAGTTTTGGAGCTTGAAAATCTGTTTAGCGTCCCATTTTATGAGTTTTTTAGCGTGTTTGTGTGGTAGCTGTGGTGCTTTGATGCTTCTATGCCGCCATCTTGGCTCCGCCCCCCCTGAATCTCTTTTTGTAAGTATTTTAGGAATATTTTATTGATGTTTTCTCTTTCTCTCTCTGTCTCTTTGTCTCTCTTTCTCCTTTGAATTTCTATAATTAGTCACTGAGGGAACTGAGAAGATTAGAACAGCAAGCAGTTAATTGTGGGAACTGAGTGAACCACACTGACTCCAACTTGTGACTCAATTCTGGAGCTAGCTTCATTTCTATTCAATTATGGGTCTAGTCCAAATTCTGTCTTGTGAGATAATTTTATTAAATTGTGGGAATTGGGGAAAAAAACTTTATTAAATTGTGGGAACTGGCAGAATTTTATTGCATTATTTGAACCTAGTCCTGCATGGTAGGGAAGCTGGACCACCCTTATCTGCTACTTATAGACCCATAACTAAAGACCTAGGTTATATTGACCGGAAACTCAGTCACATCCAAAGACTGACGCAAGGAGTTTTCTCACAATTGCACATAACAAGCACCCCATATGTCTTATCTGAAAACTGGAACCCGACTGATTAATCAGTTATTGTTTCCATGTTCCTTTGATTGCTCATAGATACTTGGAGTGAGTGGGCCACCTCTTTTTCTGATTTCAGGAAATTTCACCTGCTTGCTCTCCTCCTCCCAACTTGGAAAGTCCCTAGTTTTTCTTCCAATAAGAAATTAGAGGGGTGGCTAGTTGGTGCAGTGAATAGAGCACTGGCCCTGGAGTCAAGAGTACCTGAGTTCAAATCCAGCCTCAGACACTTAACACAAAAAAACCAGCTGTGTGACCTTGGGCAAGTCACTTAACCCCAACTGCCCTCCAAAAAAGCAAAAAAAAAAAAATCCAATTAGAAATTAGATTACCTATCATTGCACTGTTTCCTTTTAATTAATTGTTCTCATTTGATTAGTTGTTTTTAATGTATAAAAAGTCTGTGTCCCTCTGAATTTGGGGTCCAGCCCTAAGACGAAGAATGGTCCTGGTCCTGATTTGTTAGGTAATTGACATTCATTGATTAATGAATCAATATCTTCAGAAGATGGAGCATTTAGTTCCTCAGTCATTTCATCTTTTACCCACCAGCACAATAATTCTCACCCCTCCCTCACAAACCATTCTTTGTAACAAATAAATATGATACAAGAGAACAATTCAACACATTTAGCCACATCTGAAAATGTGCATCTCTTTCTGTTCCTTTAGTCCATTATTTCTACCAAGAATTAAGGAGCATATTTCAACATCAATATTTAGAGATTTTGATTGTTTATTGCATCAATGGAAATCCTGAAGTCTTTTGTGAGAGTCAGGATATAAACTGTCCTCTTAAGTATACTTACATCATTTTGCATCAATTCATCCAGGTCTTATAATTTTTTCGTCTGAATCAATCAGATTTATAATTTCTTGTAATTGATACTATGCCATAATATTTTTCAGTTTTCTTTTTTTTCTTTGAATTTTTAGATTTGGGGGATAAAAACCAAGGATTGGCCTCACTAGGTCAAAAAATATGCACAAATCAATACTTTTGTGGTATGATTCTAAGTTGCTTTCCAGAATGGTTTGAGCAATTCACCATTCCACCAGTAATGCCTTAGTACACCCATGTTCCAACAGTACCTCTAGAAATTTCCATTTTATTTTTTTATCATCATTGTGAACCTGATAGATATAAAAGGGGACCTTCAGAGTTTTTTAAAATTTATTTTCTTCTTAGTAATTTGTAGCATTTTTTTCATATGATGTTGACAACTTTAAAGTTGCCAACTTTAAAAACTATCTTTTCATATCCTTTGACTAGCTATTGAGAAATAGTTCTTGCTCTTACACATTTGTTTTTATTCCTTATACATTTGGAATATCAGACCTTTATCACAGCAATTTATCACAGGAAAAAAGTGATTTTTTCCCAGTTAACCTTTTTTTCCTTTTTAAATGGTTTTCTTATAGTCTAATAGCAAGCACATAGCTTAGTGAATTTGTGGCACCGGGTTAAGTTTTGGTTAAGTTTTTGAACCTTGGCTTTCAAATCTATAGAATGGGAATATCCTTTCTGTAAATCTCACAGAGTTGTTGTGAAGCTTGAACTAAATGTATTTCAAAATATGCAAAGTATTATGCTAATGAGAAGTATTATTATTGTGAAAGTGACATGGGTGGTCGCTATACTTGTGGTGCCATGGAAGCAATAGTGGACAACATTTGGCATATGTCCTTGTTTTCTGCAAATTTCAGGAAAGACAGATGCAAGTTAATTAACTAACCAGAATGGGAATACAATACAATTTGTCTTCCAGGTGGCACTACATTTGAGCCAACAGTAATGTGTCTCTCTTTCCGGTTTTTTTTTTTACTATGTCAGAGTTTATGCTTTCCCCAAAACTGCAATATCCCCACTGCTCATCAGAGTGCACTTTGTAGCAAGTTCTTCCACTACTTCCCTTTTCATCACCCTGAGGTCTCCAAGGTCTCTTTGGGAACACTTCTGGTATCAATTTGATATATGGTTTTTTAAAAAAAATTTGTTTGTTTTTGGTGTGATGGGGGTAGAATAGCACTCTGAAATGTGAGAATGACTTAAAAATTCTATTTGGTTTAAAGCCCTGCATTTGGGAAATCTGCTAAAAATATACGCACCTCATTCATAAGATCCTGATGAGAATTAACTTTTTAGTGAACACATGATTTATGAGAGCACAGTAAAGTAATTAATTGTAAATTGAACTGTTCTATAGCAAAACTGTTAAGAAACAGTTTCAGCTGATCATCTTTACCAATAATCCTCCTGACACAGGAAGGATTAGGAAAAGAGGTTTCTCGGAAGTAACCTACAAGAATCAACACTGCAGTAGTCAGAGAAAATAAAGAGAAAGCCATAGCTTTTAGGATCTATTTTCTTCTCAATATCAACTGTAGTTGAGGTCAATATCACCACAGCTGCCAGGATGACTTCTCCCCAAATCCAAGTCTTGCATTGTAACCCTAGTCTATTTCACTCTGACAGAAGCTGGCCTCTTGCATTTTCCCCCAGAATTCCCCCCACAGTTCTTTAAGATCTGTCCTTCTATATTGCCACTTTGGACCACAGACATAGTAGCAATAGGGCCAGCAGTCAAGCATTAAGCAGCACTTGAGTTGGTAGTCTGTTCCACCAGAAACATGGAAAGAATGACTTGGAACTGGTGACCAGAATTCTCTTCAAGGGCTGAAAAAAAAGGAAAACTCAGGGGCGTTTGGGGTATACATGTTCTTATACTGCTTTCCTTTTTACCTCCCTGCATTTCATTGATTTATATATTGATTTATATATATTGATTGATACCTCCATTGATTTCTTTTCCTATCTTTAAGCATTCTTGGAGAGTATTCATTATAGAATCTCCAGTGACATTATTTTAAATGCTTTCTTCAGTTTATAAAACTGGAGGTTAATTCTGATATATGTTTTTTTTTGAAGAAAATGATAAATCATACTTTTATGACCTAGCCCTCATCTACCTTTCCAGTCTTTTTATACCTTACTTCTCAGTGACATTGGCCTCCATCTGGTCCATGAATAAGACACTCTTCCCACTCTGCTCTGGGGATTTTGTCTGACTCTCCCCCTGCCTGTAAGACTCTCTTTTATCTGCTCCATGTGCTGGCCTTCCTGGCTTCCTTTAAGTCCCGACTAAGATCCCATCTTTTACTAAAAGTCTTTTTCAACCCCTCTTAATTCTAGTGCCTTCCTTTTGTTAATTATTTTCCTATTTATCCTGTATATAGCATACTTTGTACATTTTTATTTGATTTTGTCCCCTCCCCTATTATTTATAAGCTCCTTTAGGGTCTGTCTTTTGCCTTTTTTTGTATCCCCAGTACTAAGCACAAAGCCCAGCCCAGAGTAGGAGTTTTAACATATGCTTATGCATTGTTTGATTTTCAAATGAGAAATAATTTTCAAAATGATCTTAATCTGCTGAAATTTTAAGTCAACTAAAAGAAAATGTTAGTAGGAGATCAGTTGTCAGTCCCTTCATTTGACAGATATGGAAACTGTGACCCTAATCAAGAAGGTTACTTATCCAAGGCCACAAATCTAGTTAGTGACAGAGTTGGGAGCAGAGCCAGAGTTTCCTAGATCAGAAGCAGTGCTCTATCTACCATTTGTTTACCAACCAATTTGGGGATCATAGTCAAGAAATATGAACATTAGAATTCAGTTTTGGATAACCCCTAGGTTTTGTTGGAGACATTAGCTTAGAATAAGGTTTTGTTTTACTATCCTCCTTCACTTTAATGTTTATTTCCTTAGAACTTCCTGTCAATTCTTTTGATTAAGATTTTTAAAAAAATCTCTACCAGAAGCATTTTTTCCTATTTTTACTGTGGTTAGCATTGAAAGGTAAATTATTTTAAATCTTGTTTTCAAAATCCTATCTCATAATTTATAAACTACCTTGATGGTTTTTCCTGGGAAGATGTCATTTTAAATATTGAAAATAAGATATAACTTGATCATAGACTATATTGCAGTTAGCAGTACTGACCTAGGAGCAAGGAGACCTGGATTCTAGTCTTGCCTTTGTAAAATTTACCTGTGTAGCCTCAATATAATTGGTCTGATTCTCTGGGTCTCACTTTCCTTTTCTGTCAAATGAGAGGTTATAATAGACGGTCCTTAAGGTCCTTTTAAATCCTAAATATTAAGATTCTATTTAACAAGCACATTATGAGAGAAAGTAAAGAACTTCACTTTTAGAAGAAACACTACTGTCTTTTAGTTAAGAAAGTCTTCATAGAAGAAATGGAATTTTTGGACCTACTTGTGTTTTAGAAAAAAGGGACAATTAATATGGGACATAGAATATAATTTAAATTTAGATGGTCAGCAAACTTTTCTGGAAGGGCTAAAGGAGTAGGTCCCCATGAGGATTAGCCCAAAGAATTGAAGACAAGAGCAGAAATGGAGTCATTTATGGAGCCTTTCCTGTGAGTAAAGCATTAAATTTGCACCTTTTGGTCTTGATCTGAGGTAAAGAATACCAGATTTGAAATCAGCAGATTTTATTTCAAATCCTGGTTTAGCTACTTACTACCTGTGTGGCCTTAAGCAAGTCACAAAGCATTTTTGAGTTCCAGTTCCTTTCAATTTTAGAATGAGAGGGATAAACTAGAGGGTTTTTTTTAATGTCTCTGGTTCTAAAACTATTGCCCTACAGTATCAATCAATAAACTTTCATTGAGTGCCTACTATGTGCTAGCAACTGTGCTAAGTGCTGAGGATATGAAAAAAGGTAAAAGATAGTTTTTGTTCTCAAGGAGCTCATTATGAAGGGGAGATGACTTACAAAAAATATGTACAAACAAGCTATATACACAGAATAAGTTGGAAATGATCAACAGAAGGAAGTCACTAGAATTAAGAAGGACCTGGAAAGGCTTCCTGTATAAAGTGGGATTTTAGCTGGAATTTGAAGGAAATTAGGAAAGTCAAGAGGCAGAGATGAGGAAAATGTCCAGCTTCAAGAGATGAAGTCAATGTCACTGGATATCCAAATGTAAGGAGGGCAGGGGGGCGGAAGTAAGGTGTGAGAAAGCTGGAAGGTGTGTATGTGGGCAGGTTATAAAGGGCTTTGAAGGCCAAGCAGAGGATTTTGAATTTGGTCCTAGAGGTTCCAGGGAACCACTGGAGTGTTATAAATAACAGTGGGGCTCAGTGACATGCTCAAACCTGTACTTTAGGAAGATCCCTTTGATAGCTGAGTGGAGGACAGACAGCATGGAAAGAGACTTCGTGGCAGAATAATTAACCATTGTAATGTTACAAGTATGAGGTGTTGAAGCTCTATAACAGGGTGGTGGCAAGAGAAGAAAAAATATATTCTAGAGATGTTATGAAATTGACAGGTCTTACCAACAGACTGAATTGGATTGACTGTGGAGAAGAGCAAGGATTTGAGGTTTTGAGCCTAGATGACAGGGAGGATGGTGAGACCTTCAATGGTAAGGGAACTGAATATGTGATCTCAGAAATGTCACTCAGTTTCTTAGCTCCCCAGGAAACTCTTAGAATGATAAATTACAGTTGTGCTAAGTGGAGAGAGTATCCACACAAGAAGTTCCCTGCAATGATTGAATCATAGGTGTGGTTGAAAAAAAGAGAGAAGAAAAAAATGGGTGATTGGGCAGGGAGAGTTTTAACAAGTATTTTTTTCTTCTGAATAAGCATGCTAAGCACCAATGAGGCAGTCTCTGCCAATTTTCTTGTAGTCACTATCCAAGGAGTAATCAAAGAAGGGAGAAAGCAAACGCTTATTGTAAAAATATTTGGTTACACATATGAATTCAATTAGGTTTATGGGGACACTAAGAGATATGTGCTCTATTTTTCACATGTGGAACTTTTTCATTTCAAGCCTGGCATGGTCCAGGTGGTTTTCTGACATGCCTGTGCACACACAAAAAAGGTTAGTGAACCCGGGACTGTTCTTGAGTGGAATTCATTTTTGAATTATTGCTTTGAATATTTTTCAAATGTTTTGAGTTATAAGGAGCTCTAAATATGATTCATCCAGTACTTTGATTTTTTTTCATTTTTATGCCCATGTGAATATTTTATGGCAAATTTAATCAACTTACATGAACTTTTTTTTTATTAAAGAAGAAATGCTTAGTGGTTGTGAACCTTTTAGAATCTCTTTAAGATGACCACCACGATGGAAATGTGAGGAGAATGGCTGTTTTTACTGGCCAGTTCAGTTACCCTTTTCCAGCCCTACCACAGAGACTTCCTGAAAAATGCATACATTCTGTTTTCTCCTCTGTAAAGTGATGGCAACAATATTAACCCAGTTTGAGGGATAGAAAAGAAAAAAAAATAAGTTCTATAACTTGACTGAGTAAATTGGATGGAGACCAGATACTTGAACAAGAAAACTGAATAGAAGAGTTAACTTATTCAAGCCAATGTCGAATTTATTCCACAGATATTTAGAAAGGAAACAAATATTTTAAAATTACCTACTATGTATCAAGTACTGTGCCAAGGGCTTTACAAATACTATTTCATATGCTCCTCATAGCAACTATGGGACATACGGACTATTATTATCCGCTTTTTACAGATGAGGAAACTGAGGGCAGAGAGAAGTTTAGTGATTTGCTCAGGATTACACAGCTAGCAAGTGTCTGAGATTAGATTTAAACTTCAGCCTTCCTGACATCATCCAGTGCTCTATCCACTACCCTGTTTGGCTGCCTCAAATTTAGGATCATAGAATCAAGATCTGGAAGAGAGCTAAAATATTATTTTATTTTGTCATATGCCCTTTAAGGAGCCACTGCAATCAGTCTACATATTGACTATTTATTCCAATTTTATAGACTCATTCAGTTTAGAGTAGACTTTTACTGACTAAAAGATGAAATTCACAACAGTTTGATCTGCAATAGATTGTAAAAATGCAAATTTATTAAGTGATTAAAGAGATTCTTGATCCAAGAATTAATATTTGGATTCAGGATAATCAATCAATCATAACCGCTTTTAATTGTTTACTATATGCCAAGCCCTGTGCTAAGATATAATAATACAAAGAAAAGCAAAAACATAGTCCTTGTTGTCAAGAAGCTAATGATGGAGAAAAATTTTTAAATAAACTTTATATAGTTATCCTTTTCACATTGTGAGGATTAAGGACACGGTGCTCCTGTGATCTGGAAAATCCATTAAATTATTATTATTATTATTATTGCCATTATATATAATTATTAATAATATATAATATTATATGTATGTCACATATAAATATATATGATATACAATATACATTATATATTGTGTTATAGTTACATAATATACAACATTATATCTAATATAATAATATAAAATTATTATAATTTCCTTCATACCAGAAAAGAGGTTTGAATTATTTATTTTTCTTTTATGAGGTGTTTTTAGTACCTTATTATAAAATTTGGGTTGATATTTTACAATACTAGAAATCTATTTTATGAATATCTGAGTCTCTAAATTTTTTCCGTATCATCTGCTGGCCTTCATGTATCATCTGTGGCTACTACAAAACTCCCCCAAAATTCCCATTTAATTTCTTATGCTGCTTATGTCACACACACACTTACACACAGACCCAGATAAGATCATTCTATAATATACTTCTATATATCAGTTCTTTCTCTGGATACAGATAGATAGCATCTTCCTTCATAGGCCCTTTATAGTTAATTTGAGTATTTATTATAGTCAAAGTGACTTAGTCACTACTAATTCATATCCTTTGATCATTTATCAATTGGGGAATGACTTATGTTCTTATAGATTTGACAAAGTTCTTTATATATTTGAGATGAGACCTTTGTCTGAGAAATTGCATACATTCCCCCCCCCCCATTTTCTGCTTTCTTTAAGATTTTAGCTACATGTTTTATTTGTATAAGCCTGTTTAATTTAATTATGTATTATTATTATTATACAATTATCCACTATCCCAAATTATCTATTATACACCTCACATGACTCTCAATCTCTTGTTAATTCTTACATTGCTAACCTACCATCAGGAAAGCAATTCATGTGGAGAAGGGACCAATCACCCCCACCAACCACCAATCAAATGCCACCCACAATGTAGGCAAGCCAGCCCAGCTGAAGTAACAAGGCATCCTGAGGGAGAGAGAAGAGGCAGTATATTGCAGGCAAGTTAGACCAACACTATTGCCTTGACCAGTATCTCCCCTCCTACCATAATGGAGACAGCCCAGGACCTGGAAAACAAGAACTTTCAGAATAGTAATGCTTCCAGGCCAGTATGATTCAGCACCATCTTTGGAAGCAACACTTGGGCTTTCATAAATAATGTGACCCTGCTGTTTCCATAAATAATGCTTCATGGGAATTGTTCCTGAGGGTGTTATAGTCGTAGCTACTGAGGACTCAGAAAGGCACCAAAGTCCTCAAAATTGTCAAATTAGAAACTGATATGACTTTCTCAGTTTTATGTTAAATAAGAAACATTATCATTACTTTGCTACTATACCCTAGAGATAATGGGACCTTTCCATCTGACTTGCAACTGAAAACTTCCATATATATTGCCTCCCTTCTTTTAGAATGTGAGTTCTTTGAAAACAAGGAACAGTTTTTCCTTTCTACTCTTATCCCCAGAGCTTGATATAGTGCATAATAAATGCTTTAAAAAATCATTCATTCACTCTAGTTTGTTGTTGGGGGAAGTCTGATTTGGTCAGATGTATGCTTTAGGAAAATTACTTTGATGACTATGTAGAAGATGGATTGGAAAGGGGAGAAATATTAAGCAGAGGTATTAATTAGAAAGTCATTTTAAAATTCTGAGAAGAGAGTGATGAGGAACTGAAATAAGGTAGTAGTTGCGTGAATGAAAAAAAGAGGTTGTATATGAGAGATATTGCATAGGTAGAAATGATAAGATGCGATAACAGATTGGATGTTTAGAGTGGGTAAGAACAAGTCCTAAGTTAACACTGAGGTTGTGAGCTTTGGTATGGGGGAGGATGGTGATAGACTTGACAGTATTGGAAAAAGGATTTATCACACTGTTTGGGAAAAAATATTATGCTATTTAAATCCAACCTTATGAGATTAAAGGTTGCTCACACCCCAAACATTGCTTGGCCCTAGCAGTTCTCTAGGAATGTTAGAGAAAGGGACAAGATATTTCTAATTCTCCCACACCAGGATCCACCCAAAGCATTATTTTTTTTTTGGTTACCACACACAGAAGGGGTCCTCCATAAGCTTCTGTTTTAGGTTACTCATATCTATCTCAACTTATCATGTTTTCAGGTTGCCCTACAGACAAAATTGTTTAACTGTATACCTGGGGTCCTTGGGATTCCTGTCTGAGAAAACTTTGTCAAAATCATATATAATATAAATTTTTCCAAAATCTGTGTAGAGAGTGAACCACTCCCTTTCCAGCTGACTGACATCTACCGACAGACCTAACACATTTCTTTCTAAAATGATTTCAGCTTTGGTTTATTACCCTGAACAATGACAGTAAAACTCCAAAGGGGAGGATAGGGGAGGAAAATGCTGCAGAGAATGGGGAATGAATAAGCAAAGGAAAACTCCTAGTGCAAAAATAAATACGATGTAGCAAAAGAATCCCAGTATGACTAGAGAAGAGAATAATTTTGTAGTAATTAGAGAAAGGAATGTGCAATGGACATGAACTCTGGAAGTAGTTGTAAAGTTTAATATAAGACTTAAAAAAGAAATAATTAAAGAAATAAACTAATTAAGGAAAGTAATAATTAACCTGTGGTCCATAAAGTTATTAATTTAAAATGTTTTGATAACTTCATTTTAATATGATTGGTTTTCCTTGTAGTCCTATTTATTGTATTTTTTACATTTAAAAAATACTATTTTGAGGAGTCCATAGTCTTCAAAAGACTGACAAATGAGTCCATGACATACAAAAAAGCTTGACTACTCACACCCTAGATAGAAACTGGGATGTATTAGTTTAGCAGAGAAGGAGAAAGAGCATGAAAAGGAGGAGGAGGGATAAGGGAGGGATGGAGTAAAGAAGGAAGGAAGAAGAGAAGGAGGAAGAGAAATAGGAGAAGGAAGAGAAAGAGGGAGGAAGGAGGAGGAAAGGGAGAAGAAGAAACCGAACTTAGAAATTCAATGATACAAAGAAATATGAAAGTCAAAAGATAAAAACTAGAACATATGAAACATCTTCAAAAAATAGTTAACCTGAAAAACGAGACATGAAAAGACAATGATATGAGTTACTCAGCTCCTAGAAGAGCACAATAAAACCAAACCAAACCAAACCTGGAATTTCTTATTTAAGAACTTCTACACACACACACACACACACGCGCGTGCACACACAACTTACCAGAACTATTAGAACCAGTGGATAAAATGCAACTTAATAAAATTCACAGATCAACCTCCCACATAGAAACCTCAGACATATTATATCCATAAATATGATTGCCTAGATCTAGAAACAAGTCAAAGAAAATAAAATACTGCAAGCAACTAAGAGGAGACAGATAATCCACAATGGAACTCTGACGGAATCATGAACAACTATATATTAAATGTGGGAAAGGAAAGAAAATACTGGAAAATGAACTATTTAAAAACAAAGACTTGGAAGCAAAAATAACATATCCCACAGTAATGAGCAAAATGCTACAGGGAGATGATGGAATTTTAGCAAAAAAAATTAAATAATACTTTATATTATCTATAAAAGAAATTTTATTTCATTTATTATTTAAATTTTTATTTAAAATATTAATTATAATTTGAATATTTTATTATATTATATATACCATAATTTATTTTTTATTCATCTATCTATCATCTATCATTTCCAAGCTTTCCTGCTAAGTATACAACTAATCAGAAATTGAGTTATTGATCCCACCTCTTCAACATCTCTTACATTGGTCTTCTTCTCTCCTATTACATCACAATCTCCCTAGTCCAAGTCCCCATTTTCTGGATTGCTACAATAGGTTTTTTTCCTGAACCTTTTCTCTTTGACAATAGTGCCTTTTTGTAACTGAAAAAAATTATATTTCTGAAGTACAAGTTTGACCATGTCACTCCCCTGCTCAAGAAACTTCAGTGCCTCACATTGCTCTAAATATAAAATATTAATGACTGTTTATTACTTAAAATCTCCATAATATTGTTCCAAACTTCTTTAAATTTCATTCAGCTGTTCCCCATATGGACTCTATGCTTTAGCCCAATTGACCTACTTTTTGTTTTTCTCTGTAAATGACATTCTATTTATCACCTCTACACTTTTTCACTGGCTGTCTCCCATGTCTAGAATACTTTTCATCCTCAATCTCCTCTTGCCACCATCAAATATATAAAACACAGCTCAAATGACATTTTTTTGCCTTTCCTCAATTTCTCTGTCGTAAGAAACTCTGCCCACAAATCACTGTGCATCTATTTTGTACATGTCCTATTTTTTACATATCTGTGAATATGTTTTATCTTCTCATTCTTTGAGGGCAAAGATGGCCTCACTTTTCATGTATACTTATAACATCTAGCACATTTTATGTTCATATAATAGATATGTAATAAAAGCTTTTTGATTGACTGCCTTTACCTTTTCAATTGGCAATGCTTCCTTGTATAACCCAAAAAATGAGACCTCTCAAAGTCTGTTTCCAAGAATATAAAAGTCTGTCAAGGACGTCCTGAATAAGAAAGACAGGAAGAGAGGAGTCAGACTGTGAAGAGATTTAATGTAAAGCTGAAAAGTTTACATGTGATAGGGAAACACTGTAGTTTCTTAAATAAAGGAGGGGAATGATTAGATCTATTTTCTAGGTTGATTATTTTGACACTAATGTGGAGGACAGATTGGAGATAGGAGAAGCTTAAATAAGGGAGACTAATTGAGAGGAAAGAGTTTGGACAAAAAAAGTTCAGGCAAGAGGTGCCTTTTACCTGGGCATTTTTTTTCCAATTTATTTATTTTAGCTTTCAACATTCATTTCCACAAGATTTTGAGTTACAAATTTTTCTCCCTATCTTTTCCCTACCCCCATGCCAAAATAGTGAGTCTACTGAATACCCCTTCCCACAATCTGTTCTCTCTTATATCCTCCCTCATTCTCCCCACCACCAACTTTTTAGTAGGGCAAGATGGATTTCTATACCTTAGTGCCTATATATCTTATTGCCCAGTTGCAAAAAACCAGTTTTTTTTAACATTTGCTTTTGAAACTTTGAGTTCCAGAGTCTTTCCCTTCTTCCCTCCTCACCCACTCACACTGGGAAGACAAGCAATTCAGCATAGGTTGTACATGTGTAGTTATGCAAAACATTTCCATAGTAGTTATATTGTAAAAGAATATATTTCCCTTCATCCTATCCTGCCCCCACCCAAACTTATTCTATTTTCTACTTTGACCCTGTCCCTTTTCAAAAGCAGTTGCTTCTAACTACCCTTTCCTCCAATCTGCCCTCCCTTCTTTCAACCCCCAAACCCCCGCCATCCTCTTCCCCCCTGCTTTCCTGTAAGGTAAGATACCCAACTGAATGTGTATGTTATTCCCTACTTTAAGCCAAATTCAATAAGGGTGAGGTTGAACCCTTCCCTTTCCCCTTTCCTGCTCTTCCCCTCCATTGTAACAGTGTTCTCTTGCTTCTTTTATATGAGATAACTTACCCTAATCTATCTCTCCCTTTCTTCTTCTCCCAATATAGTCCTCCCTCACCTCATATTTTTATTTTTAGATATCATCCCATCATATTCAACTCATCCTGTGCCCTCTGTCTATGTATACATGTGCACACATACGCATACACTCATATATTTATACACAAATACACCCTCCTATACAAACATAGATGTATGTAAGCATCTATATTTCTTTTTCTTTTTTACCTTCTCATGCTTTTCTTGCTTCATGTATTTGAAAGTCAAATTTTCCATTCAGCTCTGGTTTTTTCATCAAGAATGCTTGAAAATCCTCTATTTAATTGAATTACTATATTTTCCCCTGAAGCACTATACTCAGTTTTGTTGCGTAGGTGATTCTTGGTTTTAATCCCAGCTCCTTTAATCTCCAGAATATCACATTCTAAGCCCTTCAATCCCTTGATGCAGAAACTGCTAGGTCTTATGTTATTGTGATTGTGTTTCCAAAATACTTGAATTGTTTCTTTCTAACTGCTTGCAGTATTTTCACCTTGATTTGGGAACTCTGAAATTTGGCTATAATATTCCTAGGAAGTTTTCTTTTGGGGGTCTTTTTGAATCAGTAAATTGTTTCCATTTCTATTTTGCCCTCTGGTTCTAGAATATCAGGGCAATTTTCCTTGAGAATTTCTTGAAAGATAGTGTCTAGGCTTTTTTTTCTATCATGGCTTTCAGGTAGTCCAATAATTTTTAAATTATCTCTCCTGAATCTATTTTCCAGGTCAGTGGTTACTCTAATGAGATATTTCACATTGTCTTCTATTTTTTTCATTTTTTGGATCTATTTTATAGTATCTTGACTTCTCATAAAGTCATTAACTTCCAATTGCTCCAGTCTAATTTTAAAGGAGTTATTCTCTTCAGTGAGTTTTTGACATTCCATTTCCATCTGACAAATTTGACTTTTTGGGCCTCTTTTTCCATTTGAGTTAGTCTATTTTTTAGGTGTTATTTTCTTCATTGTTTTTGGGGTATCCTTTAACAGGCTGTTGACTTACTTTTCATGATTTTCTCTCATCATTCTCATTTCTCTTCCCAGTTTTTCCTCAACTTCTCTTACTTGATTTTGATTTTCAAAATCTTTCTTGAGCTCCTCCATGGACTGTGAGCAGTGTATATTTTTCTTGGAAGCTTTTCATGTAGAAGTTCTGACTTTGTTGACCTCCTCCCATTCCATGCTTTGATCCTTTTTGTCCTCAAAAAAGGATTCTATGGTCTGATTGTGCTTCCTTTGATTGCTCATCTAGCCAGCCAATTACTTGACTTTTGAGCTTTTTGCCGCGGTAGAACTCTGCTTCCAGAACGGAGAGAGCTTTGTCCAGAATTCCCGGGGTTTTCCCAGCTGTTGGAGCTATTAGTGTGGCACCCTCTTAAAGCCCCCACAGCCTCTGGCACAGTGGTCACACACACCAGGACCTCCACCCAATACTGCAATCCAGATCTAAGCATGTAAAAGCCAGAGCAATTACCCTTTGAATGATAGCTTGGTCCCCCTACAACTTGCAGACCATGTGGCATCAGCTGCAACCGCTGGGCCTCCACCACTTCTCACTCCAGGCGCAGGGGCCAGGCTGCTCTGTTCCTTCACTCTTCTAATAGACTTCCCCACTGATCTTTTATTTTTTCTTCTGTGTTTATGGGTTGAGAAGTCTGGATGCTGCCACAGCTGCTTTTGATTCTCTCTCCTGAAGTCTGCTCTGGCCAGTATGGGCCACCCTGGGGTCAGAGCTGCGGCTCATGGGGGACTGTGCTTGGCTCCCAGTGTTGCCATAGACCTCTCCTGTTGGCTGCCAGGCTGCCTTCAGCAGGAAATTTGTTTCTCTCTGTCTCTTTCTGGGTTCTCAAGATTTAAAATTTGTTTAGAGTAATTTTTTTTTACAGATATTGGAAGTGGTTGGAGCTAGAGTCCATGCCAAGTTTGTGCTTTTTCTCTACCATCTTGGCTCAGCCCCTCTTATCTGTGCATTTCTGAGATGGAGAAATGAGCTTGTTAATTTTTCTTTTTGGATTCTGTGATCGTTTTTTGACCTTGTGCCTCTCTTAGATTGTTGAGCATATGTGGAAAAGATGGATCCATCTGAGCCATTTCATACTGTTACCTTAACCTTTTCATAATTCAGTGATTGTAAAATTTCTCAACATATTTTCAAGGTTTTTTAATAGTAGATACCTTAAATTTTCTATTTTTTTAATCTTTTTTTTGACTTTGAACCAAGATTTATTGGAATCTCATGGAGTCGTTGAGTTCTGATTGATTCCTTCTGTTCTTCAGGGAGTTCATACTTACATAAAGTTATTCACCTTCTGTTGTAAGCTATTTTATTTTTTTCCCCCAAAACTCTCTTTTTTATTTATCATTTCATTTATTTTGAATTTTTGCTTTATGTCTCTCAACAAATCCTCTATTCCTTACAATCAAAACATTTCACCTTGAGGCCCACTTATCATTGTTGTGGGGCTGCTGTCTTCCTCTGGGTTTGTTTCATTTATTTGGTTTCTTCTTTTGTTAACTGATATTTCCAGTCAGAGTTCGTGGATTGGGACTTTGTATAGGCCAGTTCCATCTTTTCTTCCTAGGAGCTGGGTAGGCTTTGTTTGGTTCTTTTCACTTTGTAGCTGCATGCTGATGCTAGGGATTATCTGAATGGGGTGACTGGTATTAGGCCCCATGTTTTGTCTCAGTTTTTTGGTGGTTCACTATGCATTTAGGCATTTGTTATGATCTTTCTCCTTTGGACTATCCTCAGTTAGGAACTAGTTCCTTCCCCTGCTGAGGCCCAAAAGAGTAGGCCCTAGTGGGATGCTGGAGATCACATTGGTCTCTAGGCTCCTGAACAGTCCTCCTGGCATAGCCAAATCAATGAATTGCCAGTCTTACTCGGTAGCTACCAGGGCTCTGGGTAAGAAAGGATGGTGGTAAGGAAAATAAGGAAGTTTTTTAAAGTACCTATTACATTCCAGGCACTTTGATAAGTACTTAACAAATATTATCTCTTTTGACGCTCACAACCACCCTGGAAAGCAGATGCTATTGGCTCTGTTTTAAAGCTGAGAAAACTGAAGAAGGCAGTTCAGGGTCACATAGCTAGTAAGTAGCAGAGGCTAGATTTGAACTCAGGTCTTCCTGAATCAAGGTCCAATACTCTATCCACTGGGCCCCCAGATGCCTCTGAAAGGTATAAAGCCAGGCCATGCCTCCCTGCACAACAACCTATCAGGGATAAGTTAGGGCTTGACTTTAGATCCTGGAACCCAATTTTTGGAGCTCGTGCTGGTTTATGACACCACCATTCAAACTTCTAGAGTTTACAGTGTCCCCCCTTCCTTCTCTTCCTTCTTTTCCCCACTTTGCCTACTTCCTCAATATTTCCAGTTATCACAGATTGCCCTGGCATGATTGTTTCCCCTGGTTCTGCATCTTCTACATTTGCATGACCTGGTCCTGGCTTAGGTAGAAGGACCCCTCAACCCACCTCTCCCAGTTTCTGCCATCTTATTGTTCACTTCTTCATTGGCTACAAGAAACGATTTCTGCTCATTTCGCTTATCCCTCATCTCCAACTTTCTTTATCAATGTTATTTTTTTTTACTTTTTGGGGGGGGGAAGGCAGTTGGGGTTAAGTGACTTGCCCAAGGTCACAAAGCTAGGTGTTTTGGGTTTTTTTTTTTTGGTGTGTGTTAATTCTCTGAGGCAGGGTTTGAACTCAGGTCCTCCTGTCTCCAGGGCCAGTGTTCTATTCACTGTGCTACCTAGCAGCCCCATCAGTGTTATTTTGGGGGCTCTTTAGATATTTGTTTGTATTTCTGTAAAAGAGCTAAGCTTTTTTATGATCTTTTAAGTTGACATCCTAATTGGTAATAATAATAAAATCTTTTCTGTTTGTTTTAATTTTCTCTCCTTGGTAATGCCTTCACTTATGAATTTTAATTACCATATTTTTATTTCATTTGTGTGTACTTATAATATCCTGTTTAATACAGGATGTCTTTAAAAATGGGCTTTTCCTGACTTTCTCTCTTTAGACTTTCTATAGTCCTTCTTCTCATCTTCATATGACATCTATATTACTTTTATCTTTTCTATGCCCTTGATATATTTCACTTCCTGACATTCATTGTGAAGTCTAATGTTCATCAGTCTCTCATGACAAAGACAAATATTAAAGTAAATATCATTTATACCTAACTAGCTGGATTTTTTTCCCTACAGGCTATTCCTTCTGAACCACAGAAGAGAAAAAACTTAATATTATGTTCTCATAGGAGAAAGATAAAAGGACAATTTAATTGTCTCATCTCCACACAAACAGGCCTCCCTCTGCAAGTTTATATTTGAGAGAGAATAGTAGGAATCCATGCAAGATGAACATAAGAAGGCAGCCTGTGATGCTTTGAATTTGTAATTTACAATATTTAAAAGGCCGGATTTCTGAAGTCATCTGCACATTAAGAAAAGGTAAGAGACCCTTGTAAATTTTACTTCAAATTTATTCCCTCTATCTCATTTTTCATGATGATTTCTATATTAATGAATGTATTAGCACACAGAATGTTTATTAGAAACTTTCATGGTCATTTCATATACGAATAAAACCTATAACCCAACTTTCTTATTCTGTATGATTTTTGTCCATGTGTTTCCATAAGGCTCCTGACAATATAAGAAGAATTTAAGTCAGTTTCTGAATATGTTTGCACTTGTATGAATTTCTAAATCAACCTTCAACTTATTTATCATATGTATTGAAATATCTAAAAAGTTATAATATTCAGTGATTATAAGCAACTTTATAAGGTTGGTTTGCTAATTTGTCTTCCTTTTAATCTTCAGTGAAATTGACACACCACTTCTAATAATGTCAGTCTGATTTTTATAATGGGACTAAAAAGGTTAAAGTTTTGCTAACATATTCTTAAATGATTAAAACACATGGCAAGATGTAGCACCTCAAACCTTTTGGATAGAAGTTAACAATGTGAGGTGTTTGCATTTCCATACTAAAAATATAGGCTGTGGCTGCTAACACTACATAATCTTTCGTGTGCTATTGATGACTTTTATCATTAAAATAGAAGGCAAAATTGTGTAATAAAACTTGAGAAGTCTTTCATTTTTATTTAAATCTATGTTTGTAGTGATTCTACACTGTAAAGATTTCTTTATGTTGTAATTGATTACTGGTTGGCTATTGCCAATTAAATTTAGTAAAACACTCCCACCTACCACAGTTGGAAAAAAATAAATGTATACAAAGACAACACTGAGTAGAAACCCAAGAGAGAAAATAAGGTGAGCAATGATGCATAGGAACAAATTTCAGGGAGCTTGAATTGGAGGACCACCCAAAACAATTCTGTTAGAATTAATATGGGCCTATGGAGAGAGCTGCTCCCTCATTATCAATTTTATTTTCTATGGGTTTTGTCTATGATGTCTCTCTGTTTCTAGAAATAACCCCTCTCATTCTTTTAGCTTTATAAATCTATGTATTATGAGTTGAGCCCAGAGAAGGGAGGTTATCAGATACTGATGTTCTCATATTACCAGGTGTGTGTGGGAAACAGGGAATGAACCAAAGAAATGAGGTCTCTAAAAGTGTAAATGAAACCTGAATGTTAGGAAGTAATCTTCTTCACAAGGGCTAATATTGAAAGAGTTTCAGGCTCCAATTTTATTTCACTTTAATTTTGAAAGTTACTAGACTTACTGAGTCATCATCCTCTCTAGAATGAGGGAAAAAAAAAACCTGAGCTAAAAAGAAACTAAGATTATGAATGGAAACTATAGCTTACTTCAATCAAAAGCCAATTAATTTAAAAAAAAGAACACCCAGGAGTAAATCTAAATGTAGTCTCACAGATTCTCAAAAGCCACAAGAAGTGTGACAAACTTGGTTGTTACAAAAGTAAATCATCATTAGCTAGGCCTTTGGGAAAAGCCTTAACCAGTTAGCCTAATGGTTGTGTACCTAAACAGAAAGAAAAAAAAGGTAAATTAAATAAATGCTGGTTATCACGGTTATTATTTTTTAAATTGCCCCAGGAGAAACTGTCTTACCTTTATTCGTGCAAGAAAAAAGACCCCCAAAACAAAAACAAAAAACAATTAATAAAGTAATGGAACATCACACACACACACACACACATGTGCCCTTAGTTATTTTACTACATAAAGCTGTATTCTGATTCCTTTTCATGAGGTATTAATGACCTTGCATTCTTTATGGATTGTCAATCATATACTCTGTCATATCCCACCAAGGTGGAAATTCTTCAAATATTCCTGAGCATAGAATGAGAACTAGTTTAGTTAAGTCAGACTTATTATTGAGAAAAAAAATGATTTTTGAGTAATGATTCTTTTTTTGGAGGGAAAAGGGCACAGCCATTGATGAAACCTTCTATTGAGCCATGCAAGGGTTATTACAACATTAGTGGAGTGAATATCCTTATCAACGAAACCATAGATTTTGGTAGCACAGAAGAAAAATTCTTCTAGGTGGTGCAGAGGATACAAGGCTAAACTTGGAGTCAGGGAAACCTGAGTTCAAATATGGTCACCTCATATATTTACTAGCTATGTGATCCTAGACAAATCACTGAATCTCTGTCTTTCTCAGTTTAATTAATTAAAAAATGAAGATGATAATAACACTCATCTCCAAAGGTTGTTGTGATGGGCAGGTATGTGCTGTGGGGTTGTCTTGAAAGAATTCACAGACTCAGACCATCTCCAACCCAAGCAAGGACATTTATTGAGAACTGCACTTTTTAGCAGTGGACTAGGATCCTTAGAGGAAACAGCAGCTAGCAAAGCAAAAAAGGAATTTTTATAGAGCGGAAAGTATCACCAATATCCTGGGTCTGATCCAAATATCCTGGATTTAGTTCAAGCCACAATCTCCTGGTTACAAAAACACAAGGGCAAAATAGAATTGTGCAGGCAGCTATCCATAATGCATGCAGAAAAGTCTACTGGGGGATACTAATGTATGGTAATGATATTATAATAAGCCTCTCTACATCATAAATTCACCTAAAGGCCAGTCTTATTGTGCAGGTGCCTACTTAAGGAAAGTCCCTTCTGTGATTTAGTGACTAGCATCCTGTCTGGGTAATGCATTCATTGGCTAAACATATTTATCTTGAGCAGGAGGAGTTACTCATTGTCTAGCAACTGTTGCTGATACAATTACTGCTAACAACACAACTGTTGCTAACATTACTACTCCCATTAATTAACAACACAATTGTTGCTAACATTGCTACCCTCACAAAGGATCAAATGAGATAAAAATTGTATAGTGCTTAGCAAAGTGCCTGACACTTAGTGGTGCTAATAGATGTTCATTCCTTATATCAACAAATTTCATCATAAATAAATAAAGAAATAAATTTATTAATAAAGAAATAAATTTAACAAAATATTTTTTCTAAAACAAATCCAATAAACTAAATAGGGCTAGTACTCTTACTGTCATTTCACAGATGAGTATATTGAGATTCAGAGAAGATGAAGGACTTGCCCACAATCATTCCCAGGTCTTTTATTTTCCAGCTAGACTTAGTTCTATCTGATGCGCTTTGTTTTCTTTCTTCAAATTCCTCACCTAATTTTAAAAGTATATGTATATTACATCAAAAAATAATTTAGATGTGGATGAGAATTGAGACTGAAGCTATCCTTTTTTTAAAAAATGATTTGTTCATTTATTTTTAGTTTACAAGATTCAGTTTCAGAGTCCCTTGAGTTTCAAATTGTCTACTCTCCATCCCCCTCCTTCCTGTGGTGGCATGCAGTCAAGTATTGGATCTGTAAATACTTTCACACTGGACATTAGTCTAGTTATATAGAAAGATTGTAACTGATTGAGTGGATAATGGGAGAAGGGAAACAAAACCAAACATGGAAAAGAGTGATAGCACGTAGATTGCTAACTGAAGCTATCCTTAACCAAGTAAATGTAAAGCAACAGAGCAAAATGATTAGTTAATATTCAGTAAATATTTATTATAGAAATGCTTGTAATTGATTCTTTTCTATTTTGTGCTCATATTTTTCATTGTGATAGTTACGGTTAATATGTGAGTTACAAAATATCTTGACATTGCAAATGCATATGTGTATGTGAAATTCTCAAGGAAAAGAAGGTAGGCTAAGTTGTTTTTTTTAATAGAAAAATATTTCAATAATGAATCCTATGGGTTTGTAACCCAAGAGACCAAACTTCATAAATTCATATCATATTGGTTTAAGACTACAGCATACTAATTAGGAAATGTAGTCCAGATTCACCAAAAGAATTTCCTGTCTGCAGATATGAGACAGGTTTAGGAAGATGTTTTCAGGTTTTGAAAAGGATGTGGTTTTATTTACGTGTGCACTTTTCCACAAATATTTCCATGGCCAACTAAGAATTTTTCTGTGATAGCTTGAAAAAAATAGAGGCCTGGATATAATCTTGAAATATCATTTTCTCCATCCCCCTCTTTACTAACAAGATTGGACTAAAATCATTCCTAGGAATTAGCTATTTACCTTTTTCTTTAAAATTCCCAGGAGATTGCAAAACCTCCTTTGAAGACTCTTTGCAGCCTATCCATCTTTCCCCATTAAGTAATTGAATATCTAAATACACAAAAGTCTTTCTATATGATTGGATTACCTACCAGGTCAATTATATTTTTTCCTTTCTGGATGACTGAGATGAGCAGTACATACAGTTCATCCTTTTGGCAGAAGGAAAAATTAAAAAAAGCAGGGGGAGGGAAGCAGACAACAAACAATCATAATAGTATACTGTAAATAGCACTGAACTAAGAGTCAGGAGACTATGTTCTGGTCATGGTTCAACTACTGACTACATTGCCTTAAGCAACTCCCTGAGCTTTTCTGGGCTGTTAAAATTTGGTAGATGGAACAACTCAAAGATTTTTAAACTCTTTACCAGTCCTTATTATTCTATATTTTGCAATTTTTATAATTTTCTTTTATTTATTTTAACTAAAAAATTTACTTAAAGCATTTTTGCATTCCAAGTTTCTTTTTTCTCTCCGACCTCCATCTTCTCCACTCATTGTGAAGGCAAGCAATCTAATATCAATTATACTTGTGAAATCATGTAAAATATATTTCCATTTTAGTCATGTTGGAAAAGAAAGTACAGAACAAAAAGAAAAAGTTAAAAAAGTTTTAAAAAATGCATGCTTGAATCTGAATTTACAATTTATCAGGCATCTCTCTGGATGTGTATAGACTTTTCACAAAGGATCCTGTGGGATTGTCTTGAATCATTGTCTTGATCAGAATAGCTAGCTAAGGCTATCACAGTTGATCATTGCTACAATATTACTGTTGCTCTGTACAATGTTCTCCTGGTTATGTTCATTTTAGTTTGCATGAGTTCATAGAAGTCTTACCAGGTTTTTCTGAAACTATCTTGTTCATCATATCTAGCACAATAGTATTCCATCATAATCCCATATTACAACTTGTTTAGTCATTCCCTAATTGATAAGCATCTAATTCTTTGCCACCACAAAAAGAGCAACTACAAGTATTTTTGTATATACAGGTCCCTTTTCCCTTTTCTTTGATCTCTGTGGGATATATACCTAGTAGTGGTATTGCTCCATCGAAGACTATGAAAAGTTTTAGAGTTTTTTTGTCATCATTCCAACTAGTTCCCCAGAATGGTTAGACCAGTGGACAACTCTTCCAAGAATGCTTTGGAGTACATATCTTTCCATATCCTTTCCAGTATTTATCATTTGCCTTTTCTGTCATATTAGCCAATTTGATGGGTGTAAGTTAGTATCTCAAAATTGTTCTTGCCCCAGAAGTTTGGATCTTTGAATTTATCAAACGCCATATTACTATGATCAGTTACTAGTTTGTAATATGTTTCTAATCTATTGTAGTGATTCACTACTTTATTTATTTATTTGCTTTTTGGAGGTGGGAGGGTAGTGCAATTGGGGTTAAGTGACTTGTCAAAGGCCACACAGCTAGTAAGTGTACCAAGGGTCTGAGGCCAGATTTCAACTCAGGTCTTCCTGATTCCAGGGCTGGTGCTCTATTCACTGAGCCACCTACCTGCCTTACCACTGCTTTATTTCTTACCTAGCAAGAGATTGTTTTGATGATTATTGCTTTATGATACAGTTTGAAATTTACTGCTCCTAAGCGAATTTCCTTCACATATTTTTCATTGATTGCTTTGATATTCTTGACCTTTTGTTGTGGTTCCCAATTCACAGTTTAAGAAGTACTGAAAGGGTCACAAGCGGAAAAAGGCCAAGAATTTATTCTAGATAAAATTTAAGAATTCATTCTAGATGAATTTTGTTATTTTTTTCTAGCTCTTTAAAATAATTCTTTGGCAGTTTGATTGGTATGCCACTGAATAAGTAAATTAATTTAGGTGGAATTATCATTTTTATTTATTGGCTTGATCTACCAATGAGCAATTAATATTTCTTCAATTGTTTACATATGCTTTTATTTGTGAAAAAGTGTTTTAATTGTGTTCATATAGTCTTTCAGTTTGTCTAGCCAGATAGACTTGCAAATATTTTATAAATCTACCTTATTTTAATTGGAATTTATCTCTTTTTGCTGGGTTTCGTTGGTAATAAAGAGAAATGCTGATGATTTATGTGGGTTGCTACATAATGTTTGACAAAAAGAGACATATAGGTAGGACAATTTTTGCCAAGGTCTATTTGTCATTCCTCAATAAGCAACTCTTTTAAGACTTCTAATAGCTTGCAGGTGAATCTAATTTCTTGAGAGGCTATGCTATTGAAACATAAGCTCTAGCAGGGCCTATCAAGAATATCATTGTTGTTGTTTGTCCTTTGTTTTCAATGAAGACCAATGACATCACACAGTGATGACTTGTGTGTGAATTGCTGAGGTGGTTTTTACCAGGTTGCGGCTGATGCCCATGTTTCTTGGAGCCACAGGTGAGAGTTAGATCACAGGTAGTTCATTAGGTAGTAGACTTGGCAAGCAAATGGAAAAGAACACCAAATAATCTTCAGCCCTTGTGCTTGGTAAGTGATCCTTAAGGAGGATTTAAAAAATATATATAGTCAGGGGCAGCTAGGTGGTGCAGTAAATAGAGCACCGGCCCTGGAGTCAGGAGTACCTGAGTTCAAATGGTCTCAGACACTTAACACAAAAAACTAACTGTGTGACCTTAGGCAAGTCATTTAACCCCAACTGCCCTCCAAAAAGCAAAAATAAAAAAGTATGTAAAAATATATATAGTCAAATTATATAACACTATTAACTAGTATTTATTTAATTTTTTTCTTCTCTCAGTGTGTGATGTCTTCTCAACAACCAATGAGTTTTCATACTTCTGACAGCGTGGAGCCAGCAGAAGATTGGTCTCAAATTCTATCCTTGGTACTAGTTGTGGGATCATATTACCTGACCTCATTAAATTTTTATTTCTTCATCTACTTAATAAGGTTTTAAAAAATAATGACTAAGATTTATATAGGGCTTTGAGGTTTACGCAACACTTTCTGCATATGATCTTGCTAGACCTTTAGAACAACTCTAAGATTTGCGTTATTATAATCTCCATTTTACAGCTGAAAAAACTGACGAGGAGAGAGGGTAAGTGATCCACCCAGGACTAAACCTCTTACATAAGTAAGGATTTGAATTGACTTCTTTCAGACTCCAGCTCTAACACTGTATCCACTATGCTATCTCGTCGCTTCTTACCAAGGTTTTAATATTTGTAGTATTTACCTCACAGAGTTTTGAGACGTTTAAGAGAGAAATAAAAATGGAAGAATTGAACCAAATTCACAATGCCTATTTTCTACAAATTAACCCAGATAAATTGAAGACTAACTTATATTTTCTCCATAAAGAATTTGGCATACTATTTACTAATGTATAGGAAATATCTAGTTATAGGCGCAGTAATCATTTCAGAGTCAATCAGTTATATAACTGGCTATGAAATGAATAATGCAAAGGAAACAACAAATAACAAAAGGATAAAAATAAAAAAATATTGTATGTGATTACAGAAGCATTATCTCTTTAAATTTAATAAGCAGAAATGGGGATAAAAAACAAAGCACTGATTTTATTCATTCATTCATTTATTCAGCAAGCATTTATTAAAGGCACTGTGTTAAGCACTGAGAATACAAAGAGAGAAATTAACTGGTTCTTGCTCTCGAGGTGTATAGATTATATTGTAGAGAAACAGAAAATAAAAAGATGTCAATAGTAAAAATAACTAACGCTTTTACAGTACTTTTAGGTCTGCAAAGTGTTTGACAAATTTTTATCACACTCACTAGTACATATACAAATTAAATTTTTGCAAAAGACTTTATAAGTACTTCAATTGATCCTCAACAACAACCCTGGAAAGTAAGAACTATCATCCCTATTTTACAGATGCAGAAACTGAGGCAGACAGTGGTTAAGTGACTAGCCCAGGGTCATACAGAGTTATATACACATTTGGATGGCTTTGTTTGGCATGGAGACAGCTAGGTGGCGTAGTGGATGGAGTGCTGGGCCTGGGGTCAGAAAGACTTTTTCCTGAGTTCAAATTGGGTCTCAAACACCTACTAGCAAGTCACTTAATGCTATTTACCTCGGTTTCCTGTCTGTAAAATGATCTGGAGAAGTAAATGGCAAACTGCTCTAGTATCTTTGCAAGAAAACCCCAAATTTGGTCACGAAAAGTCAGACATGACTGAACAACAACCCAATGTGTCATGGAAGAGTTTACACACAAACCAGTTTCTACCTGAGAGAGAAATGGTGCTTTGTTGTCTTAAGCCTCCTATTCCTTTTTTTATTTGTTTATTTATTTTTATTTTTACTTTTTTAATTTATTGACTTATTTACCTTTAGTTTACAAGATTCGGTTACAGAATCACTTGAGTTTCAGATTTTCTCCCCTCCCGTCTCCTCCCCCCCCCCCCCCCATGGTGGAGTACTATCATGGATGGGATCTGCAAACACTTTTGCATCGTACAATAGTCTGATCATATAGAAGCATTGAAACTGATGGAGCGAGTAATGGGAAAAAAGAAAAGAAAAGAAAAGGAAAGAAAAGAAACAAAACCAAACATGGAAAAGAGCAATATCATGTGTTGCTTCAGTCTCCATTTAAACTCTGATCTTTCTAGATCTTTCTCTGAGTGTAGATATCTCCTTCCATTCTGAGACTTGTAGAGCTGTCTTTTAACTGTGCGTTGCTGAGAAGAGTCCAGTTTATCAAGGTTGAT
>CM053600.1:53668671-53689231 GCA_028646575.1 Pseudocheirus occidentalis
GCTTTCTCTCACTTTCTCTTTATTTCTCTCAGCTGGTAGCTAGGCCCAGGCTGTGTTGGATGCAACAGACTTAGTCTGTTTTTAAGGTGTTATTTTCTTAAATATTTTTAGGGGGGGGTCTCCTTTAGCAGGCTGTTGACTTGCTTTTCATGATTTTCTTGCATGTTCCTCTACTTCTGTTACATGATTTTCAAAATCCTTCTTGAGCTCCTCCATGGTCTGCAACCAATTCATATTTTTCTTGGAAGCTTTTGAAGCAAGAGTCTTGACTACATTGTCTTCTTCTTGTTCCATGTTTTAATCCTTTTTGTCCCCAGAAGAAGGATTTTTTGGTCTGGTTGCACTTTCTCTGCTTGCTCATCTTGCCAGTCAATTACTTGACTTTTGAGCTCTATCCCATAGTAGAACTCTGCCTCCAGAGTGGAGAGAGCTGTGTCCCAAATCACTGGGGTTTTCACAGTTGTTGTCCCAGCTATGGTGCCCTCTCTACAGCCACCACAAACTGTGGCACACTGGCCACACATCCCAGAACCATCACCCAAGACTGCAACCCAGATCCAAGCAGGTCAAAGCAAGAACCATTACCCTCTGAATGGTCTTTTGTTCCCCCTACAATCTGTAGGCCAGAAGAGCTCTAGAGTCAGCCATGCAGCTGCTGCCACTATGCCTCCTCCACCTCTCACCCTATGGGCATGGGCCATTCCACACTCTTCCATCAACAGTTCCAACAGAGTTCTCCACTGATCTTTTAATTTCCCTTTGGCATTTATGGGTTGAAAAGTCTGGAAACTGCCACAGCTGCTGGTGATTCACACTCCTGAAGTCTGCTCTGGCCAAGTCTGGGCCATGGATGGGGACCATCCCGGGTCTGGGCCCAGGAGGCTTATGCAGGACTGTACTTGGCTCCCAACTTTCCTGTTGGCTTGCCAGACCGCCTGCAGAGGGACATTTGTTTCTCACTGTCACGTTGTGGGTTCTGTAGCTCTAAAATTTGTTTAGAGTCATTTTTAGAGGTATTAGAGGTTATTGGAGTGGGAGCTTAAGCAAGTTCCTGCTTTTACTCCTCCATCTTGGCTCTGCACTTTTCTTAACATTTTTGAAAGCAGGAGACAAGGAACTTTTGTCTGTATTGTTATTGTTATCTCCATTCAGCAGTGATTAAACTTTTAATACAACATAGGTGAATGAATACTGGATATGGGGTCAGAAGATCTGGCTTCATATTCCAATACTGCCACCAACTTAAATGTATGACTTTGGAAAAGTTACTTAGGGGCTGTTAGCTTCAAGATCCTCATTTTGGAAATGGAGATAATAGTATTAAGAAATTCAGAGCTGGAAGGGATCTTAAAGGCCAACCCATTCATTTTATATTTAAGAAAACCAAGATCTAGAGAAATCAGTAAATGACTCGTTCAAGGGGATGTAAATAGTACTTGGCAGAACTGGGATTTGACCTTAGTGCTCTGTCACCAATGAAGCATTCATTGCACTGAATGAACCACAGTGCTATTCTTTATACTAATATTTGCACTGCTTACCCAATATAATTGTTTTAAAGATTCAATAAGCTGTTGAATCTAAAGAGCTTTTTAAAATAGCTAAATGTCAGCTATTAGAAATAAGGCGGCAGGGGGAGAGTATCTTGAAAAGTCCCTAATTATCTTGAAAAATCCCTGTCAACAATATTATATAGCAAGCCATTTTTATTCATAAAAAAAAATTTCCATCAAAATAGTGCAGCCTATTGACACAATGAAGTCATTATCCAGGGGTACTTCTTTTATTCACAACAAAATTAATCCTATTGCCCATTTAACTTTGCTAAAAATTTTTGAAAAAAAGGAATATACAATCATTAATAGATCATAGAAAGGTCCGGCTCAGTGGCTACTATCTGAAGTAAAAGGAATTTATCCTGACATAAGGCACATTATGTGTGATTTGGTTAAAGACAGTATTTGGAGTTTACTATAACAATGTTCTAAAGGAGTTATACAACAGAGTACAGAAGGGAAAAAAAAAAACATTTATCACCTACTATTTGTCACCTACTAAAATTTTTATCATGCTCCTACTATGTGCCAGAAATAGTGCCAAGGAGGAGCACTGGGATTGTAGACTTCAAAAACAATGAATTTGTTTAAGTTCTTGCTGAAAGAGGAGGACTGGGGAAAAAAAAATTCTTATATTATGAACAAGTTAAGGGAGAATGTTAGAGAAAATTAAATTAATTAGATCAATTAAAGATGCTGATTTTACAATGGCCCCACAAAATAATTCACTGTCCCCAATGTGTCCCACTATAAATATTTTTTTTTCCATAAATTCTTACTCTCATATCTCTTTGTGGCATGGAGGTGAACTTGGATACTTGCAGAATATGCCAGAGAATTGTAAGCTCCAGTATATTCTACTAACACATTTGGGAAAGGCCCCAAATAAGGTCCGAGAAACAGTATTAATCTGTTTCCTGAGCAGCAACTTTGCTAAGTATGGTGAGGCATATCACCGGAAGTCTGGTCAATTGGTAATGATTTTTTTTTTTTTGAGGGGAGGAATGGGGAAGATGTCAGTTCATGAAAGAAGTCAATGAATAAGCATTTCTATTGGCAGACATTATGTTAAGCACTAGAGATGGAGATTAAAAAGAAAAGCAAAAACATTGAAAAAAGTCCCTGGCCTCAAAAAGCTTACTAGTGAAGGAAAACAAAGAAAAATACAGAGGACAAAGACTAATGTTACACAGGATGGGCAGCCATGGATGAGTTACGATTTCATCCATCAGTAGAAGAAACATCAGAACTGATTAAATCAGATCCATTTTAATATAAATGATGATAGAGATAGAAATAAATAGAGATGGAAATAGAAAGATGATCTCCAAAGATAAAACCATAACAGTTTTTAGGCCTACTTTTTACTCTAAATGGAGAAATTGTAGTGAATTATGGGTGCTTTTTCAGAACAGCATACTTGTTCAAGCTAGAATCTCTTGAGAACTAACTACAGTAGCTGCTCTGGTTTTTACTAACCACCAAGATAGCCTATTATTCAGATTAATGACATTTTTACAGGGTGAAGGCCCAGAAAACCCAGTGGCTCATAAGCATATATTTTCTCTGGCTTTTGCAAGGAATTAGGCATGCAACTTTCATTCACGATAACATGAGACAGAAGTTGTACATCTAATTCCCTTCTCACTAAGCTGAAACCAAACCCCATAATTTGGAGGATTTGCAGCTTTAAGTAAGCTATATTTGTGATGGAAAATCACATGTGATGAAATGTAAATGAAGGGGGGTGGGAGGGATGCTGTAAGCAGAATGCCTTGTTCCTTATTAGATGTGCCTGCATTTGACAAAGATTCGCAGATACAGATTAAAATATAGAACTGCCCCACTGAAAACTTATTTTTTTTTCAAAAAGTATGCTGCATCAACTCAATGCCATGACCTATTAAAACTGGTGATACCCATCTTTTTGAAATAGCCCTTTCAGCTTAAAAAAAAAAACTCTGCTAATGGGGTTCTTTTCAAGGAGGAGGCAGGGCACCTTTAACAATACAAATGACCCACCAATGGTGCCATTATTTTAATTGACATCTGTGAGCATATTTTTGTAGAGTTGCATCAAGACAAATGAGGGCCTTTTGTTGCCCTTCTGACAGCGATGGCAATCATTAAAGATTTACAGGAGTCATTAAAGAGAAATAGTTGTAATGCAGAGATGAATTTCACTCTCCCATGTGTATTAAACCAAAGCAAGAAGATCTCCACTACAGGATAAGTTGATAGCCATAAGGCCCTAGTCACTTTAACCTTTAAAAACAAAAGAAAGAAACAATTACTAACTAGATCACAGAGTGGTATAACTCAGGGGCTACTATTTGAAGTAAAAGAAATTTATACTGGTAGAAAGCATATTACATTTGGTTTGAATAAAGACAATATTTGGAATTTTTATTAGCACTGTTCAAAGAAGCTGCACAACAGAGAAGGGAAAGGAAAGTGAAAGGGAATAAACATTTATAAAGCACTTTCTAACACTTTATTATGCTCCTACTATGTGTACCAGGCACTGTGCTAAGCATTTTACGAATATGTCATCTGATCCTTTAGACAGCCCTGCAAGATGCTTGTCATTATTCTCCTCCCATTATACAGCTGAGGAAATTGAAGCAGAGAGGTTAAGTGAGTTGCCCAGAGTCACATCACTAGTAAGTACCAGAGTCTGGATCTGAACTCAGCTCTCCTGTGTCCAGACTTGGTATGCTATCTATTGTACCAAGTAGTTGCTTCATAAGACCAGGTAGTTTGTACATCAGTGTATACTGAAACAGGAAGAAGTGTTTCTGGAGTGTGTGGTAACCTGGCCCTTATGGTTGAATCTACCTGATAGCCCTTTTTACAATAAGGTTCAAATTCACTTTTTTTTCAAAATGAAAGGACAAGTAACTAATGTACCTCAAGAAATGTATTGATTTAGTTTTATAATGATGCCAATTACATGACCAAGTTCACCCACTGCTAAAACAAAGATCATCATGCCTGCAATGATTTTCTTCCTCAAAAATAATCCAATACAATCTAACAAATATTTACTAACTACCTATATTTTGCAAATAACTGAGGTAAATACTTGGGATGTAAAGACAAAATTAAAAAAAAATGTTTTCTACTCTTCACTTGGGGAATACAGTTAGAGAAACGAGTAAGTGTGCATAAATAAAAATATGTATAAGGATTCACAGTCTTTAGATTAACAAAGTTAACTGGCTAAGGGTCAGAAATAGACAGTGAAATGTAAAAGTTAAGTGCTTTCAGATGTAAATTAAACTAAGGCCAGTTTGACTAGAACTCAAAGTGTGTGTACGAGAGTTTTATGAAATAATTCTGGAGAGGAACGCCGAAGCAGAAATTCGAAAGACTTGAAATGTTCAGCCGTCTATTCCTAGTTTACCCTAGAGGCAATAGGGCACAAAGGAAGATTTTTTGTACAGAGGAGTCATTTGGCCAAATTGACTCTTTAGGAAGATTTTTTTGGCAGATTGTAGAGTTTGGAAAGGAGAGATGGGAAGCAGGGACTTTAAGAGGCTGTTGCAATAGTCTAGTCAAAATGCAATGGATTTTGCATTTTGCAAAATACTTGAGATAGAGTAACAGCTATGTGAGCAGAGAGAAGTGAAGGGTAGAGGGGAGGAATGTTAGACATGACATGGAAAAATTTATAAAATTGAAATTGCTTTGATATGAAATTAAGGTAATGAAGAAGAGTGAAATGTCTAAGATGACTTCTCGGTTGCAAACCCCAAGTGACTGGAAGGATCATGATATTTGTAATAAAAGTAAGGAAATTGAATGGAGTGAGTTTAGGTGAATTTTAAAAAAAACTGTATGGAAGAAATATTGTTATCTGTACTCTTTTCATTTGCCATTAAAATATTCATTTCTCTATAACTACCCAATACAACATCCATACTTGTCCCCTAGATGTTCAGAGGAAGAAGTAAAAAATTTCTCCCTGAGCTTGATAACACATTCAATATGTTTAATGCAATTTTTGCCTCTGATTGAGACTGGTTAAAATCAGTGTGTAACTCAGTACTACTCATAAGAATGTTTTATAGATTTTTAAAGCTAGGAGGTACACCCAGAGGGTGCAGTAAAAGGAGTAACAAAATTTTCTACTGAACTTGAAGTCAAGAGGCAATTGCCTTTCCTGAAGACAAGTGTCATCTCTAACATTTACTACTTGTATGACCTTGTTAGGTTACTTAAACTTTGGACCTGTTTTTTAATTTGTAAAATGAGAGAATTGGATGGAATTTACCAGAAGGTCTTCTTCATCCCTAGATCTATGATATCATTGAGTCCAACATTTATATTTTAAACATGAGAAAAAAGAGAGCCAAGAAGCTTAAGGCATTTGCCCAAGGGAGTAAGGGGAAGACCTAGAATTTGGACTTAGGTTTTCTGACTCCCAGTATACTGTTCTTTCCACTATACTATTCTGATTAGAGATATTGAGTGACCCAAGTTCAGATACACTTATGGATCTTGACAAGCTGTTATAGTGTCTCTGTCCCTGGGAAAATCATGCATTTTGCATTTCCTTTTCCCAACTTTCTCACAATCATCTGTTGATTTTATTTATTTTCTTTCTGATTGTCAAAAATTTAGACAACTAGACTGCATATAGGCAGCATATATATCAGCAGTGAAAGAGATTTCTTATGAATTTTTAAAAAAATTGAGCATAAAAAACAAGGACTGAGGAGTTCAGAAAAAGCAATCTCATCGTAGGTCAGAATCATAGATTCCCCAATCAGACGCTATTTACATTCCTGGAATTAAAGTATTTTAGTGGCAATGGATCATACAATATTCCTTAATAAAAAGAAGACAGTTTTCTGACCTTTTAGTGTTTAGTCAGCATGCAAGGAATATTTTAAAAAGCATAAGGATCTCAATAAGATACATATTCTTTTTTCAGTTGACTTAAGTCTTAAATTTCTCAGTTGTTGAATATTATCCTAATAGTGAGTGGAATTGTTGGGGCTGATTATCTGAAATGAAACTCCCTGTGTCTTTTAGAGGTGCATAGTGACTGATTGAAATTTCTAAAAAGCTCCATAGAGTTTCTTAAGAGTTGGAAGTGAATCTCAGCAGAAAAGGTATAAGGTAAGGGGGTTTTATTGCTCCTTTCATGTGTTGAAATATCATAGATCTATCAGCATCTATCCTCGATCCTTACCAGAAAAGAACTTCATAGGGTTTTTCCTTGAAAATCAGAGAAAAAGACTCTAAAAATAAAATGTGCTGTCATCTTGTGATGCATGTACACTTATCTTCTCTGGTGAATTTTTATCATAGGATAGTCCAGTGGGGGGTGGGAGAAGGCAGAGGAAGTAGAGGACAAGGTGTCTAAGGTTTGGAACCTGTATTCACCTTTCTTTGATTATCTTGTGTGTTATATCAAATAAAGCAGGAGAAAAAAAGGATCTCCAACAGGAATAAGAAGCCACTCTTGGTTTGAATCCAGACCCTTTGATTTCCCTGAGTAGCCCAGATTAAAGATAGGCCTTTATATCTGCCTGATGTGTCTCACTGTGGTGCTGGCTGGGGGAAAGAGCTAGCTTAAAAGGACTCTTTGTTAGACATGATCTCTTTAACTACTGAAACATCTTCTTGGATGAAGTGACCAGACATTTCATGTTGACTGGACTAAAAACCACTTCCTGTCAATCAAGCTAAGTAACTGGCAGCACAGTTACAAAAATCAAAAATAAAATAAAATAGACATGTAGTGTATATTTGTAAACAACAAAAACAGCATATACAAAAACTCTCCACAAAATAAATTCAGCCTTGAACTACCATTTAATCTTCCCTTACATATGCACAAAAATAGAAAACAAGAATGGATAAAATCATTAAAGCAATATGATACAAATAAGCAAGGTGATTATTTTTTGTTTTTTGTTTTTTGCTTGTTTGTTTTTTTCCAGCATGTAATTGTCCTTCACTAGAAATTAATAGGGAAAGGAAAAGAGAACTAAAAACCTATCCTTACAGTACTTGCAATAGTAGCGGTGGTGATCTGGGACCAGACACCATCACTAAACCATGAGAGCAAACATGTTTAAACATATGTTTTACATTGTACAGTCAATCCATGTACAAATAGTGGATCTAACACTTTGTATATGGCACAAATACACCCCAAGAGTTGTGCTACAGAGAGATAACACATTTCCCAGATCATTGGAGGCACTAATTCCCTCCCCACCCTCCCATGCCTCACAGCACTTTTTGAGGAGTGTGTTATCTCGAAATAACATACCCTTGGCTTATGCCTTATTGCTTAATTATAATCCAAAAAATGTCAGATCAGAATAATTGCCATCCCAATTTACCATTACCCATTGTAGGCCTTCTGACTTAGCATTTTAAAAATATGCTGAAGTTGTAATGACCTTGGAAATAGAGATTCATTTCCCCCATACAATTATACTTAGTGAGCTGAGAACAAATTGGGGTATGTGGGCCAGAAAGAGTTGAATATTTTTTTTCCATTTTTTGTTTAAAACATATTCTAGCCTTATAGCCTCTCTCACATTTTAGAGAGAGAATTTTCTCATGCAACAAGGAGTTACTGATAATATACCCTATGAACGTTAATTGTCCCTTTAAAAGGAGGCTGTAATAGGACCTTCTCTTATTTAGTTTGGAGCAGACTGAGAAGAAAGTGAAAAGATTTCTACCCACAAAACAATGTACAAAGGGATTTGTTCCGGGTCCTTGGCTAAGTATCTAAGCACTCCATCTATTTGATGATTTTCCTACCAAACACCTAAATATATTGTAAAATGTTCCCAAAACAAGGGGAGGAAAATTGATAATAAAACTTTAGATCATTTCCAGCTATCATACACTTACAATTTAATTGAAACAAAAGGTGAACCATTGACCCTTGGAAATGTGTTCTCAAACTATCTGTTAGAAATGCCAGGGAGAGGCAGTAATGCATAATGAATAGCATAAAGATCCCTCTTGCTGTCAGGAGGAAGACATAGGTGCTGCTTCTAATGTTCACTAGTTATGTGACCCATGAACAAGTCACTTAACCTCTCCAAGCCTCAGTTTCCTCACCTGTAAAATCAGGAGGCTGGACTACATGACACTATAGTGGCCTTCTATTTCTAAATCTATGACCATATGATATCTGAGCCTTGAGAATTCTCTAGACTAAGTTTTGGACAGGTTGCAATGTGTATTGTTAATGAAAATTCCCATTCTGAGAGTTCCCATATCATTAAATCCAAAGACTTTGATACACAGAAATGCAAATACTAGGCAAATCAATTGTTTTGTCCTGTGACACCTACCATTTTTGAGAGTGTTCAACTCCCATGATATAATTTGATAAGATGTCTGAAAAGAACCTTAATAGGGACAATGAAAAAATTAGAAATGGGTTAACAATCTTTGTGGAGTTCTGTGTAATCACTAGATGCTGTGATAAAATGCAAGGAAATGTTGTACATGGTACGTGTCCTCAAAGAACTTAAAAGAACAATATCCAGTTATGTATAACATTAAGGCCTTTCCTTGCAATAATCCTGTCAGGTAACTATATGCCCCTATTTATCCCCAAATATCCCTATTGTACACATTATGAAAATGAGTCTCTCAGATATTAAATGACTTGTTCATCATCACACAAACTAGTGAGTGTCTAAGGTGGGATTCACGGCCAGGTCTCCTGATTCCATGTATAGTAAATTATCTACTGTTTCTCAGTATGATAAAATTAATATGCAAAATGATAAATTTAGCAGACAGAGCTGCCTAGTAAATAAGTTCTCTTAGAAAGGCATGATATAAGTTATTATGATTCTTTATTTTAAAATGAATGTATAGAAATAAAGAGGCAAAAGAAAAATTTACAATTTAGTTCTCCCAAATGCAATGTAGTAGGCATCAAAACCCAGCCACATAAGCACTGGATAGAGAATTAATTATTAGGTCAAAATATGGCATAAAATTTTAGAGATGGTAAAGTTGATGGGAATCTTCAACAATGAGTGTAGTTCTGTTATGCAAAACAGAGAAAAAACACAAAAATGTAAAATAATCTTATCATATGTTAATTTTTTAAAAAAAACCTATGGCATCCAAGGATTGGTCCTAAACAATCTGCATTAGACAGACACATTCTAGAGTATTTTATCTCATTCTGAACTATGAATGTTTTTTTAAAAGACTCTGAGGAAGCTCAGAAAAGAGATTGACAAAAATATTTAAGAGATGATGAAACTCCTGTGATATATGGAAAAGAAACATTTGGGGGTTGAAAAGACACAACTTTCATTTAATCATATAAAAAGTGGTTCTAAATATTAATAATAGATGTAACAATTCATTGGATTCAGGCAGACAAGCTTCATTCATGGGGGTGTCTGGCATAAAAGAGGGGAGTCAGGGTTCTTCCAATACTTTCTGACTCTTTTAGCCCCCTTTGAAGAGCCCTCAAGAAAATTTCCTCAAGTTTAGTTTTGGCTCAAATTGAGAGTCTCCCCAATGGAATTAGTCAAATCCTTTGTAGAAAGATACTCAATATACAAAGTAGGTCAGATTTAGGACAGTTATTTATTCTTCCTTCACAAAAGAAATGTTTAAAATACAAAATCAAATTCATAAGCATAAATTGACAATGACTCAAAACATGAAATATTAACCCATCATTCTATTATACTCTTCCTAGAAGTTGATGCTTAAATAAGGAAATGATTTTGTGAAAGTCAATTACTGTTTCACTTTCACCTTAGCTCTACACAGTCCTAGCAACTCATTCAAGGTCCATTTATCTGGTTTTCAGGGCATGACTTAAGTTTTCTTTCTTAGTCCTTTTGTCTATAGTATCTTCCTAGTGTTGGTCATCTTTCCCTCTAAGTTGTTTCAAAGATCATGTCCTACTGGGCAGCCAACAACCAAGGAACACAGGAACTTCTAAACTCCAGAGGCAGTTATCATCCCCAAAAAACCTATCATGCATGATTGCTATTTTATCATGTGCTCAGGTAAAGGAGGACAGAGCAGAAAATGTGAGACCCTAAAAGTTAGTGTCAGGTTCACTTCATGGGAAGTCTGAAGAAGAGTTATGGTCTCAAACCACATGTTTAGAAGAAACAGAAGGTGAGAACAGTGATTGTCTCTCCATTTAAAGTCTACCAAGTGGGCAACTAAACAATAGACAATCCTCTCTGATACAACCAACTGCCTTCACCCCATTCACAGAAGGTGGCACATGGAGATCATTCATAAGCCTCTGGATATACATAGCCCTTAGCAAAGTCTAAAGTCATGTCCATCTCCTCCCCACCCCCTTACCCCCCAGGTCAAAACACAAGCTCCATTAGACTCGTCTCTATTATAATAGTATTTGAAGTTTTATTTTGCATTTAGATTTCCATAAATTTACAAATTAAATTTGAATTAATATCAGAAAGTAGGATTTGAGTCCTATTTAAGTTTGAGTAAGTCACTTAACCCTTCAGCCTCTTCTTCATTATAATAATAAATATATTAATTATTTCACAAAGTTTTTGCAAGTTTCAAATGATAATATGAAATGTCTTTATGTTATACAAATGTATCATTATTACTACATGATAAATCTTGTCAGGAAGATAGAAATATTTTGTTCATTTTTAAATCTAGAAATTACAATTAATACAATTCTCACTTCACATCGGGTTCTGAAATTTTTGAAAGTTCTGATATGAAGATTTTATTGTTTTGATATAGCCCACACATCTGTACGGACCTCTCTCTTCTCATCCCTCTGTCTCTCTCATTTGTCTTTCTGTTTCTGTCTCCCTCTTTCCTCTCTGCCCCTCTCATTGTTTCTGTGTTTCATTCTTTCCATTTCCCCATACCAAATTTGGGGTTATCATCTTGTCATTTGCCTGAAATTGTTCTGTAATTATTTTTTCTTAGAACTTCAAGAGGGCATACATGTTATGTAGAAGTTAGTTAATCTGGGGAATGTAAATTTAGAAGGAAGGTTACTCGAGGTGTTAGGATAGACTAATGATGCACCAGAATTAAGTATTTCTCATAGCTTCTACATAATCCCTTAAATATTGGTTGATAAATTATGTTTCTTTCCTGTTTCCTGAAGAACTGGTTACTTGAAGCTCAGTGCTTTGCCTCCTTTCCAAATTTAAATATCATGAACTCCTATTTTCTGCAACTATGTCAAAGTAGCCTACCTCAAGTTGAGAAATGTTGGTTACAAGTATTCTTTTTAAAATGTTCCTCTTCTGAGAAGTTCAGTCACTTGGCTAGATTTATACAGTCAGAGGTAAGATTTGCACCTAGGTCTTCTGGATTTCTAGGCTAGCTCTTTCCTACTTCATATTACTGCAAATTTTTAATTTAACATTTTTTAAAAAAGCCTTTTTTCCAAATGTCATTCAAAAGTGTTTTAATTAAAAATATATTAAAATTTAATTGCCAACAACAAAAACAAATGAACAATCAAATAAAATAGAGGATAGACTCTTATATAAGCCCTAAGAATTTAATAAATTGGAGCAAACATGAAAAAAATAAAATATGCCTGTTTTGTGATAGACATCTGCTTGGATACCTACTGGTAAATTTTTCTTTGGTACCTTTTTTTTTCTTTTACTAAATCTACCTCATCTTTATGTTTCTGCTGTTGGAACAATAGCAAAGGTCTAAGCGTGTTACTCATCTTGAATTATTAAGCCTTGTTCTGCATATTACACTTTTTGATAAAGTAGTGAAAATGTATTGTCATTCCTTCCCTCCATTTACATCACTGAAAAGAGGGAAAATGGAGCCTGAATAAACGTAGCTTGTAATTCTAGAGGAAAAAAATGATATTACCGTTTCGTTATGCTTATGTGTGGATACTGCCCACTTTGATTGTTAGAATATATTTTGTAGTTTATACAAAATATTTTCCAAAAGTGAGCCTTCTGCATTGACTGTTTAATAATTATCCCTATCTCTTGCTATATTCCCAGGATTCAAATTACTTTTTAAAATGTACAATTCATTAGCAGCCATGGAAATTGAGTTCAACAGTATAAAGCTATTTCTTCATGGCATTTTTGATCTATGGAAATTTTCATGCTTCACAAATAAATGTAACAAAAAAGAGTAGTTTTATTATGAAATCATTCATTCATAGGAGTCTAAATTATTTTCCCATAAGTTGTTGACATAAAAGCTTAAAATATACATTTACATTTGAAGTATAATTTATCCTCATAAGCATTTATTCATTCTTTTTGTGTTTTGGCTCTGCATCTGCTGCTCTGCCTAGTCTCAGCTCCATAGAACAAGATGCTCCTCCCAGGTTAAACTCATAACTTCTATTCTCCTTTTGGTTGCTCAGTCCTTTCAGTCACATCTGACTCTCCATGACACCATTTGGTTGTTGTTGTTGTTGTTGTTGTTGTTTTTGACAAAGATACTAGAGTGATTTCCCATGTCCCTCTCTGGGTCATTTTACAGATAAAGAACTGAGGCAAAGGGGCAGCTAAGTGGCACAGTGAATAGAGCACCAGCCTAGGAGTCAGGAGAACCTGAGTTCAAATGTGGCCTCAGACACTTAACACTTACTAGCCATATGACCTTGGGCAAGTCACTTAACCCCAAGTGTCATGTCCTCCCTCCTCCAAAAAGCAAAAAGGGGGGGGAGGGAGAGAACTGAGGCAAGTGAGGTTAAATGACTTGCCCAGGGTCACACAGCTAATAAAGTATTTGAGGTCAGATTTGAACACAGGAAGATGAGTCCTCCTGACTCCAGTCCTGGTACTCTATCTACTATGCCACCTTGTTGTCCCATATCCCTAACTAAAGCTTTGACTGACACCATCTTCCTCAACCTCCTCTCCACTCTGACTGGAGGGATGGAGAATAGATGGAGAATAGATGGAGAATAGAGTATCAAATCCTCAAATATAAAATCCTCTGTTTTGCTTTCTTCATAACCTGATCTCTTCCTGCCTTTCCAGTGTTACATTTTATCAACATAACTCTTAGGTTACTTATATAACTTTGTTCCTTCAGAGACAATGACCTTGCTGCTGTTTCTCCTACAAACGGGGGTCATCTCATCTCTCCCTCCCTTTTCACTGACTGTCCCTCATGCCAAGAACATGCTCCCTTCTCACCTTTGTCTCCCGGTTTTCCTGATTTCCTTCAAGACTCAGCTAAAATTCTGCTTTCTGCTAGAAAAGTGTGCTGCTCCATCTGGAATCTTCCTTTTAGGACCGCCTCAAATTTACTTCATAAATATTTTGCACATATTGATTATGTCTTCTCTTCTCCCCCATTAGAATGTAGAGTCCTTGATGACAAGAATCACATTGTTGCCTTTCTTGTATCCCAGAGCTTCAGTACGGAACTGGCACACGGTAAGCACTTAAATGCTTATTCATGTGGCTTTATTCACTTTGTGCTCATTCTAGCCTTTTGATATTTTTTGGAATCCATCTTATTTATTTTTTCTTACAACACAATAATTTTCCATCATATTCGAATTCCATAATTTGTTCAATCATTACCAAATTGGTGGGCAGACACATTGTTTCTAGTTCTTTGCCATAACAAAAAATTATACTCTGAAAAGTTTAATACATATGGGTCCTTTCCCTCTTTCTTGGACATCTGCAATCCTGTCCTAGGACAAGGAGCTGAATCCAGACTTGCATCCATGTGCCAGTCTCTTTCTTAATTCCTGTTTTCTGCCTTTATTTTCTAGTGAACCTAATGTGGCCTCTGACCTAAGTCTCATGTTTGTCTCCTTCTTTTGCAGTTATTTACATAGAATTGGTTTCTACTCTTGGCCTTAGAGGCCCCCATTGGACATAAAAGATCACAGTGCTTTGGGGTATCCTTTAGGGCCATGTGGCACCATTATACTGTCTTAAAATTCCATTTATCAGAGATTAATTCTGGCTTTGGAAAGGTTCCCTTTATTAAATATCATTTTGGCTTCAGGCCTTTTTGGCATCCAGGGAGTCTCCCACAGAGTCAGGCTTGGATGATTTCTTGTAAAGTCCTGAACTGAATAGAGTTGCTTATCAGTGTTTCTCTTTGGTGTTGTTGAATCCTGTTTCATCTCACATCCCTTTCCATCTTTGTTGATTATTTTTTAGGGGACCTGAGTTTGACTAGTACCTCTCTCATGTATCTTTTCCTAGAAATTTCCCAATGTTCTTTCTACTACTACATTAATTTTTCCATGCAGCCCTAAATGTCTCACAGAGGCTACCTAGCAATGTGCCCTGTACACAAGACTGTTGCTAAAAGAAAAGCTGACAAATGAATAAATAACATCTAAAGGTATTGGTGGGGAGAGTGGGAAAATAGGTCATGTCCTGACCCCTGCTACTATAAGAGCTTTCCTTAGGCATAGAGTGGTATACAACAGATCACTTGACTCCCTCATGTGTCAGGGACACTTGACAAAGAATAGGAAAATTCCCTCTGACTCCAGCAATTCAGTACTGGTAGACACTTGTGCTCCTCATGTTTCTCTCCATTGCATTTAGATCAACAACAACTTTGATTTTTTTTCCTCATAGATTGTATTTTTGCAAGGGTGCAAGAGTTCCAAGAACTCATACTCAAAGGGAACTGTTGTATTAAAAAGATAGATTTTTTTTTAATTAGGGAGGGGGGAGGGGCAGGATTATACAGTTTCTCAGATGCAATCCAATCTCTTCTTCCTATTCAATACTGGACCAAACTCACAATCTTTCTGGAATACCTGTCCCAGGGCTCTTCAGAGAAAACTAGCATCTCTGGTATTGAGGGCTTGCCAAGCCCTTTTCATGACTGATGATCCATTTTTGGTGTCCATCTTTACCCAACTCTCACCAGTGGCTCCAAGAAGCTGTAGCATGTGTAGTCATACCCTGGTAAAAACCAGACAGGCTAGACCAGGTTGAGGGTAACTGAGAGGCCTCAAATCCATGAGTGAATTAAGAGGATATCTACCTCAAGCATGTAAAGACTTCCCCTGGCAGAATGGGAGGATGAGTACATTTTGTTCCAAGAACCATGAAGGCAACTCAGGCAGGTGCCTTGGAGCACTTAGCACTTGGACAAACATCAAAGATATCAATGTCATCCACAGATTCCAGGGCCATCAGCAGTAATCCTGACTTCTGTCCTGCCACTGTACTCCAAAGACTCCAGAAGAGAAAGGGAGGCTGCCAACTTTGTGCAACGCCATCTTGCTTAATTCCAACTCGATGCACAAGTCAAGGGAGCATCCTATGATGCTGAAAATGAAGGATGAACAACAGCAACAACTTATGCATTACTATAATGAGAATGGAAATTTGAAGACCTTTCCTGCCCTTTAATAGGCTGGGGGGGGGGGTATTTGAAGACCTCCCCTGCTTTGAAAGAAAACTCAGCCCCCTAATAGGCTGAATAAAGTCATACGGAGTCTGTGATGGGAAGAGTTTGCTAAAGGGTGGAGCAAAGCTACAGGAAGCTGGGAGTCAGAGCTAGAGAGACAGAGAGAGAGAGAGAAATTGCTTAGACAAGGAGTTAGTCAGGTTTGTGAGTAAATAATGATCTTGGATTGGTTTGTAGGAAGGCTAAAGGATGGCATGGCTCTCTGCTACATTGTGGTGCATTAACTTTGATGTTGCTTTGACAGATTTGGTTTCCCAGTGTTGGGATTTGGTTTTCTGGTATCTAAATAAATGCTTTGCTTCTGTCCTCTATTCAGAGAGTTTGTTATACTTTGCAATCAAGTGCCACGTGGGAATTTTTATAGTCATGGTCTTTATTATCATCATGTGTACTGTACATATTGCACTGGCACAGTTGCCTCAATGAGTCAGTCATCCAGCTGCATAATAGGACTGAAATAGGAATTTTTCTTCCATTTATGTTATTCTGCATGGATAGTTAAGCTACTATCTTTTCAGTAATCATGGATCTCATTGAGATGATCTTGCAATGTTCTAATGATTGATACAAGAATCACTTAACATCTCTTTGTATCCGTTTAGACAAAATCATATTATGTACAAATAGGGATATGTGAAGGACTCTATCATCCACACTTGTATCTTAAACTGAACAAGTGATTTGTTTGTGACTCCCTTAATATTAAAAAGTCACAGAATCATAGAATTTGACAATTATAGAAGGAATTTCAGTGGCCATCAAGTCCAACTCATGAATAAAAATAATAATCAATATAACCTACAGTTTCTGCTTGAAGACCTCCAAAAAGGGGGAACCTATACTTTCTCAAAGAAAGCCATTCTACTTGTAAATGGTTCCATTAGGACATTGTCTTTCTTTCCCTCCTCACACCCACCTAGACATCAAGCTTAAATTTACCTCTTTCCATCTTCTACCCCCTCTTCTGGGTTCTGCTTTTTGAGATCAACTAGAAGAAATCTAGTTCTTTCTCCACACAACATCCCTTCACGTACTCAGTGACACTTGTTATGTATCCCTGATTGCTCTCTTCTCCAAGTTGAACCTGCTCAATTCCTTCGACTAGTTCCGATAAGACATGAAGCCCTTCACTATCCTGATTGTTTTCCTCTGGATGTACTCCTACTTATCAATGTTCTTAAACCTTGGAACCTGGAACTGAACTCAATAATCCAGTTGAGATTTTTGAAGCTATCAGCTCCCTGTTCCTGGAAACTATGTCTCTTTTAATATAGTACAAAATTGCATTAGCTGCATTACTATCATACTTCAATCCTTAATTGTGGCATAGAGGTGACTCTGGGTCTGTGAAGGCTGTACCAAAAGGAAAACTAGCTTGTTCTGCAATTCAAGAAAAGTTTCAAATACAGTTCAGGCTGGTATTAGACTGAATCTACTCTCAGATGGTCAAACTAGTTAACTATGGACAATCTTATCCCCTGTAGTTTGGCCTTTACATAATGAATTCATTGACCAGAGAAAGCCATGAAATAAAGGTAGGGAAATGACCATCATTCTTACATGAATTCCTTCTATTTCCTCAGTGATGGTGATGGAGTGATGGAAAAAGGGAAAGATGGTGCTTTGAATAATATAATTTTTAGACTAAATAAAAATGTTTTACTTAATTGTAATTACTTTAAATGTTAGATCTCGTTCTTATGACAAATTGACTGCTACTGAAAAAATTGTATTATAAAAATATTTGTTTTCATGCCAGAAATGAAACCAGAAAACAAAAGGATATCACAACTAAATGGAAGAATAGGTCTTAGGTTCTCCTTGAGAGGGAAAAAGAAATGGTCAGAATAAATTTTACCGCGGAGCCAAAGACAATATGAAACATTGTCACATGTTCAATGTAAGACACTTGTTCATCTCATTTTGCAGAGATGAACGTAAACAAAAAGACAACAATGAATAAATGAATAGCTTTCACTGTGTACTTTTGTCTCCTTTATTTTGAGGTATCACTATCACTAACCACCCCCACCCACATAATTGCCTGCTACTCTCAAAGAAAAGCTTCCTTCATAAGGACAGTAAAGCAAAACAAAGCTACACATTGGCAATGTCTGAAAATGTATATTTCATTCTATACCACTAGTCTATTATCTCTCTGTAAAGAAATGAGAAGCATATTCATAATCAATCAGTTTTTTGAAGTTATAATTAGTTATTACATTAATCATATTTCTTAGGTAAAAAATTTTTCTTTTATAGTGTTGTAGTAAGGATTGTAACAGTGGTTTCCAACCTTCCTAATGCTGCGGCCCTTTAATAGTCATATGTGGGTGTGTCTGCATGTATGCGGACCCGCCTAGAGAGGAGCGGTGTCTTGGTTCCTAAAACCATCAGAAATATGTGTTTTCCACGGTCTGAAGCGACCCCTGTGACCCCTCTGAAAGGGTCGTTCAACCCCTACGGGTCACAACCCACAGGTTGAGAACCGCTTGACTATAACAATTTTTTTTTCAGCTTAAACTTTATTCTTCTTGTCTTGCTATTATAGCTAGCATTTCAGGAAATTTGTACAGAGGATAGAATGTTGGATTTGGAGTCAGGAAAACCTGAGCTCCTGTTTCAGTATCTATTACCTGTGTAATCCTGGATAAGTTACTTAATTTCTTTTAGCCTTAGCTTTTTTTGTAAAATGGAGATGACAACAATACTGTACAGTGATGCTGTTAGGATCAAATGAGATAAATGTACTGTGCTTTGCAAATCATAAAGTGCTGCATTAAATACTAGTTATTGCTATTATCAAAGAACAGTGGCGTCAATAGGCATCTTTACCTTACTCCTAATATTACTCCTAAGGAATCCAGCATTTCTTAATTGTAAAATGATTCTTAAGAAGGTAAATTTGGAAAGACTAGCTGTTCTAGATCAAGTACACAGAAAGGGAATTCATTCTGGGAGCTATAACATCTAAAACATTGAGATTTCATTTTATCTTTGTAAAAGAAAGATACCAAAAGAATGGGAAAATACAATAACAATATTATTAATTTAAAATGTTTAGGATTATATCAACTTCCAAACAGATTTTAGTCTTTGGTCTACTCGACAGAAAACATGAAAAAAATTAAAGCAACTCACCCAATCTAAGGCATAAGGAGAATCTGTCTTGCACCTTAGCGTCCCCCTGCCCTCATAGACAGGACACTTTCAAATTGCTGATTGGACTCGTGTCAATAGGTGACTGCTCTCATTTATACATGTGTATGACACTGAGTGCAGCAAGCTGAGTAGACCACAGGATGGAAGCTTATCATGGACTTAGTATTACTAATACCCAAGCATCTCTTTGCTCCCTCTGTTCCTTAGTCCAGTGCTCCTGGGGTGACCAAACAGACCATCCAAGGAGCAAGAATTTATGTACCTACAATAGGCCATGAGTTGTAGTAGGTGCTAAGGATACAAATTCAAAATGAGGGAGTTACTGTCTTCAAAGATATTCCATTCAACTAGATGAAGAAAACATTCACACATAAGCAAATATAGGGGTGTATACAAGATGCATAGGCAGTGATTGGTGGTACACTATCAAATGGGAGAAACCAGAAAGACTAAAAGGAAGGGAAATTTAAATTGAACTCTAAAAAGAGTTAAGGGCTTTAATAAGCAAAGGTAAAAAAGGAGAGCATTCTGGGTACATTTTGTGGTATGAGTCACTCTTTTCCCAACTCCTCTCTTCAGTTGTCTCTATGAGTATTTTAGCCAATGCCTTCATTCTGCCCTTCACTCAGAAGCAGATGGGGCCCTTTGAACTTCCTGAAGAAAAAATTGGAAAGTAAAATTGCCCCAGGGTACTGCCCCCTAAGAAAATTTCCTTCTGCTTCTACATACTTATATTCTTTCTACTAATTAAAATTGCTTAATCATCATTCAGGCCTTTCCTGGGTCCTTGGCCCTGATTTAACCTTTCACTGTCCTTCCCAAACTATTACTTCCAAACTTGGAAAATTATGTAACATAAAGCCAGTAAGATTTTTTTTTGGTTAAATTTCTGAGCCCCTAGCCAGAAAAAAAAATAGATCCTGACGATTCTGACAGAATCTTTGTCTTCTTTCTCTATTGATAGGAAATGCCTGTGAACATCTTTTATCTATCTTCTGATTACCCCAAATCAAAATTTTACAAAGTAGAAATTGTTATGACCAACTTTAACATATCTTATACTTGTATTTTGTCCTAATTAAACAGAAATTCAAACAAATATTAAAGAAGTTAGATTTGCAGTTAACATATATTCTCTCCTAAGTAGAGAAAAGGAAACAAGGAAAGTTCTCCTGAAGGGAAAAGTCTACATTATCTTTTCTTGGCTAATACTATTATTCCATAGGCCACCAGAAGAGGCAGTAGTAGTTACCCTGGAGCTCCAGCATCCAGAATCGACTCAACATAAACCACGAGCCAAACTTCTCTTTTCTTGAAGTTTGTGGCAGTTTGTGTTTTTATTCTCCCTATACAGATTTTACCTCCAAGGAAATTTCTCCTCTAACTCAAAGGGGAGAGAAAATCATCTAAGAAACATTTGT
>CM053600.1:53689331-53708044 GCA_028646575.1 Pseudocheirus occidentalis
TTTTTTTTTATACAAGTTCTATGATCCTTTTTGTATTTAAAGCATCTGCCCTCTTATATATACCTATGCTAAGAATTAAACAATTATCAGTTATTTTTGTATATAGACATTAGAGGCAGCATGGTATAGAGCAGAGGTGTCAAACAGGCTGTTTGTGGTCTCTAACACTGCTGAGTAGGGGAATCTGATTAAAATGTAATTGGGAATTATTTAACAAATAAATTTCAAAATGCAATAAAACATAGATAAAGTTAATATGTGTTTTTCAAGGTCAATATGTGGCTTAGCTCCCTGCCATCTTTCTACTGGAGCTGAACAACTCTGGTATAGAAGATAAAAGTGCTGGATTTGGAGGCCAAAAGAACTGTGTTCAGGTCCTGCCTCTGGCAATTATTAACCAGTCAACCTTATGCAAATCACTTAACCTTTATGTATCCAGGGCTACACTTTATGCTTTTCCTGCTAAATATGATATCAAATTAGTAAATTTAAGCAACGTTAAGTAAATAGTCCATGAATTTTTTTGTGGGAAAACATGAGGAAAAAACAAGATAAGCAGATGAAGAAGGACTGCAATCTAAATAAGTGGTGAGAGTCAGTGGACCATTAAAATCAGAACTCTCTCAGAGTATATATTTGAAAATTGAAACAATTACTTGATTCTCCTCTTCCTCCTCTTTCTCTTCTTCCTCCTCCTCCTTCTCCTCGTCTTCTTCCTCCTCCTCCTCTTCCTCCTCCTCCTCTTTCTCCTCCTCACAGTGGATAAGATGCTGGGCCTGAATAAGAAAATTTTGAGTTCAATTCTGACCTCAAATACTAACTAGCTGTGACCTTTGGCAAGTGAGTTAATCTCTATTTGTCTCAGTTTTCTCATCTGTAAAATGGAAATAAGAATAGTATCTACATCCCAGGATTATTGTGAGGATAAAATGAGATAATATTCATAAAGCATTTAGCACAGTGCCTGGCACGTATTAGGTATTATTTAAATTCCAGTATTATTATTATTATTATTATTATTATTATTATTATCATTAAATTATTGTCCTGCTTCATCTTACTCCTCTTCCTCTTTTTTTCCTCCTTCTCTCTTTTTAAATGAAGAAAAGCTATTGAAATTCAGTCCTTTTTGCTAAGCATTAGGTTTTTATTCCTTAGATTATTTTCTCTATTGGAGCATTTCTAGCCTTGAAGGAACCAGGATAGATAATGATTCCCCTGGAAGAACCATAAAATTAAGATTAAACTATTTATTCTTAGAATGCTAACCCTATTACAAAGATATTATCAGCAAATACTAGAATTATGATATTAATGTTAAATAAGTTTTTTCCCAAGGAGATCTGCAAAGTTCATATAGAAATGTATTTCTATGATCTAGTATAAATCTGCTCCATTTCCACTGTTAATTGCAAAAGCTAAGCTTTGCTTAGATTATTCTGAGTACAAACTGAGTGAGAACGATGCCCTTTCTCTTCCTTCTACATTCATATGTAAATACATATTATGTGCATTAAATATTTATTTATACATTTATAAAATTGTGTGTGTTTATTAAATATATGCATTCATATGAAATATGGGTGGAAGAGAAAGGACATGCAAATGTGTGTATTTAATCAATCAACAAGTATCTTTTAATGTCTGTCTATTGTCTGCCAAACACTGTCAAGTCTTAGGAACAAAGACAAAATTTTAAAAAACATGAAATAATCCAGACTCTAAATGTGTATATGTTCTTCCAGTGGAGACATGTGTATATATAAATACACTCAGGAAAAATACAAAATGAACTCAGTATGAAGCAGTTAAATACAAGGTGATTTGGAAGGGAAGACACTAGTATTTTGAAAGAATCGGGGAAAAAGCTTCATGAACATGGTGTTATTTTAAATTCATCTATAACAGTGGTTCTCAACCTTCCTAATGCTGCGACCCTTTAATACTCATGTGTGGGCATATCTGCACGTGGGCAGACCCACCTGGAGAAGGAAAGAGGAGAGGTGTCTTGGTTACTAAGACCATTGGAAATATATATTTTCCAATGGTCTTAGGCAACCCCTGTCACCCCTGTGAAAGGGTCATTTGAACCCACAAAGGGGTCACGACCCACAAGTTGAGAATGGCTGATCTAGAAAGAAGTAAAGGATTCTATGAAAGAGAAAAGGTAAATGAGAAATATTTTCCAAGCATGTGAGATGACTGGTATAAATGTATGGAGATAAGACAGAGTGTTATGTATGAAAGACAGTAAGAATGACAGTTTGGATGAAATACAGTATATGGAAAGGACATTAAAGAATAATTGAAAAAAATTGGAGGCAGGTTTGGAAGGGCTTTGGAAGCCAAGCAGAGGAGTTTATGTTTTGCCCCTGAAGCAGTGGGAAACCACTAGAATCTATTGAATGGGAGGTAGATATGTTTGGATTTTCATCTAAGGAAAATCATTTTATTAACTGCATAGAGATCAATCATTGTAGGAAGATACTTGGGACAGGAAAACTGATTAGGAAGCCATTGAAATAATCTAAGTCAATAAGTCAACAAGCAAGTATAAGCTTAAGCTCTTTAATATGTGACAGGTACTGTGCTGAGTAGTGATGATGGCTTGAACTAAGGTTGTGGCTGTATAAGCAGAGAGAAGGCATCAAATGTAAGAGGCATTGTGATGGTAAAAACTGTCTGGTTTGGCAAATGATTACATATATAGGGTGAAAAAGAATCAGGAGACAAGGAAAATGCCAAAGTTTTAACCGAGGGAGATTAGAAAATGGTGTATTTGATAAAAAATAAGGAACTGTCAAAGAGACATATGATTCGGGGAAAATAGAATGAATTCTCTTTGAAATTCTCTCTATCTATATCTGAGGGGTTGTCAAGTTTGAAATGAATCATTTGGAGATGTGGAACTGGAGTTAACTGTGTAAGACACGATCATTTAACACATGAAAGCTAATAAAGACACCATAAAAATGCAAAGAGATGAGAAAAGAGAATTTAGGACAGAGTCTTGGGGGCATACAACTAGTTAGGGGCCATGATATGGATGACAAACTAGCAAAGCTGACTAAGAAAGAGCAGCTGCTCAGGTACAAGGAGGATCAGGTGAAAGTATCCTCATGAAATCCTAGAGAGGAGGAAAAAAAGATATAGACATGTGTATGTACATATCTGTGTGTGTGTGTGTGTGTGTGTGTGTGTGTATCTCCAAGAGGAGTAGTGGACAGTGCCGAATGTAAACAAATCAAGGAGACTAAAGATCGAAGAAAGAAAAAGAAAAATATTTGATTTTCAGTTAAGAAAGAGATCATTGGTAAATTTAGAGAAAGTAGTTGCACTTGAGGGATGAGATCAGAAGGGAGATTTCCAAACATTTTATGAATAAGTAAGAGGGGAGAAAATAAAGATATTGGATGAAGACAGCATTTCTCCCCCCAAGAGTTTGTCTAAGTAGGGGAGGAGAAATATATATTCAAGGGATATAATAAAGGTTTTTTTTTGTTTTATTTTTTGTTTCTAAATGATGAGGAGATTTGAGCACAATTGAAAGTAACAGGAAATGAACCAATAAATAGGAAGATGTTGAAGATTAGTGAAAGGAAGATAATTAAGATGGTAAAGGCTAAAAATGAAAAGAAGGGTTGGAATTATTAGCATAGTGTTGACCTTGCAAAAAAGAAGAATCACTTTATTCTCAGAGACTGTAATAATAAGAACAACATTTAGGTTTATAAAGTACTTTAGATATTATCTCATTTTATCCACATGACAACCTTGGGAGGTAGATGCTATTGTTATCTCCATTTCAAAGGTGAGGAAACTGAGGCAGACATATTAAATGGCTTGTTCAGAGTCACACAGCGAGTAAGAGTATAAAGCTGGATTAGAATTCAAGTCTTCCTGACTCCAATTCCAGAACTCTACTCACTGCACCACACAGTGGTGGAAGAAAAGAAGAGAGTATTTAGATTAGGTCAAATCATTTTTGAAATTAAGAGAAGGGGAGAAAAAGGAACTCAAAGTAAATGAACTTAATTTCCTCAATAAAGTGGAAGTCAATTTTCTCAGTAAAAACCTCCTCAGCTGAGAGGATAGGGGTATTTGGAGATATGAAAGGCTAGAGAGAAGATAAAATTTAGAATAGATTTTGTGGAAAGTGGAATAAGGAAGCAATAAGAAAGAAAGGTTTGCCTTGCTGCAAAGATGGTCCGGTTAATATTAAATAACAAATTTGTAAGGTACACAGCTCAGTTTTGTGACTTACTCTAGTTCCATTCAGTCTCACAAGAGTAGAAGGTGAAGAAGGATTTGGGGGTTGGTAATTGATGAGTGGGGACAAAATGGTTTGATGGGAGATAGCCACAAGCAAAGCATTTGAAGAGGAAGTGTGGAATCAAACTGATAAACGATAAGCTTGAGATTGGCTAGGGAGTAAAATAAAGTACGAACAGGAGTAATGAACTGAGAAAGTACTGAGGGGCAGAGAGATTGGAAATCATCAAGTGAGTGAAAAATAGGTTTAGGAGGGATGGAATTATAGAAAGTTATGATCAGATAAAGGAATTTTACTTTTTTTTAAAGTGGAACACTTATGCAAGAGTAATGGTGAGATCCATAATGTGACTATGTACATTACTGAGAAAGAATGAAAGAGTAGATTATGGCATTTAAAGAGAGTAAGGAACTACAAGATTGAGCACTTAAAGCATACAGAGTACAGACTAAGATTTCCTGGATATGCAATCATATCCAGGTCACACTTTATATGCCCCCTCTGAAAGTGTTATAAGACAATGGAGTGCTTCCAAAAACTTCTCATTTGATATAGAAATTTTTGTTTTGCATTTTACCCAGACCGTTTTGCTTTTAAAGCTCAGTAAAATATGGGTACACCTGCTGAATTTTGAGGCCTGCCAAATTTTCCTGAGAAATGTTATTCTTAATCCTGGATAACTAAGGAGTTCCAAATGGTGATTCCAAATGGTAACAATTAATTTGAGAAGAGAGAGTACTAACAGCTGGAGGATACAGAAAGAACTTTTCATCAGGACACACCTGATCTGAACATAGAAGGAAAATGAGGATTCTATGAGTCAGAGATGAAGAAAGAAAGCATTCTAGACCTGAAGAATGTAGATATGAAAAGACACAGCAATGAAAAAGTGGAAGGTTGAGTTCAATGGAAAAGTGAGCTACAAAATTAATGTCTACAACTTGAAAAATATTCTACCATGGACTTCCCTTATAAAACTAGTGATGCATGACAGTAAGAAATTTTCCAACTAAATAACAGTATAAACATAATAAAATTTCTACCAATGCGCTATTCTTATGTTTCATTGTGGTATGAAGGTAACTAGGGTTTCCTGAAGAAAACAATGATAATTTGCACTTATATAATGCTTTAAGGCTTGCAAAATCCTTTATACATGTTATTTTATATGATCCTATGAGGTAGGTACAAGTATTATCTCCATTTTATAAATGAGGGAATTGAAGCTAAGAGAGAGTCATTTGCCTAGAGTCACACAGCTCATTAAGTATCAGAGGCAGTATTTGAATATGTCAGAAGAGAAAACATGTCTGCTCCTACCAAGCTGGAAAACATAAGTCTAGCATTATGATGGCTTGTCTGTCTGCTATCTGAGGACCAGCCAAGCTAAATTTTAAGAATCTCATCTGGTTATCAAGTGATGAATATTTTAGAACATAGAAACTCAAAAGAGATTGCCCTCTAAGCATAAGACATGGAGGAGTTGTGATCTATTTCAGTGGAGGAAAGATCCATATGGAGAAAATTATGCCTCTTAGAAAGCAATGATAAGGTTTGAAAAAAATCCCACTTAAGAATAGAGCAAATATATTCAACCTGACTCTGTATCATAATCACAGAATTTCAGAGATTATAAGAAGCTCGGAAGCTTGGTCCAACTTGACCTTTATGACATGCACAACAAATGGTCATGTAGCCCTTGCATGAAGAATAATTTATATTTTAATTTTTTCAAAAGCCCCACAAAATAAAAAATCAATTATATTAAAACACAAGGTAGTTTCCCTGAAACTATAATCATAAGGGAGATGTATCAAGGCATTCTTTGAAGTTACAATCCTATTTCAACCCCCAAATGTCAATTTCTAATTAATTAATAACCATTGGTGCTACTTACAATTGGGATAACAACAGGAAAGTTACAAGACAAACCCAATTCTTTTATGGAACACTTAACAATGGTGAATATCAAATGAACGACAGAACCAAAGGAAAACCCTGCCAAGCTCCTTAGTCCCAGAAAGGATGGCACAATGAGATGGGACTGGATTCAAAAACTGATCTAAGTGCTGAGCCTTCCTGGTAGGTGATAGTACAAGGAAATTTGCTCCAATCTCCTCCTTTTTCTGAAACCGAAAGATATTAAGTGACTTGCCCAACATGAGACTGAGTCAGAAATTCTCTTGTGTTTTATTTTTAAAATGAACCTTCCTTTCAAAGGAGTACATACGGTTGGATTTAAAAAGGCCACCTTGTGTAGTTCCAGATGAATAAAAAAATGCGTTTGTATAATTCATCCTTCAAAATAGAAGACTATTCACACAGTGACTCGAGGGCATTTTTATAATCTCAAACATAATCTACCTATATTTCTCAAATAAGTAGCCCAAATGGAGAAATACTTTATTACCTTGCATTTAGAGTTTAATGACCTGCATTTCCAAAATTCCTGCATTTCCTATAATAATTCACGTGAGTTTGAAAATTTGGATGCTGTTACACATAGGTCTTAGCTTTCTATTTCATCTGTTGAATACTAAAGGAAATACACATCTAGGACAGAGACTATGATTTTAGTTTCTATACAGTTTCCCCTCAGTGATAATGAGGAAATTTCAAGAAGGAAACTGCAATGTTATCCTTTTCATCTAAGCCTTTCCAATTTCTAAAGATGTTTCCTGATGGGTGGACAGCCAATAAGTACCTTTACTTGCCAACATCCTGACATGGTATCTGATCCCTCTCTTTGTAGCCATTCCTTAACATTACTGGGAAGCAGCACATATTGACACTGTATTCTATTTAAAAGCCAAGCTCTCAATAATGAGGTTTAAAGACAGCAAAGCCTTTAAAAATGCACATAGGCACATTGTGTTGAGAGCAAGCAATATCGACTCCTTCTGAACAGTCTAAGACTGGACTCAGCAAAGGCAAGGGGGAAATGGAAAATAAATGATTTGGTTTGATTTGGGGTTTGTTGATTTTATTGGGTTTTTGTTGTTGGTTTTTCATAGAAATTGCCTACTTGTCAGTCAGTTTGGCATCACATTTTTTGGTAGCAGGTGCTCCATAAGATAAACTGAAAAAATCTTTAAGGTGGTTTTTCCCTTTCCTATTTCCATGTTTGACAACTCATTGATAGTGGAATCTGGTCATGATGAAAATTTACTGACAATCTGTCTTTGTCCCCAGACCATTAACCTGATGGCTGATTTGTGGCAGATTGTGAAGGGGGGAAAAGGATACACAAAATTTTACTTTCCCTGTCTTGAAGTCTTATTTCCCTAGCTACAAGCACCATTAAGGTATACAGATAAAACAGTACTACATTTTACACGTGCTTTTAGAAACCCAATTACTAAGTCATTTTTTACATCTGTCCCTTTCAACATCTCTGATCATTAGGAAGGAGCTATGCTACATAATGTTCCCTTCTGCTGGGTGGTAGCTAGATGAACTGCAGGTCAATAGATTAACAGATAATGCTGTTAAATAGAGTTCATCATAATTTACTGAAAGGAAAGTTCCACTGTTTTGCCTGCTAAAATCTCAAAACATATGAATTACTCTCCTCTGGTGAGATGAAAGGGCATTGTTCACTTTGTGAAATAGCAGAAAAGCTGGAGCCAGGATACGAAAAGATCTTTAAAAGAACATAACAGTGGAAGAGGGGCAGATTTGGAGGCAGGTCACCTGCTCTGAAGCCTTGCTCTTCCACTCCATGGTCTTGGGTCCCATTATGGTGCCATTATTCCTCTAACCACAGGTGTGCTTTGTTTTGTTTTGGTTTGGTTTTTGTTTAATGAAGGGTTTATAATAGACAAAAATTTTCAGCTAAATCTGTATTCCTGTGAATTGCAGGAGCCACCAACTCTAAGAAAAATGTTGTATCAACTTCAGGAATAAGAACCACCTGTTTTCATGTGGGGAAAACCTCCTTTCTATAGATCAGAGATGTTGAAAGGGATGTGATCACTTAATTGTGATTTGTGTCTAATAGTAGCAATGAGATGGGGGAGGGGAGGGAAGAAAAAAAATGACAATAATTTTGCATATTTAAAAGGAATGGCAAGTTGCGACTAATCAATTTGCAGTTTCATGCACTGTCATCTTTTCTTTTACTATGTAATGGAAATGCTTGTCTTATTTCAACATTTAAAATGAAATAATTTTTTAAAAAATTCTACATAAGAGAATATAATGTTCAGAAGTGACTTCCAAAGGACCTAGGTCTTAGTAAAATTAAATTACTTATTTTTTTAAGTATTGTAAATTTGGGAACAAAAAAAAAAAGGAAAGCCAGTTTTTTAAAAAATTCTGTTTTGACAGTCTAATAAAGTAACATAAGACTGAGGGTGATTGGAATGATATTTCAAGGTTATTAAATAGAAAATTGTAAAATAATCAAAGTAAAGAGTAAGTTATGCTTTAGTACATTTGAAAATTTATTCTTAAGAATGTATTATCTAGTTTTTCAGATCTAGTCTGAATTTTTAACCTATCAGGCCAGGTGAAAAACTAAATTAATTATGTGCTTTATATTTTGTTTTTGTTTTTTGCTTTTTAGAAGGTAGAAGGTGGGACAATTGGGGTTAAGTGACTTGCCCAAGGTTACATGGCTAGTAAGTGTTAAGTATCTGAGGCCAAATTTTAACTCACATCCTCCCAACTCCAGGGCTGGTGTTCTATTCACTGTGCCACCTAGCCGCCCCAATTATATGCTTTATTGATGGACAAAGTACTGAATGTTAATGAGAAATGATTAACAAAATGTAGCACCTAAAGAATTTACTCTCCTCTCACATATGGGGCCCCAAGAAAAGACACCCCAAATTTAAGGTAGTCTCTGGGTCTGTCTCCACTCCAGGCTCATAAGCCCTACCAAGAAACTTACTTTTCCAATCAGTAAGTCAGTATGGGACACAATTAACTTGAAGCAAAGACATTTAGTGAAATGGCGTAACATGAAATGTAACAACAGAATATTTACTTCCTCTCCTCAACCCAGACCTTGGTCATGTTCTTCTACAAATACACTCACCATAAATATATAGGGAATCATACAGGCCAGGATTGGGAAGGTTAATCACAAACATAGAGAACTCATGTAGTCAAGATTCATGTGTGGAGGATCATTTTATGATTCTGGTACTTCAGGACAACAGTCATCTATTGGCGCTGGCACTGTACTGATTCTGTTCCCCACCAGAGTATGCTGTCTCCACTGGTCATGTTGCTTCTGTCCTTTCTATTGATGTGGTGGTGGTTTCTGGTCTCCTTTATTTTGGTTTCTTTAGTCATATCAGTTCTACCATAATGCGTTAACTAAGAAAGGGTTGCCTTTAAATAGGTAGAGACACACAGCTCTTTTAGTTCACAAAGCTATAACTAAATCATGTAGAGTGACCCAGATGAATATTATGACTGCCTTTTGAACTTTTGTGTCTTGGACTGAAACTGTCTATTGTTTTACATGCCTATCTTACTTTCACATAAAAACTATCTACTTCTTCTCCTACTATAAGCAAAGAAATGTAACCTAGATCAAAGTTAAGGAAGAGAAGTAAGGTCATTGCTCTCTACTCACCTCATCTGAATTCCTATCTATGGGATCAGAGATTTAGAACTGGAAGAGAATTTATCAAATCCAGTCCCCTCATTTTTACAGGCTAGAAATCGTGACTTGTCCAGGGTCACACATCTAATAAGTGCCTAAAGTAGGAGTTGATCTCAGATCTTACTGACTTGAAGTACGACACTATTCACTTTACCATGCCTATATCTCAGCAGCAGAACCCCTCTGACTTTGTGCTATGTTTAGATATCCCAAAAAATACTTTCCAACAAAGAAAAAAAAATACACACTTGCCTTCTCAAGAGTATTTGTTGAAACTTTGCTAAATATTCACCATTTTTTAAATTATTCCATGAGAATGGTTATCATTGATTAATGTCAGATCTTTCTAGAAGTAACAAGTCAGTATAATTAAAGAAATATTTATTGAGCACATAAAAATATTTGCTTGTATCATAGCTGTTTATATTTGTGTTTTATTCCCCAATTAAAATATAAGTTCTTTGGGGATATAAATTATACCATTTTTCTTTCATGTTTCAGTGTTTAATACAGCGTCTTATTTGTACTCTGAGAATTAGGATCTCAAATGACATGTTATCTTATTGGTGTGAGTATTGACTCTATTAATGTAGATCACAATCCCTCCATGCTTCCTCATTCTATGCAATTCATTTGCATTAATTTCCATAAATCTTCCATAGAGTATGCATAACAATATTTGAGAGAAATTACACTCATTCCTTTAATGTCTCATATATACCAGTGTAGAACTAAAAATGTTTATCTGTCCTTCGTTCTTGCTAGATGACCAGATCACATACTTTCCTGGTCATACATGTTTTAATCATGTCATTTAAGTCACTTCTCTTGCATGTGATTGTTGCAATCTATTTATACTTACCATGTGTCTTACCCCTGAATTCTGGCTTATTCATAACTCTGAATTTTTCGCCCAGCACAATGAGGGGTACATGGTTCAGGAGATGGAGGATCTGTGTAGAAATACTGCCTCTGATACTTACTACCTATGTGACCTTGATACTTAACTTCCCTGAACCAATTTCCTAAACTATTCAATGAAAGGGCTGGTCTAACTAGCCTTCTAGCTCTGTGATATTCCATGATTTACAGCCATACAACATCAGCTAGGGAATATTAAAGAATATTAAATAAACGGGCTCCTAAAATATCTGCAATTTTCCAAATGTGATTCAGGCCCGTAACCTCTTACTTACCAACTTCAGATCTAGTTCTGTCAATAATGTAAAGGATAATTGAGTTTTGTTTCCACAGAAATTATACGAAGCATAATTTTTGAAAACTAAAGTCAAACTGATGGCAAACTGATTGTAGTGGAGGGCAGTGGGGGATGTTTGCCACCTGTTAATCAGCATGTCTAAAAGCAGACTCCTTTTGTTCTGAAAAGGCCTTTTTCCTGTGTATTCCAAAAAAAAAATGATAGACCAGGTGTGGCTCACCTAGGATGAGGTCCACTCACCCAGACTGTCTTAGATAATGGGACTCTCCTTATGGATATCTTGGGCAGAATCTTCAGCTCATTACTTTAATCAGTTCTCTTAGCAATTGAGAAAATTCCTTTCTCATGCTATGGAGATCATGAAATCTGATGTAGACAACCTGGGATGAGACTAAAAGCATTTTATGACTTGGCATTTCCATTATTAAATAAAGTAGAAAGAAAATTTTAGGATGAAAAGTGGAGGGGGGTGGGAATTGAAATGTGGAATTGAGAGCTCTAAGCAGGGCTATAGACCCACATGGGGTGGGGTTTAGGGGTTTTCAGATAGTCTGTGAACCCTGGAATACCTGGTCAATGGAATACAAGGAGGGAAATGAGATGCATCAGGATGAGTCTTAAACAGCTTTGTGATTTCTGAAAGGGTGTGTATCCTTATGGTCACCATTACTCTTGCCATCTCTAACAAGAGAACAATTAATAAAATCTTTCCTTAATTTACTGAGGGTCATGTGAAGTTTTTTGGTAAGATGATTATTTTGCACAATAACACTTATCTAAGATAAATATATTATTAGACAAAATCAAGGAACTAACTATTCGGTCTGCTGCATGTCAGGACAAAATTCTGACCCTTAGGAGGGAACAAAGAAAGAGAGAGAGAAAGGAAGTAGGAAAGGAAAGAAGAGAAGGAATAAATAAAGGGGGAAGGAAATAAGTATTTATTAAGTACCCACCCCCTCACTCCCTTCCTAAATGTTAAATAGATGTTGATTCAATTATTTCATACAAGGCACCATGTTAACTACTCTGGCAGAATATGAAAATGAATAAGCCACAAGCTTTGCTCTTGTGAAGATTACAGTCTAGTAAGTGAGATAAACCATACACATAAAGAACTATGATACAATTGTGAAAGTAAAATGAGAGGGCTACAAACTGCTATATAAGTTCGTTTACTTGGCTAACTGAAACAATTGTTCATGGAAAATTCAGAATCAGATCTTTTTTTTCCAATCTAAGTTCAGGCATCTCCTTTAAGTAACTATGATTGAATGGCAGGTCTAAAAGGCTGCATTCATTGGTCTCATTCTTACAGGGACTAGAGACTTATACAGTGACCGTGGTATTGGCTTAGTGTCAATTTATACGGAAAGCCACAATCTTCTGTCTAAGGACAGCAGGAGGCTTTTCCCTAAGCTTCTTGACAAGTATAATTGTTTAATAAGTTTATATAAGAATGCAAATCAGAAGCTCCTGAGTCTTGGTCTGATTTTGAATATATATTTGCTAAGTGACTTTGGGAAAACCATTTAATCCCTCAGCTTTAGTTTTCACATATTATAAAGGAAAATGTGCTATTTTTATTCATAGATTCACTGACTTCTAGAGCTAGAGGGGATCTTAAAAATCACCTACTCACAAAATCATAGATCTTGGAGCCATAAAAGTCTTCAAAAGATCTTCTGGTCTACTCTTGTATCCCTAAATAAATGAGATAGATATTATGCCAGTTTTACAGTTGAGGCAAAGGAGGTGCAGAAAGGTCAAATTTTCCCATAATCACAGAGCTTGTAAATCCTACAGTCTTAGCATAACAGTGTGTTCCTTCTAGTCAAACCCCTTATTTCATATATTAGTAAACTGAGGCCCAATGTGATATGACTTCCCTAAGATAGAGGATAGATTTAGAAGATGACAGAATTTAGGATTCAGGATTTAGAATTCAGGAATCCTTACCACCAAGACAGAATGATCTGTCTGCTCTAGACTGCCTCTCTTTAGAAAATATGATTTTCTACTGTGCACTTGACAAAGTCTTTCCCACTAATCTTGTTAAAAGACAGATGTGTACCATTTATAGACAGGTGCCATACTGAGTGAGTTTAAAACTGCTTAAATAATTGAAACCAAAGAGTATTATTTAAAGATGAAATTTAATAGAGACTTGCATTTAGATTTTTAAAATTTACTACATGAGCACAAAATGGGAGAAATGTGCTTTTAGAAGCATTTATATGGGAAAGATCTCGGGATATGGGAAGACTACAATGATGTGGTGTGGAAGGCAAAAAAAGCCGATATAGACAAAGGCTGAATTGACCATGCTTTCAATGTAGTAAATAAACTAAAGGAGATGTTAGTGTCTGTTTATATTGCCTTGGTCAGATTACATTTCATAGATAGGTCCATATCTGGACGCTGCTATATCTTATGAAGGATATTGACAGTTTGCAGTGCATTCAGAGGGGGATGGCCAAGCTGGTGGGAGTATTCAAAACTAGGATGATAGGGCAAAGGAACTGAGGGTGTTTAGGTGGAGAAAAAGAAGCCTCAGAGGAAGACATGATAGTTATCTTCAAGTATTTGATAAACTGCTATATGGAAGAGGATAGATATATTTTGACCCTCTCGGAATAGTTATGTGACTTTCTCCAACAGTATTAATCCTGAGAGAAGAAATGGAGAAGACAGATGCCCAGTTATTTTGCACCAATGAAAACTGTACCTCTAAGACAGTTCATGATGCATTTATGCTGAGCTTAAACAACCTGGATATTGGGCATTACACATTCTCCAATCCCCATTCACTTGCTTTCTGTGATGGAGCTAGAGTTAAGTCTTCTGGCTTTCTAGCTCCTCATGCCTCATTCCTTATTAGGCAATTCAGAGAAGACCCTTATTCTGGTGGTCTACACCAGCTTAGTACCTCGCCCTATTGGTAATTGAACAGTCTCCTATTAATTCCATATCAGCTCTTTATCTAAAAACTAAATAAGTTTGAACCCTGAGTAACTCTGGGTTGTCAACCAAACTGTGCATCCAACTGCATGCTCAAGCCACCACCTGTATGCTTCCTGTGGAATGGTGGAGTGACAGAGACTTCATATCCATACTATTCCATATTGACAGCTTTGTTAATTGCCATGCCTCTGAGGCATTGTCACTCCATTCAATCCATTCTCTCCCTTTTTGCTTTATAATCATGCCCTTTCATAAAGCATATATAACTGAGTGCACGGCATGCTTCAGCGCGGATCCCTAGAGTGCAACCTCTTGAATGGAGTATGGGGCCCTCACTGACTCTCTGAGCTGGCTTACTCACTCCAACCTTTACTCATACTGGCAAACATAGGTTTGCAAAAAGGGTCACCTCCATCCAATTACTCTGGAATTCTCTCAAAATTCTAGAGACAGTCACCTTCTGTGGAAGAATACATTCTACTTCGTTACTCCTAGAAAGAACTCTAGAGCTCTGCCTAGAATTCATTCAACTTACACAAAACCAGTCATTCATAATTATGATACAATTAGATACTAAACATAGCCATTTACTTTAAAAGGCAAAATCAATAAGAATCAATACATTAAAATATTCAATATGAAGCAAATGAAAGAAAAATCAATATATCACAGTTCACACAAAATTCTGGGCAATGCTTTGTGAAGAGAACCACACATAAAAATCTAGCATGAAGATACATGAGTGAAAAAACTACATGTATTTGGAGTAATTTAACTCTGAACAGCAGGCCTCTATGACATCTGTGCATAAAGCAATATTTATACCTCAAGAAGATGCTTCTCTGCTAACTGTGCTTCTATTGGTTACCACCACTCTCCTGCTGGGAGAATTCTTTTCTCTTTCACTTTCTAACTGATGAAGCTTTGAGAAGTTCCTTTAACTAAAAACATCCTTAAAAGAAGATTGATAAAGGTTATGCTATTGTATTAACTAGAAGTGCTCTCTTTAAGTCAGAGAACTACAAAGCTCATTAGGTTGGCACACTCTGAATAATGCAACCATGCCCAGTCAGCTCTTCACAGAACAAACTTCTGTATCTCCCAATCAGCTATCAGATAATTGATCTAATAGCCAATTAGACACAATAGAATAAAAAGTATAATGCTACCTATAGTAATTTTGTATTTAGTACCATACCAACAAACTACTAAAGGATCACTATGTAGAACTGGAAAAAATAATAAAATTCACCTAGAAGAATAAAAGGTTTTGGATCTCAAAGTAAATAATGAGGAAAAAAAACATAGGAAATAAAGGGGCATAGCAGTACCAGATCTCAAACTATACTGCAGTGCAGTAATCATAGAAAATAATCTGCTATTGATTAAAAAGCAGAGAAATTAATCTGTGAAACAATTAGATACACAGAATTCAGAAGTAAACAAGCACAGCAGAGTGTTTAATAAACACAAGATCCCAGCACTAAGATAATCCCTCACTATTTGTGGGGGAAAAGTCGCTGGGAAAAAATGAAAGTAGTCTAGCAGAAATAAGGTTTGACCAATACCTTCACATCATACACCAAAATAGACTCCAAAAAGAAAACATTACTTAGATATAAAAGGTCACACCATAAATACATTAGAGAAGAAAGGAAGAAATTACCTTTAAGATTTGTGTAAAGCAGAATTTCTATACTGTACTAAAGTATAAAGAGAACACAGAAGATAAAATGAACAACATTAAGATGTAAAAGTTTTGCACAAATAAATCCACTGCATCCAAGATTATAAGGGAAACAATTAATTAGGAAAATAAATCTGTGTAACAATTTATTTCACATAATTTCCAATATATCTAAGGAACTGATTCAAATTTATATGACTAAGAGCCAATCAGTAATTGAGAAATGATCTGAAAATATAAATAAGCTATTTGAGGGAATAAATCCAACATACTTAAAGACATATAAAAAAGTTCCAACATAATTAAAAACTAAGGAAGGAGAAATTAAGGGAACTTTGAGTTTTCTCCTTATATTACTAGCAAACTTGCCAGTATAGGAAAATGAGAAATGTTGTTTGCCAAGAAAAATCCAAATGGACTCACAAAAAGCTGGATGTCACCGAAAATGACTGAACAAAAGCAAAAAACACTACCTATCATTTCAAGAATGGGTGAAGAAATTATGGTATATGGATGTGATGGGAAAAAGTGACAGTGTTAGAGAAATCTCAGAAAACATGTATGAATTACATCAGAATCAATAGAACAATTTATATTATGCCAACACCATTGTAGAAGTGAATAATTGTCAGATATTTAAGAACTCTGATCAATCACAATTCCAGAGGCCTGATGATAAAGAATGCTACCCGCTTCCACACAGAAAAGTAATTGATTAAATATACAGAATGAGACATATTTTTTGGACATGAACAATATGGTCATTTGCTTTGCCTGACTGGTTATGAGGGTTTTGATTTGTTTATTTCCCACCTCCTCTCTTCTCCAACTGAGAGAAAATAAAAGCTTATTAATTGAAAAAATTTTTAAACCAGCACATCAATTGCAAAGTCTTTCTTTTCCCTTTCCACTTTTTCTTCTTACATCAGAAAGCAGCAGAGACAACAGGCACTTTCTTTTTGCCTTTTTCATGCCATAGTTGGCTCTAAGGATCAACTCAACTCTTCAAATGAAAACCAAGTTTCCTTCAGTCTATAAGGAATCAGCAGTTGTAGCTTTCTGATCAGCTGACTCTTTCTCCTACTTTTTTTTTACACAACTCCTTGAGCACTGCTTTAATTTCCCACTCTTCATCTTCTCCTTCCCCTCCCCTCAAATGCAGTTTTCTTCCTACCCTTTCTTCCCTGTCTTGACAACTCTAGCCAAATTCTTTGCCTTTCAGTAACTCAGATCTATTCAATTACTCACCTTTCCCTTATGAGGGGGGAAAAAACCTTACCAAATTCTCTGTTCTGCTAGTTACAAAGAACAAAAAAGCTTATTTAAATATTCAGTGGTCTTCAAATACTTGTGAAATTTATCATGTTGTGAATTCTAAACTAAGTCTAAAGAAGTATTGCATGAAAATTATCTGAGAGACCACAATGCCCTGCATTCTCAGCCATTTCATGTTCCTCAAAGTAGTCCTCTCAACACTGTTTCTGAGAACTATTTTATCACACTTACATCAGATAAATTTTAGTATCTAAAAGTTCTGTTTCTTACCCTTCAGCCACAAAATTGTTCACATGCAAAATGAACATCATTTTCTATCCTTTACAAAGTGATGTAATCCTTTTTATCTTTGTAAAATTCTATTTACTGTCTTATTTGCCAACCAGTCTTCATACTTCGTCTAAAAATTGCATTTCTGTCTACATGAATTTAAGCAGTTTTTGTTTAACAATTTTTTTTCTTCCCCTCTAAACTTTTCACCTTTAAAAGTAGTGTTACCTTACACACTTCCCACTTGGATTTGCTTCTTCTTTATACAAGAAAATGATTTTTTTGTTTCTTTCAGTGGCCAAACTATTCATTTCTTAAGGTGGCATTACCTTATAAATAAAATAATAGATTTAGAACTGTAAGGGACAATAGAGGCCATTTAGTCCATATAAGATTTTAATATTATATCTATATATGTATATATGATATTATATAATAATTAAATACATGAGAGTCTAGGACCAGAAAATGTAAATAGGTCATACATGTAGTAAACAGAAAACACAAAATTTGAATTCAGGTCCTTTAACACCAAATGTATCATTTCCCCCCTCCTGTTGTATCCTTAATGATACTTGCTGTTGCTATGGACATGTAAGACCAATAACACCAGGACACTGAAGGACTGCTAGCACAAATTCTTTGCTTTGATTTTCTAAAAGAAAGACAGCTCTTATTTTAGCTAAACTATGCTGGCTGATAAGTAGAAAGAAGTGAGTATCTAAGAAAGAATCCAATAGACAGGGGTCCAACTCTCTAAACAAAGTAATAAATACATAATCACTAGACCAGAAAGCATCAACATCTGGGTTCACAAAGCAAGGGGCCCATTAACAATGGCTACCCAGAGTCCCATCTGGCCAAATCACAAAGAAACATTTTTCCCATGAGTGAGGCCCAAAATAAAATACCAACCTCCCAGTATACATAGTTTTCAAGTAATAGGCTCCAAGTCAGAAGGCATCCCAACTCATGTTACTCAGTGCCTAATTAACTCAGTAACCAAAAGATGTGAAAGCCTTCTGCGAGCCAGCCTCCCTGTAAACAAGTTTCCCCCTAAGCAAGCTCCTCCCCCAAGGCAATATATGGATTGTAGGTGACTCAGGATATAAAACAGCAGTGAATTAAGTGGAAGTTCAGTGCAGCAAGACATCCACAATTGAAATCCCTGTGTACCTTTAGACCTGGGAACATGGCTCCTGTTGCAAAGGAAAAAGGGACACATGTGGACACATAAGCCTTGTAATGGGCAGGGAAGATCTTCCTGTTCCATTAGCCCTAAAACTACGCTACTTCTCTTTTTCTCATATTCACCCATTCATGATCACTGTCATCACTCTAATTTGACCTTATCATTTCATATTTAAACTAACACAAGAGACTCATCTAATTCCAGTTTCTTCTCATT
>CM053600.1:53708544-53725624 GCA_028646575.1 Pseudocheirus occidentalis
TTCTAGAAAAAGACCCCCAAAAGAAAACTCCTAGGAATGTTATAACCAAATTCCAGAATTCCCAGGTCAAGGAGAAAAACTACAAGCCACAAAGAAACAATTTGAGTATTGTGGAAACACAAACAGGATAGCACATGATCTAGAAGCTTCTACCTTAAGGGAATGAGGGGCTTGGAATACGATATTCTGGAGGTCAATGGAGCTAGGATTAAAACCAAGAATCACCTACCCAGCAAAACTGAGTAAAATGTTTCAGGGGAAAATATGTCATTCAATGAAATAGAGGACGTTCAAGCATTCTTCATTAAAAAACCAGAGTTGAACATAAAATCTGATATTCAAATAGAAGAAGCAAGAGAAGCATGAGAAGGTAAACAGGGAAAAGAAATCATAAGGAATTTATCAATGTTGAACTATTTACATGCCTACATGGAAAAAAAATAATTGTAATTTTTGAAACTTTTCTCAGTATGAGGATAGTTGAAGGGAATATAAATGTACACATACACATACATATGTATGTCTATATAGGAGGGTATGTGTGTACTAATACGTATGTGAATGTGTGAATATATGTGTACAGCTATACATAGACAGAGAGCACAGGATCAATTAAATAGGAAGGGATTATATTTTTAAAATAAAATCAAGAGGTGAGAGAGGAATATAATGAGAGAACATAAGGAGAGACAGAATAGGGTAAATTATCTCATATAAAAGAGGCAAGGGAAAATTGTTAAAATGGAGGGGAAGAACAGGAAGACAAAAGGGAATGGGTCAACCTTAATCTCATTGAATTTGGCTTAAGGAGGGAAAAACATACATACTAAATTGGTATCTCATCCTCCAGAAAAGTAGGGGGGGGAAGAGAATAAGGGGGGGATGATAGAAGGGAGGACAGATTGGGGGTTGGGGTGTAGTTACATGCACACACTTTTGAAAAGGGACATGGTCAAAATAGAAAATAGAACAAGGGGAGGGTGGGATAGGATAGAGGGAAATATATTCAGTCTCTCACAATATATCCACTATGGAAATGGTGCATAACTACACATGTACAACCTATATTGAATTGCTTATCTTCCCAGTAAGGTTGGTGATGAGGGAAGAAGGGAAAGAATCTGTAATTCAAAGTTTTAAAATCAAATGTTTAAAAAAAGTTATTGTCATTATTATTTTTTTAACATGCAACTGAGAAATAAGATATATGGGCACTGGGGTATGGAGATCCATCTTGCCCTACTGGAAAGTTGGAAGGGAGATGAGGGAGAGTATAAGAGAGAGAAGATTGGAGGACAGAGTATTCAGTGGGATCACTGTTTGGGGGTGGTGGGTAGGGGAAAGACGGGGGAAAAATTGCAATTCAAAATCTTGTGGAAATGAATGCTGTAAACTAAAAATAAACATAAAATATAATTTAAAAAATTAAATTCCAGTGGCTCACCATAAAAATAAAGAAAATTTAAAAAATAAATGAATAAGTAAAGAACACTGGGTCTGAAGTCAGAAAGACCTGAGTTCAAAACCAGCCTCAGACTCTTCCTAGTTGTGTGACCCTGGGCAACTTACTTAACCTCTGCTTGCCACAGTTTCATAATTTGTAAACTGGAGATCAAAATAGTATCTACCTTGCAGGGTTATTATAAAGATCAAACAAGATAAGATTTGTAAAGAGCTTAGCACAGTGTCTGGCACATAGTAAGTACTATATAAACATTTATTCTCTTCACTTTCCAACATAAGCCTTTTTTACTTAGTAAAATGTAGAATAGTTTGTGGTAGATGTCTAATACCTCTGGAACTATTTTGATGGAATCCCAAAATCTTATCATGAAATAACAATATTTTGTACAAATGTTTGTCATCATCTTTTTTAATGTTTCTTTTTCTTAACACTTTTTTCTTCTCGTCGCCTTCTCCCCGTTATACATTTAAAAATACTCATAAAATATTCCCAGTCAAGAAAACAAATTCCAAAATTCCAACATAGGCCATGTCCAAAATTTTATCTCATTTTATATCTTGAGTCCATCATTTCTCTTCTTTTTTTTTTAAATTGTCATGCTCCAATATCAGTCCTCTGCAATCATGGTAGGTTAGCTGTAATTTGATCAGGATTCTTGTCTTTCAAAGTTATTTGTCTTTACAATATTACTGGTATTATATAAATTGTTTAAATGGTTCTATTTATTTCACTTCCCATCAACTCCTAAAAATCTTCTCAGGATTTTCTGAAACTTTCCTCTTAACATTTCTTATAATCTCATAATATTACATTATACCCATATAGCATAATTTGTTCAACCATTCCTCACCTAATGCCCTCCACTGTTAGTTTCCAGTCTTTCTTACTATAGAAACAGTTGTTATTTATAAAAAAGAGTTTGTTCCTCTTTCTTTGAGTTCTTTGGGGTATAAGTCTACTAGTCATATCGCTGACTTTGGTGACTTAAGGGACATACTTCAAACTGATTTCCAGAATGTCTATAGAAATTCATAGCTCCACTAACAGTAAATTAATGCTCTTATTTTGCCACAACCCATATAGCTTTGTCAATTTCCATTTCTTTTTTGTCATCTTTGCCAATCTGATAGATGAAAGGGGAAAGCTGAATTGCTATTTATTTGCATTTCTCTGATCATTAGTGATTTGGAACTTTTTAAAATATTGCTCTTGATAGCTTGAATTTACTTTGATAAACTACCTATTGGTGTCCTTTGATCATTTATCAATTAAGGAATCAACTTTTTTCTTATACATTTCAGTCAGTTCCTTATATATCTTAATGATGATTAAAATGTTTCTGAAGACCAGAAGATAACATTATGATTCACATATTGATGCTGTGCTGCAAGAAAAGTTGCATTAACTTAAAAATTAACATGTATCCTGAAAAGTTCCACTAATAAAATATACTTTTCTGATAGCAAAATAGCACCAGTTCTTTCTAAGCTTACTATGGTTAGCTTCAGACCAAGTGATAGAAAAGTTATAGTAGCAACAACAAAACTCAGAAACCAAGGAAACATTTAAATATGAACAACTAATAAGTATATGGTTGGAACAGTATAAGGAACAAGAGGAAATCAAGCTGTGTGGACAGATGAAATATCAAAATTATGTTATAGGGATATGAGTTGGATATTTCTCATATCCAGATCAGTTTGCCAGAAGCTTAACCTCAAAGTGATAGCCATTTATTTTTTTAATTGTTTTAAAGGGCGTGCAACATTTGTGAAATTCTAATTAAATGACTATATCTCTTGTAATAATTTTGGATGTGGTCTATGTTTTCTTGCTTGTAGATGTTATGTGTTATATCTCCCTCCCTATCCCGCACTCCAGCAGGAAACAAACTCCTTAAGGTAAAAAACTGTTCGTCCTCCTGTTTATCTTATTTATCTTTATCCTCCCATTGCCTAGGAAAATGCTTTATATGTAGCATTAGATTAATAAATGTTTGGCAAATTATATTAATTGACTTCTAATGCTTTAGTGTTTTCTTTGAATTGTACCTGTGTAGTGTTCTGATGCAATAAACTAATGGATCCTAATGTGCACCCATGAAAGTAAGAACTCAGTTAAAAATAAAACTAAATATATGTGTATGTATGTATATGTAAATAAATATATACATATACATAGATATTATTGTTTGTCCTTCATTCTCAAAACAGACCAATGACATTACAGGGTGATGTTTCAACTTATGCTGGAATTGGATTTCAGTGAGGCAGAATTGTGGAGTTGTCAGTCTCACTCACTTTTCCAGAGTCATCAAAGTCCAATAACAAGAAAAAAGTCAAAAAAAGGATGCAGGGGATGACCTTGGTGTTTTCCATGTCTGACCATTCTCTAAATACTCCACAGTGCCTGCTACAGCTACTTTCATGACTGTTGGAACAAATTATTCCCGTTCATCCATTCCACTGGGGAAAGTTTTCACATACTTGAGATAGATAAGCCCCATATACACATATATACTTATATATACATACACACGTATTTAGTTGGTATAAGCATATGTATACACATAATATTTATAATACTATATATATAATATATTCTCTACATATACACATACATACATACACACCCTATATCCACATATATATGAATATGTATGTATGCATGTGTAATTTATACTCACACACACACAGTTCTGAATGAAATTCAATAGAGGAAATAAAGGACCAAACATAAGAAATTTAATATTTTAATATACTTTGTCCATTCATTCTCTTCTTTTCATTTTGTTTGTAGAAGACTCAGTAACTAGGGGACAAATACATGTCACATATGTATTTGTTCTGAAAGCTAATTATTCTGGATAATATTAGGAGGTTAGGAAAGAAAGAAACAAGCCTTTCTTGGTAAATGTTGTGGAGTGGAGAAAACAAACATAAAAAAATTTTGTCATCTGGAAATTGGATTTACCTCATGGGAACATTATGTCATTAAGTTAATCATTATTAATTGCCTTGAGGGTAGAAATCATAACACAAATAACAAGTCATTGGCAGTGGGTATTGTAATTTGCTTTAAATTAATTCAAAATCTTTGTTTTAAGGCGTGGATATAGTATCCAGTAGTTTTTCAACAGTGTTTCAACAGTTTGATTTCCATGTTTCAGTCTTTTCATTTGTGAAATTAGATTATTTTTGCCTACTCTTCCCTAACCTACCAAATGATTTGATGAAGTCAAGTGTCTGGGAGTGGGGTGGAGAGGACTAGAACTTGTCCCAAAAAACTGGGTCCTTGGTGTCCTTACAGGTGAAATAGTTTGTTTGTTTTTTTTTAACTAAACCATTAAAAAAAAGTTTTTGGTGAATTGAATTCCCTCTAATGTGCTTTAGGATGTTTTCTACTTTGGGAGAGCTTGAATGGATATCTCTTTCATTTTGACTTAGATTCTGTGCTTGTGAAGGTTTTAAAAAAAGCTTTCTTTACTATGAAGATCTTCTTTGTCTCTGATTTTTTAGTGGGAAAAAATCTTCTGACAGTCTGGCATTACTACAGATTCTCCTTCCCCCTTTAAGTTTCAAAGCATACAATAAACATTTACCATAAATCTAAGACTTATCTTTGTTTCTTGGTTGTGATCCAGTAGACTCTCTTCATCATAACATGCTCGTCTGTCATGTTTAACTAAAGATCCTTGTCAGATATGGCTGAAAGAAAATTAAATCATTGCCTCTTGTCCTGCATCTTTCATTTTAAGCCTCTGTTGCTTTAAAAGAAAGTCTTTACAGAAATACACCAAACAATTTTCTTCTGCTTTACAAGATTCTCAGGGTTTTCTCTTTCTAAGTAGGGTCATTTTTTCTAGAATATTTTCCTTATATTCTTTCTGTATTCTGGTTCTTTCATCAGGTTCTTTTCTGTTCAGTTTTTAAGAAGTGTAAGTGGGGCCATGAAATCCTCAGCAATATTGATAAACAAGAAGCATAAAGATAGTTAACAAATTGGATGCCAGGAAAAGCTGAGTCGATAAGTCAAACAAAGGAAATCAGCTGATCATTCTCCTTTAGAAATATTCAAGAGTGAGGAGGCTAGGTGGTGCAGTGAATAGAGCACCAGCCCTAGAGTCAGGAGGACCTGAGTTCAAATCTGGCCACACTTAACACAAAAACTAGCCGTGTGACCTTGGGCAAGTCACAACCCCAACTGCCGTACAAAAAAGGAAAAAGAAAAAGAAATATTCAGGCAAATTTTCAAATGACAGTGAAAGTAAAGCAAAGAAAGAAGATACATGATTCTTAAACAAATCAGTATTTTTAAAGTGCCTACCATGTGTCAGATACTAAATTAGGTACTAGAGATACAAATATGAATGCAAGAGTCTTTCCTTTCAAGGAATTTACATTCTACAAAATGTGAGGTGTGTGAATTCAACATATTTAAAGGACAGGAAAATACAGGCTATTGACTATTTAAGTTCTGTTTGGTGAGCTATGTGATGTTTTGTCTATGCAGATTATATCCATCCACATGGGCCAGTCCAAATGGGGCTTTCAGGGAGGCAAGAACAGACATCTTTACAGTCTCTTCCCCCTATTCTTCTTTAACAGAGACTTTGATTCCTGACAAGAGGTGAAGAATGAGCCTAGGGGGCATAGAACTATATCTATCTGTAGCCCTAAATATTATTCCTCTAAGGGAAATAATTTTTAGGTTCAAGTTGCTATCACTTAATGGGGAAAGAGTGTCACAAGTTATATTCACAGCTTAATTCTATTCTCACAAAATTCTGGTCCCATAATGAATATACATAGCAAGTAGCAAACACTTTCATCCATACTAACAACAAACAGGAATCAGAGAAAGTATTATTGTTTAGGAATTTTTCACTCCTGTCTGACTCTTTTTGACCCCATTTGGGATTTCTTGGCAAAGATGCTAGAATGGTCTTCCATTTCCTTCTCCAGATCATTTTGGAGATGACTCAGACAATGGGTGAGTGACTTGTTCAGGGTCACAAAACTAGTAAGCCTAAGGCCATATCATCCGAATTTAGGTCTTTCTGAATACAGGTCCAGCACTCTGTGCACTACACCACCACCTAGCTACTTTATGGTTGTTGTTCAGTCATTTCTTTGTGACCCCATTTGAGGTTTTCTTAGCAAAGATTTTGGAGTGTTTTGCCATTTCCTTCCCCAGCTTATTTTACAGATGAGGAAACTGTGGCAAACAGAGTTAAGTGACTTGCCCTGGGTCACATATCTAGTAAGTGTGTGAAATTTGAACTCAGAAAGATTAGTCTTCTGAACTTCAGACCAGGCACTCTATCTACTGTGCCACATAACTGCTTTGGAAAGGTTCAATTGTAAAGTGTCAACTAGTTGGATGTGGAAAATGAACCAGTTTAGGATAGTTGAACAAACCCAAGTGACTAGAAGAATGATGGTGACCAATCAAAATAAGAAAATCAGGAGGATGAGTAGGTAAGGAGTGTGGACTGAGGTTGGAAAAACAGCATTTCAGTCATATTGAATTTGAGATGCCTCTAGTGCATTCAAGTGGAGATATCCAACAGACATGTACGATTGAAGCTTTGGAGAGAGATCAGGTATTTGGGCAACTCTGCCTCAGGATAAGTTCCAGTTTGAATGGGGGGAAGGGCAGGCAGGGAGAAGGGGACACTGAAAGTATGTCATTGTTCCTAATGGTAAATAAAATGGCAGAGTGCTTGGAAAGATGCTCACACTCGCTAAGCACTGGTGATCTGGTGGGATGGCTTGATCTGTGACTGGTAGGTTTCATTTACCTTCCTTCCTCCAATTCACAGCCAAAGGAGCTGTATGCTATGGAGAGTCAAAAAGTTCTTTTTAAAAAGTGGTCTGAGGAATGGAGAATTCAATTTAATTTTTAAAACATTCATGAAAAAAATATGCATTCTACAAGCAAGCACTGGAGATACTAAGACAAAAACTGAAATGATCCTTCTACAGTCCTCAAGAAGCTTTCCTTTAAAGGAAGGACTTGTCCAATAAAAAGATAAAGCTCTATTTACAAAGCCCTTTAATTTTTGCAAAGTGCTTTAAGTGTATCGTCTTTTGTTCCTTACAACAACTTTGTAAGATAAGTACTATTATTATCCCCATTTTACAGATAAGGAAGCTGAGACACAGGTTAAGTTACTTGACAAGAGTCACACAGCTAATAAGAGTCTGAAGCAGGATTTGAATACACACACACATATACACACACATATACATATATACACATATATTTGTGTTTATGTATATATGTGTGTATGTATATACATATATGTATGTATATGTGTGTATACATATATATATGTTTTTTTCTTTAGAGAGAGAAGTAGAAAGTTTTATTTTGTTATTAAGTTAAAGCTGAACATGAAGTACTTGCTATTAGTTTTGACCACAAAATAAACAGTAACTTTGACCCAATATTGCATGTTTTCCCAGAGTAATAAATCTTGGGAAGTATCTCTGAAGAATTCCAGAAGGGAGGGAGAGGAACATACGTAAGCCACATGAATGTGGATGTTCAAACATATGGAGAATGCCTGTGGACTAACCACACTCAGAAGGTGCATTGTAAATTGAATGTACAGATCTTGTTACATAGCATTCTGAGCAGAGATACACTCTTGCAAAGTCCCAAAGGCTATCTGCTTTTTTTAGTGAAGATGAGAATGAACAGCATCTGTGATCCACATGAATGTAGCAATCCACATAAAAGGGACCATGCAGTCCTTTATTTCCCATGGGTGTTTTTTTTGACACTAAATGATGAAATTGAAAAAAAAAAGTTATAGCTTTAAAGATGTTCAATCTAAGGATCATCTAGTTCAACCTATATAATCCTTTTTATGAAGGGGGAAAAAAACTAATACAGGTTAAAGGACTTCCCCTTGAGCTCAATTCTGGGGTTACATGAAAAGGATCAATGTGGGTTATATTAAATAATAAGCACACTTATTTGACACAAGTGCTGCATGCCAGTTGGGACAGCTAGATGGTGCAATGAATGGAGTTCTGGGCCTGGAATTAGAAAGACCTCATTTCAAATTTGGCCTTACATCCTTTTTAGCTATGTGACCCTGGGCAAGTCATTTAAACTTGATTTGCTTCCGTTTCTTCTCCTGTAAAACGGAGAAAATAATTGCACCTAATGGGTTTGTTAGGAGGATCAGATGAAAAAATATATGTAAAGCTCCTAGCATATAGTAAGAGCCACATAAATTTTAGCTCTAATTTTATTGGAAATGTCTAACATCATCTAAACTCAATTTGAAGACAAGGAGGATGAATTTTAAAACCTTTTAGTCTTAACTGAATGGATTGTATAAATCATTCTTTGTGTGTGTCACACACACTCCAAGTATTAGTATCTCTTAGAAAATAATGTAGTAAATATAGCTAGGTACCAATTAGTGCATGATCATTTCCCCGAAGTGGCTATATTATTTTAATGTGCAAATCTAAATACATGTGGCCACTTCAGGGGATTCATTTTTAACACACATCAAGACCTAGCTGTAATCTAGTATGAAATCTGCTGTAATGAAGGAAAAGCACCAAAAGTTAGGGGGCACTTTTAGACAATAGTCTAAATTACACAATTAGACCTCCCTTTCCCAGTCATAGCAAGAGATCTCTTCCCTTATCATCTCTTCTTTGTCTTCTCTTCTTCTCCTTCTCCTCCTTCTCCTCCTCGTCCTCCTCCTCCTCCTCCTTCTCCTCCTCCTTCTCCTCCTTCTCCTCCTCCTTCTTTTCCTCCTTCTCCTCTTCCTCCTCCTCCTCCTCCTCTTCCTTCTTCTCCTCCTCCTCCTCCTCCTCCTCTCTGTTTCTGTCTTGATCTCCTTGTCTCTGTTTCTCTGACTCCATGTCTCTGTCTCTGCCTCACTCTGTCTCTCTACCTCCATCTCTCTGTCTTTCTCTTTTTCTCTCTTTGTCTCTGTTTTTGTCTGTCTCTCTGTCTCTGTGTCTATATCTCTGAGTCTCTATATCTTTGTGTCTGTGTCTGTCTCTGTCCCTCTCTCTGTCTCTCCCTGTCTCTGCCTCTGTCTCTGTGTCTCACTCTGTGTCTCTGTCTCTGTGTCTCTCCATCTCTCTTTCTCTTTCTCCCTCTCTGTCTCTCTCTGTCTCTCCCGCTCCCTCAGCTTGTGCTATTCAAAAGGTAATCAGCCACACTACAGATGCTCACTTCCTATACTGTCATGATTGTTTTTCCACATATTTCTCCACATTTTCTTCTCAGAAGTCTCCATCACTCACATGATACAATCACCTACCATAGGTAGGGATACTGTCTCACAGGAAATGAAGTCCTAGGAACTTCAAACAGGCCTGCACTTGAGTACTAGGGCCTCATGGGAACTGGTGATTTCCTTCAAATACACCCTTGTTACATCTGCATTCCCATAGCTTGTTGATGGGAGATCCAGCACTGTAACCCAGAGATACTAACTTCCAACATAGTGCTCTCTCCATATCCACACATTATCTTTTGCCTCTACCTGCCTTTATTATAACTCCTCAAGACCAGCCTCAGATAAAATTTGAAATAGGTGGAACTTCCATCTTGACCTTTCAGCCTTGTTCTCTACCTTCCTACCAACAATTGTTGACTTCTTAAAGCCCCAAGTACCCAGAAATACTTACTGAGGTACTCAATTCAAAACTGGATTCTGACTCTTTCTCTCTGCTCCTTCATATCAAAATTCACTTACTGTGTGCCTCATTCTTGGGACTTTGCAGAAAGTAGGTATTCAATGAACATTTTTGTCTGAATAAATGAGTATGGATAATTGCTCTCAGAAATTACTACAGTGGGAAGAATATGCTAGAATCATTACCTAAGGTATTCATCCTATGCAATACTAAGGAATTTATTGCTGATAAGAACACTATTATCATTTCCTTTAGTGATATTTATATCTTTCTGAAAATATTTCTTCAAGTAACTCAAGGAAATAAATAAATCTCTAATAGTGGAATTTGTACAGTTACAAGATGGCTGGAAGAAGAGAATTTTTTTGAGCAAATTTAACTCAAATTTGAAAAATCCTATTTCTTCTTATTTTTTTCTTGAAATCTAATAGTTTTTTAAATGTAACATAAAAAACTGTTGCTGAGTCAACAGAGGCTGGGGCACCATTCCTTTTATCATTTCTATTTTGGACACATGCATGTGGTTTGGGCTTGTGCTCAATCCTGGGGAAGTCTGATTTCCAACAAAATTTTCTGTTTTTCACACTCTTTGGTTCATTAGATAATACCCTAGCACTCCAAGGAAAACTTGCTTACAACTTAGGTCATGTATCATGTGTAGGGCTTCCTTTAAAAGAGGAGTCTAAAGGTACTCAATATATAATATGAATCAGACATGGAACAGGTATTCATTTCTTATACACAAAAGGAATGCTAAACATAAATACACACAAACTTAAAAGAGGATTTTACTTAACTTGTTACAATCTTCTGTGAAATTGATACTTAAAGCTCATCAAAACAAAAATCAGTGTGTGGTATTGAGGCATTTTATATTTCAACCCAGCTGTAAACCGTTCAAGCAGTTCCTCGTCTGTGTCTGCTGGTAAAATGGCCAGGTTTGAAACAATACTTTTTTGGTATTCATTTTCTGCAAGAATATTGGAGTAGTTGACAAAGACTTCTCCCTGGCATGCCAGTGAGCTCTGATTCAATGAGTATTAGGACCTTCACATCCCTTAGACCCATAATATTGCTTCCAAGCCTGAACATCTCTACCTTGAAAAAGATGTCAAATCACCTACTCATGAAAAGAAAAACAAAATGGAAAAAGAGAATCAAGTCCCCAGGCACAAACTTGGTTGGTTGTGCCAGTGCCCCAAATTGTAGGGGTGATGGGAAAAAGCATAACCTATCTTCTCTATTCATCTATGGGTCGTGTAGAGACACAGCATAGTACTCACCACAAGAGAGTCAAAGCCAGAGAGGCAGAACTGGAAGATGTCTTTCCTTCTAAAAAATCCATTGAGTATGGCAGAAATTAGGCATAGACCAATTTCTCATACCCTATACTAAGATAAGGTCAAAATGGGCACATAACTTAAACATAAATAAATTAGGGGAGCAAGGAATAGTTTACCTGTCTGATATGTGGAGAAGAGAATAACTTATGAACAAAGAGATTATGAAATAGAAAATGGATAATTTTGATTATATTAAATTCAAAGGGTTTGCACAAACAACGGAACCAAGGGAAGTGAAAAGCTGGGAAACAATTTTTACAGGAAGTATTTCTGATAAAGGCCTCATTTCTCAAATATATAGAGAATTGGGTCAAATTTGTAAGAATACGAGTGATTCCCCAATCGATAAACGGTCAAAGGATAAAACAGGCAATTTTCAGATGAAGAAATTAAAGTTATCTATAACCATATGAAAAATGCTCTAAATCATTGATTTGAGAAATACAAATTAGGACAACTCTGAAGTACTTACGAGATTGGCTAATATGATAGAAGTGAAAATTATAAATGTTGGAAAAGATATGGGAAAATTGGAAAATTAATGAATTTTTGGTGAAGTTGTGAGCTGATCCTACCATTCTGGAGAATTATTTGGAACTATGCCCAAAGAGCAATCAAACTTTACATACCTTTTGATCCAGCAAAACCACTACTAAGTCTGTATCCCCAAAAGATCCTAAAAATGGGGAAAAGACCCAGATGTACAAAAATATTTATAGTAGCTGTTTCTGTGGTGTTAAAGCATCGGAAATTGAGGTGGTGCCCATCAACTGGAGAATGGCTAAACAAGTTGTGGCATATGAATGTAGTGGAATACTACTGTGCCCTAAGAAGTGAGGAGGAGGCAGATTTCAGAAAAACCTGGAAAGACTTACATGAACTTATGTGGAGTGAAGTGAGCAGAACCAATAAAACATTGTACACAGCAAAAGCAGCATTGTGCAACAATTGCCTATGAGAGCCTTAGCTGTTCTTAGCAATACAATGATCCAAAACAATTCCAAAAGACTTGTGATAGAAAATGCTAACCACATCCAGACAAAGAACTATGGAGTCTGTATGCACATTTAAGCATACTATTTTCACTTTTTGTTTTGTTTTTGTTTTTTTATTTCTTGTGTTTTTTCCCTTTTGTTCTGATTCCTCTTTTACAACATGACTAATGTGGAAATATGTTTAGCATCATTGCACATTTTTAACTTATATCAGATTGTTTGATCTCTTGGGGAGGAGGGAGGGCAAGAGGAAAGAGGAATCGTGGGAGAAAAATTTGGAGCTCAAAATTTTTCAAAAATGAATGTGGAAAGCAATCTTTACATGTAATTGGCAAAATAAATACTACTAAGGGGGAAAAAGATCTGCTGAGTTATCAGTTTGGGTTCAGCACCTGATGAGGGAATCATGTTGTAATCTTAAAGGACAAGCCTTTCAGCTATGAGTTAAACAAAACTGGAAGCAGGCCCCCAAATCCCCATATGGTTGGACAGGGAAAGGAAGGACATCTCTAAGAATACTCCAAGAGATGACCCTTATTACATTAAATATGATTAAGCTTTTTCTTTCTTAAACTTTGATACTCTTTGAATCATCACACATAAGCAACTATCTATGCTATGTATGCATAATGTCATATCTTATATTAGTTGTATCATTACATTTTTCTGAAAAATAAAAATTGAAGTTTATGTTAGTTGTCGGTGGAATAATGGATCTTATCCCACACTCCCCACAATTGAACAACTTGTTTCATATATATCCATTCCTACCCTCATCTCCTACCAGTCTCCCATTCTGTCTCCTCCAGCCACTCTCTAAATTTCCAATGTCTATCCTTCTATTCTAGGCACTGGCACCCTCGGGGCAGGTATATTTTAATCTCACTATCCAGGCACCTTAGCATATCTACTGCCTAATTTCCCCAATGACTTTATGTTTTTGGCAGCATTTATCAGAGGGGACAGACTTTGTGCTCCAATCCACCATTGGAGAATACAAATCTGGCCTCACACACTTTAGACCTTTGTGACTCTGGGCAAGTTATTTAATTCTGTTCTATCCATTTCCTCATCTGTAAAATGAACTTAAGAAGGAAACAGCAAACTCTTCCAGTATCTTTGCCAACAAAACCCATAAGGTACACACAGTGTCTTTCTTACAGTAACTTTGTGAAGGGCAGGCAGCACAGGAAAATGGATAGAAAATTAGAGTCAGAGGACTTTGAATTCCAGGTCTGCCACCTATGTGACCTTGGACAAATTACTTAATGTCTCTGATCTCTGTGTTTCTTTTCTGTCACATGATAGGGTTAGATTAGGTGACCTATAAGGTCTCTTCCATCTTCAAATCTATGATGCTGTGATTCCATGAGGTAAGTGGTATATTACAGATGAGGAAACTGAGGATCATGGAGGCCAAGGGACTTGTCTAAGATTACACAGCTAATTAGTAACAAAGCCAAGAATAAAATCTAGGTCATCTAATTCTATGTTCAGTGCCCTTCCCAATTCACAGTGATTTACCAGCAAATGTTTAATAACCGGCTCTCAGGAAAGGGGAGAAGGGGAATATAAAAGAGAGACTTCTAAGTTTAATCTGCATTATTAATATTTTCTCCATCATTTTCTTAAGTCTAGACAATTAAAAACCCAATAAATCCAGCTCTGGTTTGTAACATTTTCTGTTTCAAGGTAAAAAAATTTTAAATGAACCTTTAACGCTAAAATTTTTAAAAATAAGTTCTCTCAAGCAGCTTGAATTGTCCTGTTGGTCAGTATTGGCATATTGGCTAGGCACACAATAAGTGATTTTAAAATGGTTGTAAATTAAGGAAAACAAATTAAAATGATGTTTGTCTTATTTTTGAGTCATTATCCTTTCTATAGATTTATGAAACAATCAAACCACAACCAGAATGTATACTTGATTTGTAAGAGGTGTATTATAGGTATTCATTCTCTGACTTTGCTGAGCATCACAAAAGAACTTATGGAATATAAGAGTTATAGCAAGAACTGACTTGATTAGCCTAGACTAGAACATTGTAAATAATAAATATCATATCAAATTATTTGCAAGCTGGAGAGATTTGGAGGTACCCAAATTGAATTTCTTTGGTTCCTTTTCTCTTCATTTACTTATTTGAATCTCATAGCCAAACACATACTTTTTTTAAATTTCACATTTATTTCACAGGTTCAGGAATTGATTTCAAGCCTATTGAAAGCCAAAAATGCCAAGGGAATGATAGATAGATAGATAGATAGATTATAGATAGATAAATAGATAAATAGAGAGATAGATAGATGGATAGATGATAGATAATTGACAGAAATAAAAATGTATGTGCATGCATAAATACATATACACAAATATAAATGTATATTTAAAAAAAGATTTACAATTTTTACTTTTCTAAAATATAATAAAAATCAATTATTCTGGTGTGGCATTTCTGATAATAGCTTCCTCATTAATTTGTAAATTAGAAGTAAGCCTATAGCCAATATAATGAGAAAAAAGTGGAAAAATTACTCTAAAATACAAAAATACATTAATAAAATTATTAGAGGAAAGATACATTTCAGAGCATACCTTCAATATCTCCATCCTCATTCCTCTTTAGGATAAAAATACAGTATCTTAAAAATGGAATTTTTTCAGAAAAAGACTCCTCGCTGAATTACAATGCTATCCAAATATACTGGTTGTACCAGTATAAGGTAACTTTTTATAGTATTGGTCTGGGGTGGTGAGTTGATAATGCTGAGTTCCTATGAACGTTCATTGGGAGAAGTGAGTCAGAAAGCATTTATAAAGCAGACATGCAGTGTGGATAGATGGCACCATAGATAGAATGCTGAGCCTGAAGTTAGGAAGACCTGAATATAAATCCAGCCTCATAACCTTACTAGTTATGTGACCCTGGACAAATCATTTCACCTTGTTTGTCTTAATTTTCTCATCAGGAAAATGAGGGAAGAGGAAATGGTAAATCACTCGAGTATCTTTGTCAAGAAAACCTGAAACTGGATCATGAAGAGTCGGATGTGATTGAAACGATTGAACAACAATGTGTGACAAGCAGCAAGAGAGGTGAAAAAAGAAAGGGGGAGCAAAATACCCCCACACACGTGTGTGTGTCTGTATATACACATTTCTGCAGAATATAACAAAGAGTAGGATAGCATGACAAAGCTTTGAGAAATAACCACATGGAAGAAAGATACTCTTAGGTCCTTAAGCACCTTGAAAGAGAGTAAAATAAAAGAAAAGGTAATAAAATACTGTCTGAAGCTGACATTGGTATTGGGAGAGCAGAGCAAAGAAAACCAGGAGCAATGCAGTGACCTTTCCTTTAAAGCCCACAGAATAAGGTTTTGCTCTGATGGTTCCATGCAACAACATGATGGGCAAAATTCAAAGGCTCCTTATGATACTTTGCACCCTTCAGTTTTCCCTTTTGTGAAGAGGATCACTTTAATGAGGGCACTTCAGTCACTCAGAATTATACAGTGAATTACATTTTGTGCTGCTAATACTATTTTGTATGTCTTGATATTGTAAATAATACAGTACAGGGTTCATGGATTTTGAACTGGACAGCAACTTAGAGATAATCTAGGTGAACTTCTTCATTTTATACATGAGGAAACTCAGGCAGATGGAGGCTAAGTGACATAACTAATGTCATGCAGCAGAGTCAGAGTATGGAACATCCCCCAACCACAAATCCAAGGCTCTTTTTACCATGCTTCTCAAGTAGGAATTCTGTTAGATGCATCCTACACAAAAGTACATAAAATATATTAACTCTATTACCTTTCCTGCATACAAAAACTCTTAATAATGGAGAATGTTTTGATTCTTTGCCATTAAGAAATAGGTACTATATTATTTTTATTATTTATTTTTAGTTTTCCACATTCATTTCTACAAGATTTTGAGTTACAAATTTTGGACCTGCCTCTCCCCAACCCCAAGATAGGGAGACTACCAAATCCCCCTTCTCCCAATCTGTTCTCTCTTATGTCCTCCCCCATGCAAGCCCCTAAAATTTCTAGTAAGGTTAGATGGATTTCTATACCCCAGTGCCTGTATATCTTGTTTCCCAGTTGTATGTAAAAACATTTTTTAATTTAACATTTGCTTTTAAAACGTTGATTCCCAGATTCTTTCCCTTCTTCTCTCCTCACCAATTCCCACTGGGTATAAAATATAGGTTGTACATGTATAGTTACACAAAACATTTCCATAGTAGGTATATTGTGAAAAACTAACTATATTTCCCTCCATCTTATCCTGACCCTCACTTATTCTATTTTCAACTTTGACCCTGGGGCTTTTTAAAAGTGTCTGTTTCTAACTAGCCTTTCCCCCAATCTGCCCTCTCTTCTAGCATGCGCCCTCTTATCCTCTTTCCCCCTACGTTCCTATAGGGTAACATACCCAATTGAGTGTGTATGTTATTCTCACATTTAAGCAAAATTCAATGAGATCAAGGTTGATGTATTCCCTTTCACCTTCCTGCTCTTCCCCTCCATTGTAACAGATTTCTCTTGCCTCTTTTATATGACATAATTTACCCTATTCTA
>CM053600.1:53726124-53765351 GCA_028646575.1 Pseudocheirus occidentalis
AAAGAATCTAGAATTTAAAGCTTTGCAATACATGCAACTAGGAATTAAGATATACAGGGGCTGGGAGAGGGAGACCCTCCCTGCCCTACCAGAAAGTTAGAGAGCAGATCAGGGGAGGGGTTTTACAGTGGGGTTGCTGTTTTGATGCTGGGGTAGAGGAAAGACGGGGATAAAATTTGTAATTCAAAAATCTCATGAAAATGAATGATGTAAACAAGAAAACAAATAAAAATTTTATTTAAATTGAAAAAGACTTAGTGACTCATTGGGTATGAGAAGTAAAGAAGGGGAAAAGGTCAAAAAATTTCAAACACAGGAAACTGGAAAAAAAAACAAAAGTTAGAAGCTAATAAACTTGGTTTTAGATGTGCTGAGTTTGAGCTTCTGATGAGATATTCAGGTAAATATGTCATATAGTGAATGGAGAATGAAGCATTGATAATTTGGAGAGAGATCTCAGTACTAGGTATATGCCTCCAAAGAATATAAAGTTTTTTAGGAGAGTGTCCCTGGATTCACTTCAATATCAAGTACTAGATAAGCCCTTACTATGTGTTAATGAGGCACTAGAAATGCAAAAATGAAAAATGACATAGGTTTTGACTTTACAGAGCTTACCATCTACTATTATAACAAAGGCTCACTGTACCATAGGATTTAGCATTTCCAAGGGTCATAAAAATAAACCACTCACTTTAAAAATGAGGATATTGAAGTGAGTGTTCTTCCAGTGGGGGTGGGTGACAAGGGAGGAATCAAAAGAATCTAGAATTTAAAGTTCTGTAATACCTGCAACTAGGAATTAAGATATACAGGGGCTGGGATAGGGAGACCCTTCCTGCCCTACCAGAAAATAGGAGAGCAGAACGAGGGAGGGGCTTTACAGTGGGATTGCTGTTTTAGGGTTGGGGCAGGGGCAAGACGGGGAGAAAATTTGTAATTCAAAAATGTAATGAAAATAAATAATGTAAACAAGAAAACAAATAAAACAAAACAAAACAAAAAAAACCTTTCAGAGTTTCCCAATATGTCACAAATAAAGTCCAAACTCAAGGTCCTTTTATAACCTAGCTCAGACACATTTCTAGCTTTATCTTACACTACTCCTCTTTGCTTACTCCATATTCCAGGCAAACTGAATAACTTATTTCAAGAAAAAGTCTAATTTTGAATATATGAGTCTATGATCCAAGATTCCACATCTTCCCACAATGCTTTTTCTCATTACATTCCTCATGTATGGAATGCCTTCCCACCTAAAATTCTTAAGTCTGTATCTATTGAGATTGAATCAAACACAGCGCAAACACCATCCCCTCCATGCTTCTTAGTCCCCCTCCCCTCAGTAGTGATTTTTAGTCTAAGCTCTTATATAATTTTGTTTGTAACTCACTTATGCAAATACATTCTGTTTGCATTAGTATTCTACCTTCCCTGTTACACTATAAGCTCCTTAAAGTCAGAGATACTACCTTGCTCAGCTTCTAGTAATGTCTAATTAAAATGTATTGAAAATCATAAAGCATAGTACAAGTGCTAAGTAGTACCATCATTATTATTGGTACTATTGCTAGTAATAAGAATAAAGAGTTTTCTCTTATTCTGAAAGGACTTCCAATGGATAATATCTCCATACTGTGAATGATTTCCTATAAATTAAACTAAAGCTAAATAAAATGTTAAAATGTAAACTGGTTGAAAGCCCCTATACTCCAACAAATGTCAGTCTGGGTAGGTCCTGGCTGCCTTAAGAATGAAGAAAAGGGCCAGGAAAAACTCCAATGAGTCCTTTAAATTCATTGTCATAATCTGATAAAAATTCCTGGCAGGCTGCATCATCTTCCCTTCTATTTCTCCTCCTTCAGTGTGGAATTCTATTGCTGGAATGGACTTCTGTGCTCGCTTCTCTATGTTGACTTCCTAGGCATCCCTCCATCTTCCCCTCCAACTTTCTACAAATGGTTTCCCATTTAGTCCTTGACCTTGGTTCTTTTCTCTCCCAACTTAGTAATCAGTTTCTTTTGCATTCCTTAGCTCCTTGGCTCGCAACTGGAAGTTGTTAACTGCCTTGGCATTTCTACCTCATAGTTTCATGTTAATTTCTTTTTTATAATCTAATTTTGTTTTATTTTCAGCTCTGAATTCTCTCACTCCTCTCTTTCCCCTTACAACTGAGATGGCAAAAAAAAATAAAATAAAAAATGTGTGTAGTCATGCAAAACAAATTCTATATTAATTAAAGAGAAAGAGAGAGAGAGAGAGAGAGAGAGAGACAGAATGATTCAGTCTGAATCCTGAATTCATCAGCTCTCTATTTGGAGGTGGATAGAATCTTTTATCATGAATCCTTTACAACTGATTGGTCATTATGTTGATCAAGATACTAAGTCTTTCAAAGATGATTATCTTTACAATAGTGCTATTATTATATAAACTGTTCTCCTGGTTCTGCTCACTTCACTTTGCATCAGTTCATATAAATTTTCAAAGGTTTTTCTGAAAAAAAAAATAAAAAAAAATAAAAATGAGGATATTAATCTGATCATTTATTCCAAAGCAGATCTAATGAAAACAGCAACAGAGGAACAAAGTAACCATGTATCTGAGGAAACATAAGCTGTGATTCACATTGAAGAATTGGCTGAGCAACCTCAGACCCTGAAAGAAGCTGAGAATGTTGCAATCCAAAGCATGTGAAACATTTCCAACTGCCTGGCTTTTTTTCTGACTCTCCAACAATGCATATCTTCTATGGGAACTAAATAAATTTGTTTCCATCTGTATGAAAAAAAAAAGAGGATTCTGGGGCTCACAGGAGTTAAGTGATTTATGTGTCACTAGGTACAGAAATGAATACTCTGAGATAATGTATTCTAGGAAAAAATGATATGAGAGTTTTGCATTGAGATGAAAAATTACAGGATTATAGATTTAAACCTGGTGGAGACTGAAAGGTTATTTAATTCAACTTCTTCCAGATGAAAAAAAAATCGAGATGAAGAAAACTTTGAAGAAAAGATGAAGAAAATGAAGAAGACAATGAAGAAAAACTGAAATCTGAAAGGGAAGATGAATGAAGGACTGAAAGAATGAAAAAGCATTTATTAAGTGCTTATTAGGTCCAAGGTACTGTACTTAGCACTATAAATACAAATTCCAAAAGAGAGACAATCCCTGCCATCAAGAAGTATACATTCTAACAAGGAAAGCCAACACGAGGAGAAAAAGTTTTGATCTGAGGACACAAAGATGGTGAGCCTATGTATAGGGCACTCAATTGACACAACTTTTCAAGAAGCAATAATACTATTTTTGTGATTATTATTCTCACAATAAAACAATAAAACAAAAGTGGAGTTAGAAAGGTGGAGAAGAGAAAGGCTAAGCACTTGAACACATGTCAAAATGTCTTGAATGGACAGATGGATAGAATGGACAGATGAAGCATGTTCTGGAATCTGAGGATAATAAGATACACTCAAGTAGTGGAAGTAGTTTATACTAGTTCCTAAAGCAGGATGAACTAGTTCCTAAAGCAGGATGAATAAAGATGAGTGCATTACTTTCTCAGTGTCTTGAATCATAAATTATAGAGGTTTAGGTTGCAAAAGTCTAGGTGAAGTGTAAGGGTGATTGGTCCAAGTGGGGAGAACTGAGATGATAGCAGTAGGCAGAGAGAAAGATGGCTTCAATGGTTTTGTTGGATGTGAAGGAGAAGACAACTCACCTAAAATCACACAGGCAGAAAGTAGCAGAGGCAAAATCTGAATCTAAGTTTTCTGATTTCAAATCCAGTGATATTCATGGCTTTTATAAGTATGCCTTTCTCTCACACATCCCAGAAAGAATATATGGCAAAGGTACACGAGTTCTACTTTAAACCTATTATTAGAACAGATAGCACAGGTTATTTTTTTAGACATTAAATCAAAAGTTTTTCAATACCAATTAAAACTAAGATAACTTATTCTGTCTTTAAGCAATTATACATTTTGTTATTCAGGTACATGGTTTAAATGTATAAATATAATTCTTGATATTTTAATAAAGTGCTTATCAATATGTATTTGCTACTTCTATTATATCTATTGTATATGCATTTTGCATCTGTTGGTTTGGGGAGGTGATTAATTAAAATCTCCTAAGAAGTGTGAGATGGGATAGGTAAGTATATTAACTTTACAGGGGAGGAAATCTGGGATTCAATTCCTAGAAAATAGCACAAAGGTAAAAAAAAAATGAATGCTGATACATTGATACATTGAATCCATGGGCAATAGTTGGTTAGGTTTATACAACCACCAAATACTGCAATCTTTCACTAGAGACTACTAAAAATATACTTTTCTGCATATAGTTCTTTATAACAAAACATTAATTCTGACAACATACTTTTCCTAACACAGTAACCATGAAATAACCATAAAATGCAGTACACAAAGTAAAATCGGTAACATGCAAAACATTTTTCTCACTAGTAATATCCGAGAATTCTGTATACTTTTGTGCTAACATCTCAATAAAAAAATTTTCAGATAATAAATTCTTAAAACTACATTTTTTTCACATGAATCTCACCTTTCATTATGTCAGGTGATTATGCAGGGGCATCGTATTTTATACTGTACTACTACTATAAGCTTCTCTGCCTTGGCTGCCCTCCGAAAATCAAGGGAGAGGTTACTGGAACTTTAGTCACTGCTATCAGAAGGCATGAGATTCTCACATTACCTTAGAGCCCAAAGAACTTGCACCATGCTTTGGGGGCATAATTGCAACATAAAACTTGAATTTTAAAGGCAAGTAATGAAAACATGCAATGCATGCACTAAGGGGCTCTTTGTTCAACAAGAGTTGGGTGAACAAGATCATGGAAGTACCTTTTAGAATACCTGCTTTTCAACAAAGTTACACCCATTGTTCCTCTCATTTTTTCCTTCTATTGTGCAGTCATAAATGTTCCTGATTGCCAATGTGAAAGTGAAAACAAGGTTACTAAAAAAAAGTCACTGAATGCTTGAAGGCAGGAAAATTAAACATGTGAATGTTGAGCATTGGCTATTCAAGATCCATGCTTATTGACTTGTAGTCTAGTGTTCTTTCCACTGGACCATCCCTCTGTGCTTTGGATAATCACACAGTTACAGTGAGAAAGTCAAGGAGCTGGTCAGCTACCTAGACCTCCAAAGAATGTTAAGTCAGATCATTCATTCTACTGAACCAGAAAAGCATATTGCCACCACTGTTCAGTTGTTCATCCATATCCAAACCTTTGTGATCCTATTTGAAGTTTTCTTAACAAAAATACTAGAGTGGTTTGCCATTTCCTTCTCTAGATCATTTTACAGTTAAGGAAACTGAGGCAAACAGTTTACTATATTAGTTGGCTGGTGTCTATGAATTTGAACTCAAGTCTTCCTGACTCCATGCCCAGTGCTCTGAGTCATCTAACTGCCTCCATAGTCACCATAGAACACTGCTATTGACAGCTGAAATCAGGGACTATTTTATCATGGAAATTTTGTAGATTTCCTTTAGAGTATTAAGCCAGAGAAAACCTGATATTTGATGTTGGGCCATTTCCAGGATTTATGCAGGAAAAAAAATAGGTCTGATTTCCATTCCTCTAAGACAAACACATTCAGAGTTTGTTTGGGAGAATAGTCGCCAATCACATATATTTATGATGGAAACAAAGAGCGATGAGGGAAAAAAAGAGAGTTATATTTTATAAGATATAAAACATGTCCAGCTGTGGTACTAAATGTTGCTTTTGTAAGCCCTAGAAATCATCTGATGATTCTCCCTTCATAAAAAATAAATATCAAGTCAATAGTTGTCTCTCCTTTTGTATGTTTTCCTCCAAATAATTTTCTCCAAATCGAGACAACAGACAGAATTAGAAGATACATATTTCTGAGAATAGTCATTTCTAACTATCGGGAAAGACCAAATAGAGATAAAGATTTAAAGTAGTGTCTAGTTTTCTGACTGTCACATATTTTGACTTATAATCATCTTACCTATTCATCCATTCAACTTTGCTACTCTTGTGACTGCTGAGTCCTGAATGCAAGTAAAATTGTCACTGATTTTTCTGCAATGGTCAAGTAATTTCATTTGCTTCAATGTCCAAATACCCAGTGTCCTGGAAAGGATTATAGTTATACAGGGTGTCCCAAAAATGTTTGTGTCGTTTTAATCTTTAATGCTTATTTTAAATAACTTGATAAACTATTACAGCTTAAAACTGCACTAATTCTTTTGGGACACCTGTATAATAATAACATTCTTATAATGTGCCAGGTACTATGCTTAGCATTTTACATTACATTTATTACCTTATTTGCTCCTCACAACAACCCTGGATGGTAGATGCTCTTACCATTCCTATTTTACAGATGAAGAAACTGAGGTAAACAGAGGTTAAATGATTTGCTCAGGCTATGCAGCTAGTTTTTGAGACAGCATTTTAACTCAGGTCTTCCTGGACTGTAGGCCTGATACTCAGTCCACTGGTCCATGAAGCTGCCTTATGTTCTAAGAATTCAGTTATTCCTTGAAATTCTTACAATGTTCTACGTTACTGCCTTTCCGATTTAAATTCTTCATAAGGAAACTTTCTGGTGTTAATCATAAACACTTGGAAAAACTTTACTGAGTCTCAATAACAACATTTGGATCTCACATATTATGCTACTATATCTAAGAAAGTTATCAGGTACTCGGAGATATAGGTTGACTTGGGAAGTTTGCAAGTAAGTTACTAACCAGCCTCAGGGTGGTCTATAGAGAGAGGGGAAGTAAGTCTAGGCATATGCATACCAGAGGAAGTTTCTATCTTTCTTGAGAATTGGCAGCTAGGATAGATTAGACAATGGAGTCCACAGTTTGAGATCTTAGCAAGAAAGATAACCTGATTTTAAAAGGTAGTGTAGACTAAAGAAAGATAAATCTTTCAACAAAGGAATGATGAGTTCACATCTTGGAGTAAGAAAGACTATAAGTAAAAGTAAACCCATGGATGTCAAGTTCTTACTAAGCCTAATAAGGTAAATCACACTCAAAATATGTTATACTGCTACACTGTGGAATGTGGGAGTCATTTATTCTTTCTTTACTAAAGGAAAACAAATGGGAAAGGGAGAAATGGCAACTTATTGCCCTGCATACTTAGAAGAATACATCACTACCTTATGAATCAATAAGAAAAGTCAAATCCAATTTCTACTGTCTGTAAAGGTCAACAATTAACTCAGAAGAAAAAAAGTATATTTTCCCAAAGAGACACAGGGAGTCAATTACTTTAGAAAAGAATGCCATTTTAATTTTCCCTCCTCTTCATTTGATATCTCTCCAGAAAAGATTTGAAAATTCCTGCAGATTCCACTGATTCATCTTTTCTCTTGGACATTTTCTCTGGGAATAGCTCTGGACTTCTTTTTTTTCTTCCAAGTGACTGATGATGTTTATCATGGCTATAGTCAAGCCATGAGACCAGTAGAGATTCAGGGGGTATAGGTTCTGAATTGGATGCTGAAGGAATGACAGGTGAATAATATGTGTGGCAGGGTCTATCAAAATTTGGGAATGAGAGGTAAATATCAGGGGATGCTTTTTGTGGGGGAATTTGGAGAATAAATTTAATTCCCATTCTTGTATTAGAACCAGGCACAGGTGTTGGTATAGCCAACAATTGTGCTGTTGTTTGTCTGTGCAGTTTATCCACGTGAGGACAACCATGTGGAATCCAGGAAGCACAAAGGACACAGACATTATAACTCGAACAAAGGCGTGGTCCATCCTGAAAATGAGTACGTTCCTTCATCCACTTAAGAAGAATTTGCTTTCGAATGCCATTTTTAATTTCTTCCTGAGGGATAGAACTTATGATACTGTTAACAGTTCTTTTATGGACAGTTCCACCCTCAACTATATAGGGTCTAATATAATTAAAACACCATGAAGATTCTCTATTCTTTATTGCCTGGGTCTGGTATTTGGGGATAGATATAACTTTAACTTGTTTGTCTGGATGTGGTAAGACCTTGAAACAATGGTCAGGATATGAATGATGTTGTGCAGAAGGGACAGGATCTCTTGGAGGCTCAAGTTGCTCATTTAAGGCTGGCGGATTTATTTGTCCATGTTCAAAGCTCAATGGAGATGTCTGCTGATGGTCAAGCTCTTGGGAAGGTGCATCTGGATGTTTGGGACATATAAAATTTGTGGTCTGGTATTTAGGAGTCTGTTCAGATTTGGTCCACTGTTTTAGGGCTGAAGATGTAACTTGCGAGTCACCCAGAGGAGGTGTGGATTGTTGGTCAAGGCCTGAATAAGGAGCCATCCTATTGTTGGAATTCTGGGAAGGTATGTCCCTGTGTTTGGTATGTAGTGAAAATGGGACCCAATTTGTGATTTTTAAAGGAAGTTTAATCTTCTGGTCAGGATCTGGTGTCGTTCTTATCTGAAAGTCAGAACCTGATGTAATTTCATCTTGCTGTTTAGGTCTTGCTTCATATTTAATGTAGTAGTCAGTGCCCTGTGTAAGTTTGACTTTGTAGTTTAGGCCAGAAGCAAAATGACTGTGCAGTGTAGGAACTGTTTTGCCTTCTACCTGTTGCTGATCAGCATCCAAGGCAGATTTGACATGATGGATAGGAACCAGTAGACACTTAGCCTTCTGATCTGACTCAAGCTCATCGTAACCTTGGTAACTGGGGCCCAGAGAAACCTCAGCATGGTTAATGGAGCCAAGAGGAAACTTTGTTTCATACTGTGGGTCTGGTAGAATTTTGGTACACATTTGGTCAGAGTCTGGTAAAACTTTAGTCCTTGGCTCAGGATCTGGAGGAAGTGAGACTTGATGATCAAGGCCTAACTTTGTCTCTGTCTCAGCATCTTTTGATTCTAATGGACATGCAACCCAATGTTTGGGGTCTGGAACTTTGACCCACTGGTTGAAGTTTAGTCTGCCTTTAGCCTTTTCTTTATCTGTCATCTGATCAGCATCCAGGAGAGGGCTTGCGCTGTGATGTCTGCCAGGCTCGCCGCTGGCTTTAGAGAAATCAGGGCATAGCAGTGGTTGACTTTTGGCTCTGCATTGGTGAATGAAGGTCTGTAATGCTGATGGGGAGAACATACCCCTTTCATAGTGCTTCAGGGCCTGTGGTACTTTAGACTCATAATTACAGGATAGAAGTGGAATAGCTGCGGCTTTGGGCCAACAGTCAAAGGACAGAGAAACTTTAGTTTTGACTCTTGAACTGCAATCAATATAGGTTGTAACATCATTCTGATAATGAGGGGATGAGGAAATTGTGGGCCTGTAGTTGAGGTGTTGTACATTTTCAGCCCACTGGTCAAATCCTTGGGGAATCCTAGGAAGGTGCTCTGGCTCCAGTGAAGCCTTGTTCCAGAGGTCAGGGCTATGTGAAAGAGCTATCCAGTTTTCTGAGCATGGTAAAGCTATGACACCAGCTGCTCTTGCCCTAGAATCAGGAAATGGCAAGGATGGAATTGTGCTTTTAGTCCAATGTTTAGGATGTGGTGACTGTGTGACTACGGGTGTAATAGGGCCCTGATGATCAAGATGGGGTAAGGGTACAGCCACTGTTTGATTCTCAGCATGGGATAATTGTATAGCTGGGGCCTGGTGTTTGAAGCATGATGAGGGAGTAGGTGTGTTCTTGTGGCCAGGATGGGGCAACATCTTGATTTTTGCCTGGTTTTGGTTTAGGCATGGCATCATCAAAGGCTTGGATTGATGATCTTGTTCATTTAATGGTACAGTCTGGTGTGAGGAACATGGTGACACATCTATCCTTGCCCGGTGATTAAGGCCTTTTCCAGGAAGTTGGACTGAGGCTGTTGATAGAGAGATGATTTGTGTGAGAATAAGGCAAGACACATTCACCAAAGTAAAAGTATACTAAGTGAGCAGGATTTATGGAAAGAGCAACTGAGAAGTAGGGAGAGAGTGGAACCAATACGTGAAATCTAAAAGTAATAACACCTGACATTTTTGTTACAGTTTTCAAAGCACTTTCACATACATGAGGTAGGTTGTATTGCTATTATTACACATCCTTTTGATAGATGGGAAATTGAAGTTCAGGGAAGTTAAGCAAATGTTTGTGATCACATGATAAAGGAGCTGCAGAAATAGGACCAGAACTCTGATCTTCTCATGATTCCACTAGAGCTCTTTTTGCCATAGTACTCGAAGGCCACTAACTATAGAACATAAGTATCAGAGAGAAGAGTCACAAAGAAAGATGGGTCAATGGATTCACTGGGGGAATAGGAACTGAGCAAGAAAATATGTGATGAGCCCCAAATGCTAAAATTCTCACCATTTGGCAGAATCCTCTTTCTTCTTCTCATCGTGATGTTGGATGTTTTTCCTTGGGAAAGTAGTTTTTAAAAAATAAGATTAGGTGACACCTCCATTAGCCCTCCTATGCACAAAATTCAATTCACTAGAACTGTTCTTTATACCTAGTTTCACTAAACCCAAATGACTTTTTTTAAATTATTGCTATTATTCTTATCTCTGCTCTTGGCAATATATTTTGAGTGATATCTTTACCTTTCCCATAAATGAGAAAAAGGTAAAGCTAGTCAAGTAGCCTTCTGCCTATCCTATTTCCATTCTTAATAATCTTTATTCGAGGAGAATTGTATGTATTTTTGCTTGGCTCAAAAGAGCAGAACAAGAAACTATTTGGAAGTTACAAAAAGAAAGATTTTGATTTGATATAAGGAAAATACTCCCTCTACAATTAGAGCTATCCTTTATGTAATGAGTAGCTTAAAGAGTGAGGTTAAGTATAACATTATCCAGGAATATATTTTTGTTGAGATTTAATGTTTTTTAGATAATTAAAAACAGGACTGAGAAATGTTCGTTTCTTCTACCCTTCTACACAGAGCCATTCTGAAGAGCCTTGATGGTATTTTCCCCTCTAGTTTCTCAATCCCCATTCCAAATTATTTCTCACCAATAGGAATTTCAAGAAGAACAGGAAACAGGAAATTCTAAATGCTCCAAGGATCAGGAACCAATATCAGTCCAATTCCAAGTAGTGATGATGGTGGTAACAAGGTTCCCTAATACAGGATGATGTATAATGGATAAATGAATTCTCTATAAAAATAAAGCAGCTATGAAAAAAAAATCAGTCTCTTCTGAAATGGAGTGTCTCATAAGGACACTATGCCCTAAGATGCAGAGAAAAAAAATAGGAATGTTTCCTCAGACACATATATGCTGGAACTGAGCCCTTATGGTCTTGGTTCCCTGAACATAGGCGACTTCTGTTCACACATTCTTAATCTTTTAGTTTCATTTTTTACCATTTACTTGTAGCCAGAGTTGTCTCGTTCATCTGTGGGAGCCTAGCCAGGATAGATTCAGAAATAAACTATTTTACTGGACTTGCAGATACATAAAACAATAATAACTTGCATTTATGTATTTTAAGGTTTGCAATACACTTTTTTTCTTACAACACACCTCTACAAGGTTGTTGGGTATCATTGTCCCCGTTTAACACATGATAAAACCACCCATGAGAAGTTAAGTGATTTGCCTGCCCGCCACCACATGGATAGTGTTTTGAGAAAGTATTTCAAGTCCGGTCTCCAGTCTCTAGGTCTTGTGAACTATTGACCATACTGTGCTGTCTCCCATAGGACACAAATTGTATGCTTTGTATTTGTATCAAACCTTAAAATTTCCTGTTGGTTCACATCAACTAGTTTCTCCAAGAGTCATTCAGATAATATTTCCTGGAGAGCACCAAACCCTTGAGTTTCTTAAATTCAAATTCAGTTTTTATTCCTCTGGAGGGCATAGAGTCTAGACCTTAGAACTACAAGCTTTAGGAGGGGAGGGACCATGTCTTATTAATTATTTAATCTCTATCACTCCCAGCATAGGATCTTGAGTATTTATTAAACAAAAAAGTTAATAAATTATTTTAGCCAGGAAACAGTAGATATGTAGAAACAAATAAGGGCTTCTGTTGAATCTTGGGACAAATGTAAGAAGAACAGAAGAATGCCAGCAATGTTTCATGCCAGAATTTCCTAATCCTGGTAGGAAATAGAATCCATATACATATATATTCACCCCTCTTAAATCAAGGAAACATAAAATAGGAATATGTGGCAGCAACCCAGTAGAAAATTATCTTTTCCTATGTCTTTATCTAAATGATATCCCATTTGTCACTGCAATCCAATCAACCATAGCAGTGTCCATCATAAAATTGTTTGAGGAGTATTAGAAATTAAATAATTGCTGTGGTAAGTTCCACATGCAAGCCTAACCTCAGCCATCTATTTGTGAACCTCTGGGACTAATGGTCACGAGCAAGAAAACCTCAACTAACACAAAGAATTTGTCCCATAATCCATTTCCAGCCCAAATAGTTGCAATGGAAAAGCTTCCCTATTGATTGGAACTCCAATATGACAAGTAATTCAACTATAACTCATCAAAGCATATACTGGTTTACATGCCCAGGGTTTAGAGAAACTCAAAGGGAAGATTTCTAGCAAATCTAGCATCAGTCAGATTGTGAAATTATTCATAGATTTTCCCTAAAAAATTATCACAAACTTTCTGTTTGTATGGTCTCATCAAATACTGTTGCAAAATACAGAACCACTTTTCAGGATCACGAAGATAGGTTAGGCATCACAAGTCTAGATCACTGAATTGTCTATCTCAGAATCCTAGTATCCCAAAATTATAGATTTGGAGCTGGAAGAGAACCCTAAAGATTATTTTGATAATTTTGATTTTGATATTATTTGATAATTTTATTATAATAATAATATAATAATATAAAATATATTTATTTTATATTAAATTAAATATATTAATATATTTTATATATTATATTATGTATAAAATAATAAATAATATACAAAATATAATAATCAAATGATAATATTATTTGATATTATTTTGATAATATTAACAATAACAAGCCTCTCTTAAACAGACCCCAAAAGGTGAAGTGACTTGCCCGAATTCTCACCAATCATAAATGACCAAGAATAGACCTAAAAATATACAGTCTACATTATTCCCAGGAAATTCCCTTTATCAGGGTCCAAGTTCTCAGGGAAACCAGCTTCTGTCTTCCTTCTTCAGCCACTGGTGGTTCCATCTGATTTCTAAGGCCCGATCCTGTGGAGTTCAGACCTTTGCCCCCTTTCTTCCATTTTTGTCACAGAAGAAAATGTCTATCATATTTGACCCTGGTAATCTCTATAACCCTAAAGCCTTTGCTCCTTGTGCAGCTCACTTTCTAAAGGCACATTAACCATTAAGAACATAAAGAGGAGCAGAATAATAGGATATATAAATACAAATCAGGAAACTAGACCAGTTTTGTTCCAAGCAGTCTCGATGAATACAAACTTCCCTGATATTCCTCCCCTCCAACTCCCAACTAATATGACTCCAGTACAAAAAAAAAAAGACCACTATTGTTATTATAAATAATAATCAACTGTGGAAAAAAAACACATAGTACCCACCTCAAAAATCATACACTTTTCTTCTCTTAAGGGAATGGTACTAGAGATGCAGAGAAAACCAACTTTGGATATTTATTCCATGATTTGAGTCTTTAGTTGCCCACCCTAGTTAAACTACCTGTGATCACATTAGAATCATGGAGCAGTACTACTGCTGATGCTGTTGTTACTGTTTACTGTTACTTCTTCTATAACAACTACTACTACTACTACTACTACTACTACCACAACTACTACTACTACTACTACTACTACCACAACTACTACTACTACTACTTCTGCTATTGTTACTACTTTTATTTCTGCTACTGTTACTACTGCTGTTCATGCTGCTGCTATTAATACTAATACTACTTTCCATGTTTCTGGCTTCAGGCTTTCTTAAAATCTTTGCATACATTATCTCATTAGAACTCCCCGATAACTTTGTCAATCTTGACCATAAAGGCCTGAAAAGTGATTACTCAGATATGGAGATAAATTAGTTATCTCATCAGTGTGGGTTAGACAGATTTCTAATTCTAGGAGATATTTTACCTGTGTCTTTCAATGAATCCTTCCTAATAAATCCATTCAAAGCACTGGGGGGATTCCTTTGGTTCTTTTAATATACTAGGGGTACCAATGTAGAACTTCATCTGACATATTTTCATTTTTTAATAAACCCTCTTACTTATGTTACTCATACATGTCATTAGCTTTGAATTTCATCATTCTTCTCATGCAAAAATCATGATGGATCATTATGGATGCTTACTGTATATTAGATGTCAACCTACCATTTTCCTCTGCATTGTACTTAGGGTTACTTGCAATTTTTATTCTTCCAATTCACAGCCTTGTGAGAATACCAGTGTTAAAGAGATCAACTTCAGTAGCACTCAGCAATTGGTGATCATTGAAACTGCAGAGTAATTTTCCAGAAATGACCTTGACTGATCTCTTCTTTCTCAACTGTGAATCCATCATTTTCCATCTACAGCATCTGTTCAAGGTAGACATAGATATATTTTAAATAGACAGAAAGATAGATAGCTAGACAGACAATAGAAAGATAGACTGATAGACAGACAGACAGGCACAGCCAGACAGCCAGACAGCCAGACAGCCAGACAGGCACAGCCAGACAGCCAGACAGACAGCCAGACAGACAGATAGATAGATAGATAGATAGATAAACTCTAAATCAACAAAATTTTCCATTTCCATTCGACATGGTTCAGATAGAGGGCCTCCAGACAATGCAATCAAGTATAGCAAATAACTGATCTCTTACTTAGATCCTAGCCCATCTATCCATTCAGCACCTAGAAGAAATCAAAAAGGAAACCTCCAACCATTCTGCCTGTACTGAAATTATGGAAATCAGGCTGGTTCAATTACCCCCAAATAAATTCAGTGTTTAACCTTTTGCCTTATTGTAACATGAACTGTGTTTCTGTCATTTTTTTAAATGCAGAAATAGAATTAATCTCTTTTGAGGGGGGAATTCTAGCTATTTTGAAAGTGATTCTGTTAAGCCTTTTAGAATGACTATGCCAATTTAGAAGCCAATAATTATATCTCTGCATACTTATCATTTTAAAATATGGTGGCATTCTTACGGAGATGTAACCTAAAGTAACTTTGTTGCTGAAAAATTGGTAGCAAAGTGGGGCAAATGCACCAGTGAGATATCAATGAGGAGACTATAATACTTTTCTTTTGCATAAAACTTAATGGTTCTCAAAGCATACAATGTGGTATGTATGTGTGTGTGTAAATGTATGTGTATGTATATATATATATATATATGGACATACATACATACATATATAAGCACATATATATATATATATATATGTATGTAAGCATTGGGTATTTTTGGCAAGATAGTCAAATGAAAGATTGAATCTCAGCCTTACTACATAAAACTAACATGAAATGAACCAAATACATAATTAAAATTATAAGAAAATTGTAATTCCTGATGTTTTTTTAATGGAAGACTATGTTACTAATTCACTAAACTTAGTTGCCCTCAATGAACCTTATTCCCTATCTTACCAAGCTGTTATTTCGAGTTTTGGGTGGAGTAACATTGTCTTTCCAATATTTCCTCTTAGCAATTATTTGGTATGACATGTTCTCTCTCCTACCATCCCTGCTGCCCCTATACCTTAATGAAAGTGTAACCTTGAACTTTCCTACTCTTGCAACTGAGAAAATCAGTATATTGTGGACTGCAGAGTGGCCTAGGAACATAGAACCAGTTAATATGTTATCTTCTACAAAATAAAAAGGTTTTCTTTATAAAGTGAAAAGAATGAAGATAATCCCAGTTGTGATTTTCCTCCTTCAGAATTTCCATGTGGCAGGAATATATAGGGCTAAATACCTACCATGCCTCATGAGGAGGTCATTAAAGTTACCTAGCCCTAGCTTTCTAGATGGAAGAAAATGGGTGGTAGTGGATAGGGAGAGGAACCCAGCAATATAGAACTTTAACACATTATTTGGAGTAGAGGGGAAGGTAAAAATGATAAGAAGGCCAAGAGGGGTAAAAACAAACAAACAAAAAAAAAAACCATAATCAAATATGAGCCCAGTCCCAGTTAGATAAATTAGCAGTGAGACTCACCAAAGAAGGAGGTTGGGAAAACCTGGCAAGAAATGTAGAAAAAATTATAATAAAAAGAACAAACACCATTGAGTAAAGCATAGTAACTCAGAAATTTGTGATAAAAATAAAAGCTTTGCAACAAATTCTGTGGGATCCCTCATAGTAGCAAAAACAATATCAACTCAAGAATGATTTAGAAGAGAATTTTTTAAAGTAATAAAATATAATGAGCAGAAATTAATGCTCTCAAAGAAGAAATATGAAGGAAAAATAAAGCATTCCAAAAGAATTAGTGTGACTTTAAGCTATTAAATATTTAAACTTTTATAATATTTTGAGGGTATCCTCTATTTTAGGGAGAAAAAGAGATATTTGGAACTCAAAAACATAGAAGTGGAAGAAAATTTGGTAGAAGAGAATCAAAAAATGAGAACATAAACAAGACATATAGGTTGGTATATAAGCCAAGCACCTGACTTTGAAAATGGAATAAACAGAAATATTAAAAGAAAGAATAGCCTACTTCAGGAATTAACTCAAGAAAATTCTTCTGAGAAACTGGAAACAGAAGATAAGGTACATAGAATCCATGGAATGTGGACAGAGAAAAACTCCAAGTTTAACTCACAAGGAAGCATAATATTGAGATATCAGAACTCCATCAAAGAAGTATTCCAGGATACAGAAAGCAAGTTATTAACTGACCAAAGAAGTGAGTTTGAATCATTTGGGGCTATACCTTGTCTTTAATAAACCAAAGAGCAAGTCAGAGTATGAGATTACAAAATGCAAAGGAGATTAGTTTATATCTCCAAAATAGCATATCCCACAAAACAAAATCTAATCATCAATGAGAAATATGGTTTTTCAGTATAATTAAGGAATATGAGTCATTCTTTCTAAATAAACCACAGGTGAGTTTGATATTTGACATGGAAACACTTCAAAAAGAGAAGCAAATGGATATTAAATGTTTAAAATGAAGAAGATGAAATCTAGCAAAGGAACTGATGCTGCTTTGAGTCTGGGTATAGGTAAAGCTGTTTTAATGAAGATCAAAGAATACAAAAATAATATAAAAGGTAAAAGTCTAAAGGAGGTTTAAAAAGTTGGGATAAAGAGAGGGGGGAAATGAAAACTTTCTTTTAAAGGGGGGGGTTGAAGAGTGGAGTAATAAGATCCACAAAAAACTAAAAGATGTGATAAAGGAGGGAACAAAGCTTCTATCCTTCTTCTTCTCCACAGAAAAGCTGGGAAGGATGCAGATGCTAACAGTTACGTTCCACAAATAGGATATTAGATTCCAGAATAACCCAGGAGGCAAAAGAAGTAAGAGTGGTAGTGAAGTAAATGAACACATACTGGAAAACACTGCCACAAATAAATAATTGGTATTTAAGTGAAGAGTGGAAATTTGGGTGAGACAAGATTGAAGGAAGGAAGGAAGAAAGGAAGGAAGAAAGGAAGGAAGCAAGGAAGGAAGGAAGGAAGGAAGGAAGGAAGGAAGGAAGGAAGGAAGGTGAGAAAGAGAGAGAAAAAAAGAAAGAAACATGGGACAGAGAAAGGTAATAGGAGGGAAGAGTATCTGCAAGAGGAGTTTGGGATCAGATCAGTGTGAAACAAACTACAGGGATCAAGATCTAACAAAAAAAGGAGGGGGCAGAGGGTAGGGAACAGAAAAGAAATTTATAAAAAAAAAATAGAGAGAAAATAATTATAATCGTGTGTGTATGTGTATTCCTCATTAAGAAGAAAGAGTATGACAATGGATTAAGAAAGCAAAACCCAAGAAATTTTTGTAGTAAAGAAATACAGTAATTTCACAACATTACATATTTTCTTTCCCTCCATTATTATTTATTATAATTTAGTCCTTATTACTTCTCTTCTAGATTATTACAGAAGCTTAAACATTGATCTTTCTCATTTCAGTCTCACCTCATCCCCAATCTATCCTCCATAAAGCTGTGAAACTAATATTCCTAAAACAGATCTCATCATGTCCTGTATCTACTTAAACATTTTCAGTGGCTCCCTATGACTTGTAGAATAAAATACAAAATCCAAAGATTTTTTAAATTTCCACATTCTGTTTTTGACCAAACTTTTCTAGTCTTAGTTTATATCACTCACCAACACTCTCTGTTCCAATCAAACTGATCTGGTAACTGTTCCTCAAGCACAACATTCTGTCTCCTTCATGTGTGGAATGCTATTCATCCTCACCTTCACTTCTCAGAATCTTTAGCTTCCTCCAAAACACAGCTCATAAACACCTTCCTACACGAAGTCTTTTTTGATCTCTCTAGTTTTTAGAGTTTTCTTCTTGAAATTACCTTGAGTTAATGTGTTTCTATTTTATGTTGACATGTGGGGGGAGGGGGGTAAGGTTCTAGAAAAATGGAAACTTTAACTGTTAAAGTTTTTATAGGATATTCTGTAGTAAAGCCTGTGCCAAATATGCTAACTAGGTGAGTCAGAGTGGGATTAGGAAGTGGTTAAGGAGTGGTCAGTTCTTAAAGGAACATGCACTTTTAATATCTGCTACACAGGGTGGCTGCATGGAGGTATCATTTTAGGCTTGAAACGTCACTATGTCAGCTAGCGGCTAGTGACCAAGCTGCTACCCATCAGCATCATGTTTGACAAGATGGATGTTGGGAGTATACATATATCCCAAGCTAACAAGGGATTCAGGATGTATATAATAAGCTAGGGAGTATTCGTATGACTGAGTCTAGGATACATACAATAGGCATGACCTAGTACACAGCTGCTTCAGCCAGTACACAGCTGGGTCAAACAACAAAATTCTATAGGTGCAGCTGGCTACTGTATGAGGAAGAGAGATAAGTATTTTGTTAGGGTATGCTGCACTTGAACTAGAGGGAAAGTGCCTGAGACAGTGTTTTGAGGCTAGGGAGAAAGGTGATTTCACAAACTGATTTCAAACACAGGCACCCAAGTACCCCATCGGTAGGGAGGAATTTATGCTGTAAACGAAATCCATAAAGTATTTAAAAGTAGTTGATATGTATTCTATAAAAATTATTCTCAATAACAGAGAAATAAGGCACTTTACCAAACTTTTTTTAGTCAAATACAACAATCTAGAGAAGTATAATGCAGAAGAAAGGCAATTAATAGAATTATTAGAATTTTTCACTCAAACATAATGGTATAAAAAATTTCAATAAAATCTTAGGAAAAAGATAGCATCTGTATTTTTTAAATTTACTGTTAGATTTATGTTTAGCAATGTAACTAGCATAATTAACACAGAGATATGTTTTTTTTCTGGACTTGTGATTTCATTGATATAGAGAATTCATAGAAATGAAACTACCAATGTAGATCAGCACAATTTTTTCCTCCAGATTCCTAGGGCCATTGATATCTTAAGTGCCTTGCCCTGTGTTACAAAGTCTACACAGTCTTTGTTATTTAGTCCTTTTTCAGTCCAGTCCCATCCACTCCAGTCCTACTCTTTGAGTATCCATTTGGAATTTTCTTTGCAAAGATAAGAGAATGATTTGTCATTTCCTTCTCCAGATCACTTTACAGATGAGGAACAGAAGGATTAAGTCATTAGCCCAGGATAGTACAGTATCTGAGGCTGAATTTGAACTTGGTAAGAGTCTTCTTGACTCCAGGACCAGAACTCTAATCCACTCCACCACCTAGCTACCAAAGTTAATATGTGCCAGAGGCAAGATTAGAAGTTAGGTCTTCCTGACCATGAAACCAGCTCTACAACCAATACACAATACTACTTCTCATATTTAATCATATAAACAGCAAAAAATATGTATTTATATCAATGGCTGCAGGAAAACTCTAACAAAAAACACTTGTACACAAAGGCTCTCCTTTAACAGGATCAGTCATATAAAATAAAGTACTAATATCATATGTGACATAAAATACTAGAAGTGCTTCCAACAAGCACATGACTAAAACAAGAAATGCTAGCTAAAGAAATGGAAATGGGGAGGAGAGAGTAGGTGAGTAAGTAAGGGAGAGAGAAAAAGAGAGAGAGAGACAGAGACAGAGAGAGAGACAGAGAGAGACAGAGAGACAGACAGAGAGACAGACAGAGAGAGAGACAGAGAGAGAGACAGAGAGAGAGACAGAGAGAGAGAGAGAGAGAGAGAGAGAGAGAGAGAGAGAGATACCTAGGAAATCAGGGAATCTTGAATAAACTAATTAAAATGATCAATAGTTTTACTATTGTGGTAGGACCAGTGGCTTCCTAACACAGCTTCCCTGACCTGGACACAATTTCCCTGATCTCCACCACTAAAGAATAAATATCTTTCCCTCCAAATGGGAAGCCAATTTTTTTTTAATTACAGGGGTCTGTTAACTAGGAGGGTTTACATTACACTACAAACTGTGGCCAAGGATCATAGGGTGTAGCAGGCCTTGTCCCTGCCCCCTATGAATCCACTCTATCAAAACCATTTCCTTTAGGAATTTCATCCCCTTCCTTACAGATCCCAGTCTGTGAGCCACTGGTTGCCAGAGGAATTCATCTTTCCAAGGCCAAGTATGAATACTTCCCCATCTCAGCCACTTAAAAATGGACAAAGATCAAATCCCTTCTAAAGGCTTTAACCCTTTTCTGTAAAAGGTCTCCAGACAGTTTCCCCAGGGTATGTAAATCCAAAGCATTATCAGACCACACCCTCAGAAGTCACTGACCCTGGTACTACTTCACCTGCAACCACTTCAGTTTCCTGGTAAAGGGAAACTTTACCACATCTCCCCACAGCTAACTCCTACACAGTTCTGTCCTCCTTCAACTACTGAAGGGAGATGGACAAAATCACTCAACCTCAACTGTTCTGACTAGGTCCATTAACAAACATTTCTTATACAACCTCAACTAGGTCCTCAACGCTTCTAGGCAATCCAAATATGTTGCTGTTCATCCTTTGTTTTTGAAGATGACCAGTGATGACATGATTTTGGGGTCTAGGTACAGTGTGTTTGGCTGTGGCTAATCAGTTCAATACGAGTTCAAAAGGTTCAAGGACAAATCAGGCACAAGTAATCTGTTGGCATATACAGGATGAAGACTTCTCTGGATTTGTGCAGCTTGTATTTCCTTTGTACTACTGCAATTCTGCTTTACTCACAGAGGACAGAACTTTTTATGATGAGGGTATATCATGCTGGGTGGTCCTGTGCCAGGTCTCCTATGTCTCATAATCAGTACTAAAGTTTTCAGAGAGACCTTGAGAATGTCCTTGTAACTGCTTCTTCTGACCATCCTGTGAGCACTTGCCATGTGCGAATTCTCTGTAAAATACTTTTTTTTTCCTTAAGTAAGCATGCATTTAACATTCAAGTTACATGGCCAGTCCATCAGAATTCCTTTCCCTGCAGCAGAATTTGAATGTTTGGCAGTCAGCTTGAGAGAGGACCTCAGTGCTTGGTACCTTATCTTGCCAAGTAATCTTGAGAATCTTCCTAAGATGATTCAAATTGCAGTGGTTCAGTTGTCTAGCATGGCACCGATAGACTGTCCAGGTTTCACAGGCACACAACAATGAAGTCAACACAACAGATGTGTAGAGCTTCAGTCTGGTATGCAGCCTAATAACTCTTTTTTCCCATTCTTTCTTTAGAGTCTCCCAAATGTGGAGCTAGTTCTGGCAATGCATGTAGTTTATCAACCTCATCATACATGTGGAGATCCCTAGATAGTATATTGCCAAGGTGAGTGAACTTATCTACCACATTCAAAATTGATCCATAACCAATGATTCTACATATGGATGGCATGGTGCTGTCTGGTAAAGGACCTGTTTTCTTGGTGTGGATTGTAAGACCAAAATTAGCACAAGTGGCAGAGAATCAGTCCATACTCTAAGTTACATCTCAGCTCCACAAGCTATATTGAACAAAAAGTCACATACCAACTCTTCCTCCATTTGGTCTTAACTTGCAGCCTTTTCAAATATCATCAGTGCAGTAGCTGACTTTGGTGCCATTTTCATCCTCATTGGAAGCATCTGACAACATAATGGAAATTATCGTGCTAAAAAGCATGGGAGCAAGCACACAGCCTTGCTTTGCTCCATTGGTAACTGGGGAAACATGGGAGCATTTTCCTTCATCCAGAACCTGTATAATAAGCATGCCATCATGAAACTAGAGTATGAAACTGATGAACTTCTCTGGGCAAACAAATTTTGCCATAATCACCCACAAGCCCCCATGGTTTAAAGTCCTTGGTCGGGCTGACAAATGTTGTATAAAAGATCTCTGTTCTGCTCCTGGTATATCTCCTGCATGTCAACCATTCCTAGACCCTTTCTGAAGTCATACTGGCTCTCAGGCAGATGACTATTAAGATCAGATTATTAAGGAGGATTGTGGCAAGAATCTTGTCAGCAGCGGCTAAGAGGAAGATTCCCCTGTGATTGTTACAGGAACAAATTTTTTCTTTTTCTTTTTCTTCATAGAGATGGACAATGGAGGCATCCTTGATCTCCTGGGAGATAACTTCTTGTCATATAATATAGAAGGTTCCAGTAAACTTCTGCATAAGCAATGGATCCCCTTCCTTGTAGATCTCTGCTGTACTCTTCTTATCAACTCACTCTCTCACTCTGCAACACAACTCTTCCAAACCTGTTCATCCCTCCCATCACACATGCGTGCACACACACACACACACACAGAGGAGCCATTCATCGTAAGGTCTCTCTTCTCCCTTCCTCTTCCTTTATCACTTAGGTACCTTCTGCTGCTATATCTGCCTTTATCCCTGTCTCACATGATGAAGTGACCTTGTTTCTTACGGACACTAGCTAACACCTCCACTTCAAGTATTATCCCATCTCCTCAGAAGACTGATCTTCTCAGCCCCTTTTCTTTTACTTATTTTCAATCTCTTCCTCTCTATTGAATTATTCCCTATTACCTACAAACATGACAATATCTTAGCTGTCTTCAAAAAAACTTCATTTGATTCTTCCTTCCCTGCTACGGCACTATATTCTTTAGTCGTTTGTCACTAACTCCTCAAAAAGGCCATCTATAGTATGTCTCTACCTTCCTCTCACTCCTTTCTTAACCACAGTCCAGCTTTGGACTTCATCATTTCAAAGAAACTTCTTTCTCATAGTTGCCAAATCCAATTAACTATTTTTAATCCAAATGCTTTTTTTTTTATTTCGGAGGCAAATTTTTTAAATTTGTTCAGAGTCACATAGCTATCTATGTGTGACTAGATTTGAATTCAGGCCCTCCTGATTCCAGGGCTGATGCTCTATCCACTTCACCACCTTTGTAACCTTTGACACTGATGATAATTCTCTTCTATGCTTTCAGGACACCATTCTTTCCTGGTTTTCACTTTATGCTTTTGGGACACCATGTTTTCCTGGTTTTCCTCCTTCATATCTGAATGCTCCTTCTCTGTCTCCTTTGTGGGATCCTCCTTCTGATCATGCTCTGTAACCATAGATGTCCCTCAGAATTCTGTCGTGATTCCTCTTCTCCTCTCCCCTCTCTACTACATCAGTTGGTGATCTCAACAGCTCCCATATATTTAATTATCACCTCTTTTCTGACCATTCTCAACCTTCTGTAATTCCACTGATGAGCAGCTTTCCAGAGAACTGCTACTGTGAACAGCTTTAAAGGTTCTGATTACATAGTATGGCAAACTTTCTATTCAATAACAAATCAGAGTAAAGCAGTCACAGTGTTAAAACTTATCACAGAAAATCAAAATACAGCATTCACCATGTCACTACTCAACAACTTATCACTAAAATGGCCACATTGTTTTCACCAAAGTGGTCCCATTTGTTGTGCAGAGAATAAGAGCAAGCTGAGACCTGAGTTCAAGATAAAATTTAGGTGTGGATTTATTGAACAAGGACGCAACTACCAGAGTATTCATCATTCAAATTGGTAGTACCCCATTTGGGGTACAGCTTTAGTTATAAAGGCTAAAACCACAAAAACCACAATCAGGGAGGGGAGCTACCAGAAGCCACAATGTACAGAAGCAAAGAATAGCCATTGGTTAGATCTATAGCTCAGGGCTAATTTGGGAATATGGCACAAGGGTACAAGGGTGCAACCTTCCTGTGACTTGGGGGTCCCTCCTAGAACAGGGTGGAGGGCACAAGGTGGAGGGTCATAGTCACCTTCCTTTCCCAGGTAGAGGGGTCATGGGGTAAGGGCAACTGGAATTCCCCAGAACTGGCAGGGTCATATTCTGGGCGAAGGGTGTAAGGACCCTGCTTGGTCAGCAGAACAGAACAGGGTGGTCTCTACATTATACCATAACCCTGAGTTGAACCTTGTACACTTATGTGTACATTATGAAGAGAAGAAGAAAAAGGCTTCATCCAAAAGGATACACCCTAAATTATTCCCCAAATGGGCAATAGCATAGGCAAAAATGCAACAGTAGTGGTTAGTGAGTGAATCAATACTGTACTTTCAAAAACACACTTTATAAATAATCTTGTACCATTATATGCTAAAATATATTATAAAAGGCTTAGAAGATAAAGTTTTTATCCTTGAGATATTTATAATTTGGGAAGGTAAAGTGATAAAATTATATATAAAAATTTGTAAGATATTAGGTATATAAAACAATTGATTAAATATTGCAAGCTGAAGGATACATGTGATTAAAGTCAAATGGAGAAGACCAGGAAATAGTACAGGGGAGAAAGGTACTATCATATGCCCTTCAGAAAGTAAAGTTCTGAGCTTAAAAGTTGGAATTACTTCCTTAGGAGGAAAGGAACTACTCCCCTGCATGGCAGATGAAGCTGAGTTTAGCCACATTGATTTATATTAGGCATATATCTACCCCAGATAGTGAAGCAAATGCCTGTTTACTACATGTGATCATACTTTTCAACATTTGTATAGTGTATTGTTTCGCTTCACTGCTTCCAAGTGTTTGCCACTGTATTATATTCACATACAATTTCTGAGATAAAGATAGTATTGGAATTCTACTATCCACTTTATAAATGGGGCAAATGATACAGCTAGCAAGGTAAAGGCAGAATCAGATCTAGAGACTGATAACTAGAGACTTACCTTTTGTCTGGACTGTGTTGTCTATTAAGAGCCTTAAACTATCTGAGAATCTTCCAGACAAAGAATTCAGGGGTTGTGGTCAGATTTTTGGATCTCTGAGAAGACATGGATAAGGACAAATGTTTACAGGAAAGGCACAAAATCACATTGGAAAGTGACAGTTGGTAGTTGGGTTCCATGACTGTTGGAGCTTTGAGAATGTTGTAGTTTTCTTTTTCAGATGGAGGACAGTAAGAGCAAAAACAAACCTGAGCTTTGTTACTACTTTGCTATATTTCTAGGACCAGATGATTCCTACCCCCATTCATTCGTTCATTCCACTCATTCATTAAGTACTTATTAAGTACATTCCCTATGCTAGAACTTTGAGACACATGATAAGGATGAAAAATTTACATAAAGAAAGATCACTAATTCCCTAATTATATGAAAGGAGTTGAGAAAGGTAGGAAAAAAGGAGGTAACTTTATTATTATTTGTTGTTGTTACCTATGATAATGATAATAAACAATATGTATAAAGATCTTTATAATTTGAAAATCATTTTACATACATTAATTTTATCCTTATATTTATTCCCTATGAGGTAGGTATTTTAAGTATTATTATTGTTATTATTATAATTGGCAACATGTAAAGCACTTTTGAGTTTTATTATAAAATGTGTTTTTGTTCTGGTCTTAGAAATTTGTATTTTCCCTTCAAAGAAACAAGATATTGAAGCATCAAAAGAATACACTTTTCTGAAGTGTTAAGTTTTCATGTATATCAGAGAAAATAACTAATTCACATTTCATTCTTTTAAATCAGGAAGAGGGAAAGGATTAGAAATAAGGTAGGAATTCATCTGGAAAAATATGGACTAAATTATTCCCCAAATGGACAATTTCATGGGTCAAAGTGCATCAATAGTAAAAGGAATAGCATATAAAGGGAGTAGTAAGATAAGGAGTAGTTTTGAATGGATTAATCTAATTCATGATACATAATACATTAGTCTTGGAAATATTTTTCAGTCATAATTCCTCTTTGATTCATCCTTTCACTCCAGATGGAACCTAGAATATTTTCTCCTGATTTGAAAACACCTTCAACAACTTTATTTTCTTCTCCAAGTCCCTTTCTTATTAGAAAATGGCTATCTCTTCATTACCAAGTATAATACACTTGCACGATTTAAGGAAGAAATTTCAGCAAGGCCTGGGGACTGGATCACTGTGAAATTTTCTCTATATATACTTAACGAGTTAAAAAGGGGAAATCCCTAATTTAGTCAGCAAAATTTTACGAGAGATTTCAAACAAGTTTTGCTATACTGTTAAACAAGTACTCACTAAATATTATATGTGTATGTACTTGTTATAGATGCAATACATTATATATAATATTATATAATATTTATCTATTATTATCTATATTATGGAATATATCATCATATATTCTATAGTAGCATAGAATATGTAATGATATAGCAATTCCTCAGTTCTCTGCATTTTTCTTACATGTGTGAAAGGTTCATTCAATTAAAGAATATTTATGGTCTATTATAAGAAGATATTATGAAAGAGATAAAGATAAATGAAGAGTTTACACATCCTGGAGGATCAATCTTCCTGACTCAGTTCAGTAGTGAATCAATTCAGGAGTTGAGACACTGTTTCTGCAAGCAAGGGAGCATCTCATATGTGAATTAAAGTATATCCAGAAGCTTCTTGAAAGGGAGTGAAATGTTTGTAGCAGCCACATGAAATCAGAGTCCACTCTTAAGAAATTATAATAGGGGAGAATATGATCCTGGTTTGGGAGGTTTTTATATTTCAGTTCTTGCAATATCTTCTCAGTAAATATCCCTTTGTAAAAGCAAATTAATGTTAACTATATCAATGGTATTGAAGAGAAAACTGTCAAATTAATATTGCATAATAGCAAACTGATAATGAGTGAATCACATTGGGTAAAATACACTAGATGAGGACCTGGAAATATAGTGCTAGAGAAAGATATTCCCAACCCTAGAAGTGTAAGAGAAGAAGTTATTTTTGTTCTTTATTTTGAAGATAGCCAAAGATGGGGTGATATTTTGACTTGTGAATGAACTGAATTTAAACAAGGCAGAGTTGCAAATTTGTCGGTCTCGTTGTCTCTTCTAGAGTCACCAAAGTCCAGGAACAAGACAAAAGTCAGGGTGATTGAAGATGGCCTGAGATGAAGTGACCTTGGCATCTTTGATGTCTGGTCAAGTTCTAATCACTTCACAGTACCTGCTTCACCCACTTTCACGACTACTGAAATAAATTGATCCTGTCTGCTCATTCTGCCAGGGAAAAGTTTACACATACTTGGGGTAGACATTCCCCTAATTCACCAATAGGTTTGAGGTCTGTTGAATACCCTCAACTTGGTTTTTACTGGGGTGTGACCACTGCCCATGCTACAGCTTCTTGGAACCACAGGTGAGAGTTGAGTAAACACCAGTGGTGGATAAGCAGCCTTGAAACAGCTCAGCAAGCCCTCATACCAGAGGTGATAGTTCTCTCTGAATGACCAGGAGTAGAATTGTTCTGGAAACGACTTATTTTTCAGAGTGTGGTTTGGGAAAGTAAGTCCTGAGCCTATACAAACACAGTAAATATTCAAAATAACATAGTTATTTACAAACAAAATGTCAGGGAACTTAAATACTGCATTTTGATGTTTTTATATTTTCAAAGAGATGATTTATTCTTAGATATATTTCAGCAATGGCATATGAAATATTTTCAGAAACTTCATTCAATAAATACAAAGTACAAAAAAAAAAGGTTGCTTGATCCAAATGCATGTCTTTTCACTCACTGTATTGACCCATGGTTCATCAAGAGTGGCTGAATTGGGAGTTTTGGTAGCTCTGGTCCAAGAACCATTCAGCTTGTTAGTGTTATTCTATGCTAATTTGATGTCCTTAAATTTGTACTGAATAAACAAACCAGCAACAGTGTGACATCTGTTTTATATAACATCCCAGTTCCTATGGTCCACTAATAGAATTCTCATCACCATAACGAATCAGATAAAAAATTCTTATATTGTCTACCTGTTCACCTTAGCCAGTCTGATTGTAGTCATGCAGTATCTCTTTCCCATTCCTTCACTAAATTTATCTGGCTTCTTTTCCAACTTCTTAAGATCTTCTGTGTCACTTGGTTATTCTGAGGCAAATGACAAGTTATATAAGAGGCTGGTGCTTGGGACAGATTTTGGATTTAGGGGAAATTATCAAAATTAAGTGAAAATAAATCTTTGAGCAGAGGAGATATACACATAACAAAAGCTGATAAGGATACATTTGCCTGAGATCTTGCAAAAAAAAAATATCAAAAAGACTATTATCTGATTAGAAAGGGAGGGGTGGAAAAATAAATAAATTTCCAACATATATCCAGCAAAATACCACAGAAGGTATTCACAATATAAAAGGAAGAAGAGCAGTTAAGAAATCTAGAAGTTCAAAAAAGAAAAACAAAATGGTACTTAGCACAATCTCTAATAAATAGCAAACAACAAATGATTGATGATAGGTTTATTGATTGATTGAATCCAAGAAAGGAGCTAGCGGCATAAAATGTACATACTTTAGGAAACCATCAAGGTAAACTAAAGATCCTAATAAAAGTAGGACCTTGATACTTTGTAGATACCACTGAGACTTGGAGAGATGAGAGCAATGTCCATAATATTATTGAGGTTAAAGTTGGAAGACATGGTTCAAGTTTTTGAAAGAATTCACTTAGACCTTCTCTTTAATCAATGGGAGCTTTATTGATGCAAAAGAATACAGGCCTGAGATTTAGCAAGGGGCTAAACAAAGGCACTGATATAGGAAAAGGACCAGAATTACACAGCCAGAAAGTTACACAGAAGGTGACATAATTTTAGTATTTCCAATGGTGGTTGGAGATTTGGGGACAGGATGAGGAAGATGAAGGACAAAAGATAAAAGAGACAAGGGAATTTTTATGACCCAAGATGGAGAGGTGACAAAGAATTTTTATGGTCTAGGAAAAGGCGCAAGTTTAGTTAGGATGCTCTCAGGCTCAGGAAGGCCTCCCAAGGCACTAAAAAAGCAACCCTCAATATTAACCCTTTCCCCACTCAACCACTGAACAGGAGAATTCTTTTGGAGAGCAAGGATCAAAGGTTATTGTCTTCAGTAGCTGCTTACTGCTGCACCATGGTGAAGAGTCCATTTCAGAGGCCCAGAATAGGTTGAGGAAGGGTAGTCAGAGGGAGGGTGTGGAATGTGGTGTCAGCTGAGTACAGGGTGGAGAGAGACAATTTAATCTCAAGAATAGGGGTTGATATCCTGAAAGTTGAAAGTGTAATTTCTTCAGTTAAGAAGACAGAAAGTGAAGCTAGAGGTTAAACAAGCACAGACCAAGTATAAAGCAAGTAAAATCATTAATAATGGGATCAGCATGGGGGAATGAAGAGAAAGGAACCACAACCCCCAGGAGGAGGTATGGGGAGATATCAGGTTGGAGTGGATGTCTTGCATCCAAGAGGCTGCCTATAATATCCTTTGAGAGCTCAAAGTATAAATTCCATGCAGGATCTTCAGGGCATAGTGGGAGTCCTATGGGGGTTAAGCTAGTATCCTGGTAATGATGGTGACACACCCAGCAATCATGTCTAGAAACAGAAGGAGTTACTCTTCCTTACCCCACAGAGTTCTGTATTTGAATTAAGGCATTAGACTCCCGGTCCCAAAGAAGCAGGCCTAATCATAGGCACAGGGTGGGAATCAGGAATAGGTGGGCTCCAAATAGAAATGATTCAAGATGGGCCCAGAACATAGCATAGCTACGAAGCACACAGGCAAGTCCCCACAATGAGGGGCTTCAATGCACCATCTTCTTTGCTGGTCATGCCTTGCATCGCATCTGACATTCCACCTCCTGCTTGCTTCATCTGCCTCACCATCCACCCAAAAGCTTTTGGGAGGACAAAGGAGCTGTCCCTGCCTGAATAGTGGTGGGGAGGGGAGTAAAATGAGGCTGAAGCAATGTCCAGGGGATGAGAAGCATGTGGAACAAGTATCCTTATTGCATCACCGTCTGCAACAGCCGAGAGTCTAGGAGACACAAATCTGACAGACAAGTTCAATATGCAGGGCCCAAATAGGAGGAGCATTGAAAGAGATGTCAGAATACAGGAAAACAAAGAAACCAAGAACACCATGATGCTATTATTTACTTTTGACATCTAGAATTATCTGATCTTGTTATTTTCTCAGAATAACAGATAGGTCCCTCAGTCAGTGGTTACAGTTGTTGGGATGTATCTGAGCCTTAGTCTACAGGATAATGACCCAACATTGTATTTGTACATTTCTTTTTCACAAACTTATTTTTCCCTTTGTCTAATTATTGCCATAACATTGAGAAAGAATGTTTTATTCCAGGGATTTAATTTTTCACTCAACTTTGCCCTTTTACCCCCCTGGGGTATAGAATAACTACCCATTCTGCTTGAAAAAAGCAAGATTTCACATGCTAGCATTATGCTCACATCTTTCACTGACCATTTGCCTTGATTACTGAAATTTTCCATAAAAAGGAAAGGCAAGGACATGATTAGATAAAACATTATGGTTTTCCAATCATACATTAATCAATTCCACCTCATAGCCAGATTCAGGAATAGTCAGGTAAAAAACATTCCTTTTCAAAGGAACACAATGGGGAAACTGAGCCAGGAAGATCACATCCTAGACTGAGGCTAGTATTGTCCTCTCAGCTTTTCCAGACACAGATCAAATATAAGAGCAAATAAAGTTACACCTGTAATAGTCACATTCTCTCTGAGTAGCTTGTGGTGTTTCTCAGAAAGTGGATTATTGACTATTGATGGATTTTTATGATCCATCAGACAACACAAAATAAATCCATTATAGTCCCAACAGCTTTTACTTCAGATGGCAAGTTTCACTGATCAAAATTTTACTAGTACTCACATCTCACATTTAAACTTGTTCTCATGCAAAAGTCAATCACTAGAAATAATTCCTATATACTTGCAAATTTTCAGCATGCCAAGTTCCTTCTCAAACAAGCTTCTTGGCAAGCTTATAAAATTAAGGAGGTTGAAGAGCAACTCCTGAGGAAAGGCTGCCTTTTCCATCCCATAGGATAGAGCTGCTACGATCTGTTATTGACTAGCCCTAAGGACTACTCTGAATGGGCAGAATCTTTCTTTCCATGCAAAACACACAAACACATACACACACACACACACACACACAAATACACAGAGAGTAATTAATTATCAGCTTTAGACTTTAGCATTAAAACAACCAGAAATCTTACAATATTCGTAAGCAATCATCAAATTGTTTTAGTTGTAACACAGAAGACATCAGTTACATTCTCAGATCATATAAAAATTATTGATAGAAGGATGGACTGTCTTACCCATTGAAGACCATAGCTGACTTCTTACCTCCTGGGAGCTATTTCTAGGTTTTTGACCCCAGCAGCTCAGGGCCACTACCAGCATGGCCCTCATGGTAACTGATTCCCCTCTCCCTTTCTCTTCTCACAAGGTGGGTATACGTGAATTTGCAGGTGAGGGGAAAGGGTGAAACTCTCTTTTCCTAATCTGATCTGGGATGAGAGGCATTAATAGGAAAAACCTCCAGGGTTGCATCTGTACTGAGATCCCCTCTAGACTAAAGGGGAAATTGTGGAAGAAGGGAGTGACCAGGGTTGTCCAGAGGTGTTTCAAAACTCCATAAAGATCAATTGCAAAACCTGATAAAACCTTAGAATCTGTTAAGCTGTTTTCTATGCCCATCCCTTAAAAATTTAGAGTGAGACACTGAACCTTTCAGACCAACAGTGACAAGACTAGTGTCATTTCTTAGTATACCTGAAGCAAGATCCAATGACTATTTCTCTGAAAGCACCTATTAAAGGCAAGATCCAAGGATACAACAAACCTAGAAATGAAACTTAAAAAATTTACAGTATGTTTGAATTTAATTGTTATCAGTATCAAATTATTGCAACAAACTAGTGCAAATGAAAATTAAGTAGGCCTTTAAAATCACACAAAAAGATTTTACAAAACATTTCTTTGTAAAAATATTTCCTTTCCAAAAAAAAGACTTACAAATTATTCTTATGTTAAAAGAAATAATCACTAAACTTTCATAAAATAAATTATCTGGAAACTGTAAAGACTGGGATTTATCAAAACCAAGCTGGTATAAAATGTCTTTTAAGTATCATAAATCACAAATTGCCATAAAACCAAAATTCTCAATAATCACAAATTCATAAGAACTAAAAAGTGTTTGCCTTGGGGAAGAAGTTTTTCCCCTCCAAGGCAAGAACATACCCAACTAAACTAGCATTATGACAATAACAAAGTTTACCAGGCCTTTAAGAGCTTAGTCAGTAGGAATTTCCCTACACAAAAGACTTTACACAGGGTTGAGTAAATCAAATCTGGATTCATAATCAGTAGTGGTAATATTTTAATTCCTAAGGCCCAATACTCTTAAGTATTTTAAAAGAAAAAACTAGAAAGTGCATATAAAGTTTTAAGTCAATGAAACAAACAAGGCACAGAGACCCTGAAACCAGGGTGCAGAGTTCCCCTGTGAAAACCAGGGACAGAGGCCCACCTCCTGCCTCCCCCAACATCATATGGGGAGGAGAAGGAACAACACAGGGTAAACCAGGACAGGGGGAATAACACATAAAAGTCCACTTGGGCAGAGCAAGATTACTTTTCTTTAAGTCTTGGAGACCAAAACTTTTACTAAGCTTGTTTTGTTTAGAAATCACCTCCACAAATCACTTTTCAAGATTAGTTTGAGGTCAGGCTATGTTACAATGGAACACACTAGGCACTTTTCCTTAAAATCTTCTCCCCAAATTTCCCTCCTAACAGCCTCCTAGCAACCTCATGCTGCTTGTCCCAGTGTCCCAGGACAAAGGGGAGAAAATAAATGTGATCGAGCCAGCAGAACGGTATCCCCTTATATGAGGGTCCACAGTCTGACTGACCGCTCAGAAGTCAGTGGAACTTAAGCCTTAGCTGGCAGTATCTGGGCATTCTAGGGGTCTAGCTGCTAGGAGACAGTAGGAGTAGAAAGCTCTGGAAGAGAGCAAAGAAAAGTGTGCTTACCTGTTATCCTAGTGATTAGAAGATTATTGGAGCCCAATTAATACTTGTACTCCTGGGTTTCAGCACCAAATTTTTGAAGTCAGAATTGGGAGAATTGGTTCAGGTTTTTGAAAGAATTCACTTAGTCCTCTTTAGCCAATGGGAGTTTTATTGATACAAAAGCATACAGACCTGAGACTTAGCAAGGAGCTAAACAAAGGCACTGATATAGGAAAAGGACCAGACTTACACAGATGGTGATGTAATTTTAGGATTTCTAATGGGGGTCAGAAAGTTTGGGATAGAATGAGGAAGCTGGATAACAGAAGGTAAAAGAGACAGGGGAAATTTTATGACCTACGATAGAGAGGTGACTGGGGATTTTTATGATCCAGGATAAGGGGAAATTTAGGATGCTCTCAGGCTCAGGAGGTCCTCCCAAGGAACTGAAACAGCAACCCTTAATATTAACCCTTAGGGCACTTTTGTATCCACATCAATATGGCTCTTAATAGTTATACCTCATTCAAAAGAAACAAGTCCACAAAGGAGTGGAACCAGGCTTGTTGCAATTTAAGAAGGTTCACCAATGTGAAGAAATCCAGGAACCAGAGAGGGAAAGCAGCTAGGTGAAGATCAAAAGAAGAAACAGAAGTGATTTTGCTATAAAAGCATACTACAGACTACTTGATGAGTTTGAAGAGTACAACCCCAACAGAAAGTCATGGCATAGCATTCATAGAGCCTTTCAATTATCTGCACTTCTATCTGTTATATCTGGTAACAGAGTAGCTCATTGTAATTTCATGTTTCAAAAGTGAGGAAAGTAATACGAATTGTGTTCTAGATTTGACCTGCTTACGGGTGTGGAAATGACCTGATGGGAAATGACCACTCCATTTTAGAATCTGGGATACAAGAGGCAAAACTAGAGAAGACTCTGAAATGCTGTACATCTGAGGTGAAAAAACTTCAAAGGGCTCAGGGGACAGAGAGGGAAGATCTTGTAGACTAAAATTTTACAGAGCAATGTCAGCCCAGGCCAGAAAGGGAAAGTTTCAAGAAAAAAAAATTTGAAAGCAAAAAGTAAATCGGAAAAGATTGATGGGGATACACAGAAAACTCACCACTCAACTTGAATTTTCAAAAGATACATACAGAAGAGGGAAGCAAAGGCAAGTAACAGACAATAAATAAAAGTGTGACATGGCTCTGTAGGAATAGTGCCAGGAATATAAAGTTCAAAAGGAACTGAAGTTAACATAGAAAGCTAAGGAAAACAAAAATTTCCTTTTTTTTTTTTGTTTGTTTAATGAAAAGATACATTAGGGAAAAGAGGATTATAAAAGACATAGGATCATGACTCAGAGTAGGAAAAAAACATGAAACTAATGAAAGAGAAGGCCCAGCTGTTCAAATCCAGCTTTGTTTCTGTTTTCTTTACCAAGGAGAATGACCTTTGAACTGAAAAAGACAGAACACAAACAGTTAATAGAGAACTGATATACAAGTAAACCTAGATGAGAGAGGGCCTAGCTGTTCTTGATGAGTTCATTTTGTCTGGCCCAGATAAATTACATCTTCAGGTACTGACAAAACTGAAGGATATGATTACTGAATTACGCTCAGTGATATTTGAAAGGTTATGGAGACATAGGACATAGTACAACAAAGACTAGAGAAGGGCAAATATCCTAATTTGGAGAAAAAAAAGGAAGAAAATAAAATCTGTAAACTATAAGCCAGAGAGCTCAACTTCAAACCTTGGAAAAATTGTAGAATGTGTTTATAATGGACAGATAACAGAGACATATAAGGGTGTCCCATTCAGGCTTGATTTACACTTTGTAAAGGTTTATCATCTTTTATATTTTAATACATTTTGCACCTTGGAAAGAACAGATTCTCTTGCATTTTCTAAAGGTTGCAAAGTTTTGAGTAGCTAACTTGTATGTGAAAAGGCTGAGAAAGAAGTTGAACTGTGAGCAGAGAAAATAAACTTATTCTTGTTTGGGTTGAAAAATACCAATTATTCTTAATTTAATTAGAAAAGTAAACACAGAGATGCCTTAGATAAGAAAAGGGCTTTATTCCCTTCCCCCAGGAGAAGGGAGCTATCTGCCCCACGAGGGATTTCTTACCAATGTTGACCCATGAGGCAGACAGCCAAGAGAGAGTTTCAAAGATCAGATCTAGGGTTTTAAAGACCTAACTAGTCTGTCCTCTTTCCCGGCCCAGCTGCTTCCTCTCATTGGTGGAGGAGCCCACCCCACCAATCTCTTCCCTACTAAGACTGCAAGGGGAGGGAGATAGGACTGGTCTCACCAAGGTGGGAAAACAAAGGAAGGTAAAAGTAATTGACAGGAGAAAGGGGAGGGGTACATTCCAGACTGAGAAGTTTTTCACTCATTCACACATTCTCAAGGCATGAACTGCTTCTGTCCCTTCTCTCCACACATTCATGTGCATGGACCAACAGGAAAGAATTGAAGTTTTAAAAACTGGGAGACCCTGAAGCCTAGAGTTTCGTAATTATTGGGCGAAACACTATTGCCTGACTGTGGTCCAGGCTGAGGAGATGAAAATTTGAGAAATGTACTGTTTCGACACCTTGAGTAAGAACATGGTCTCTCATCAAGGAGACTTATCCCTTTACCAGGAAGAAAAGGCCTTGCTAGAACAATCCTTCTCTCTTACCTCCTTCCTGGGAAATAATATGCTATGGAGACAAATCCCTAAGGGAATACAAGTGGAGAAGCTACAGCCAGTCCTTAAGCAAGGGTCACTGCTCTTTTTTTTTTCCTAATCTCTAACTTGTTAAAAAATTTTGTTTTGTTAAATTTGCTTATCTGCTTTTAGTTTACACCATTCAATTCCACAATTTTGAGTTCCAAATTTTCTCCCCTTTTCTTCTTCCCTCTCCCCCTCATAGAGGCATGCAATCCCATATAGCAGCAGTTCTCAACCTGTAGGTTATGACCCCTTTCACGAGGGTTGCTAAGACCATCGGAAAACACATATTTCCAATGGTCTTAGGAACCAAGACACCACTCCTCTATCAGTCTCCAGGCAGTCCGCTCACATGCAGATACGCCAACATACTAGTATTAAGGGTCGTAACATTAGGAAGGTTGAGAACCACTGCCATATAGGCTCTACAAATACTTTTGCATTAAGCGTTAGTCAGGTTATAAAGAAGAATTATAACCAACCAAGCCAACAACGAGAAAAAGGGAATGAAACAAAACTAAACACAAAAGAGAGAGCAAGTAGTTTGCTTCATTCTGCATTCAAACTCTGTAGTTCTTTTCTCTGGATGTGGAGTCATGAGTCTTTTGGAGTGTCTTATAACCTTTCATTGTTGAGAGGAGCCCAGTCTATCAAAGTTATTAGTCAGAGATAAGATGTGTCTGTAATTGTGTACAAAGTTCCCCTGGTTCTGCTCTTCTCTCTCAGGATCATTTTATCTAAGTCTCTCCAGGTTATTATGAAGTCCATTTGTTCCTCATTTCTTATAGCACAATAGTATTCCATTACATTCATATGCCACAACTTGTTTAGCCATTCCCCAATGGATGGGCATCCCCATGATTTCCAAATCCTTGTGGTCATAAAAAGAGCTGCTATAAATGTTTTTGTGCAAATGGATCTTCCTCCTACTTGTATGATCTCTTTAGGATACAACCCTAGAAGTAGTATTGCTAGGTCAAAGGTATCACTGTTCTTTCTAAAAGAGTACAATAGCACTTCAACTGTAACAGCCGAGTTGGAGTCAGAGGCAGTGGGAACTACATCCTACCCAGTGAGACAGTTCAAGAGAATCCATGCACATTCCAGACTCAAAGAAACCTGTATCTTGGTGAGACATGTGAAAACATCATGAGCTAAAGTAGGAGAAACTGTGAGAAAATGTATGGATGAACTCTAAAATCAAGGTAATTGGGACCAAAAGATAAGGCAAAAGAAGTGTTTGGGCAGACACAGTGTTGCAGAAATCTCCTTCCCACCTCGCGCCCCAGTTTATACAACATCAAGGAGGTAATATTATTTCTCCCTTCTTCTCTTCGGTTTTCTCATGGAAACCCTGAAATATTTGCTTCTGGGAAAGTCTATTTGCTATTCTTAGTTTTAGATGTTTATTTGTCTTTTTAAACATAGGTAACCATAGGCCTCTGCTATTATAGTTATAGGAAATACAGCTGGGAGGAAAAAATTTGGGGAGAACATCCCCAGAGAATTGTACGGTGACAATTGATGACAGAGAGGCTGCAGCCATTCTGGTTTTTTTCTACCATTGAATTGAAAAGGACAGAACAAAAATGACTAATAGGGAGTTGATATTCAAGACAGCAAGATAAGATGGAAAGAGAATCTTGAAGCCCTTGTCAAATTCAATTCATCTGTCTCAGATGAATTACATTTTCCAACTAGAGAAGGATATAGTACTAAGGTAGTTTGTCAGAGTATTTTTCTCTGACTCAGGATTCAGAACTAAAAATCATAGAACTGAAAACCTTTTGATACCACTTTCTTTATGCTGATAAACCCATGTAGTCAGAATTAGTAATGGGTTTGGGGGACTAATAGAAATGTTGGAATTACCTACTCATCATACTTCCCCACTACTGTTGCATAGTATTAAAGAGATGGTTGATGGGTGTCAAGAAAAGAAAGAAATGATGAGGAGGAAACAGCATGATTTCATCAAGGACAGGTTTTGCCAGACTAAGTTTTTTGACAGAATAACTAAGCTGATAGGTAAAAAAGATGGAGATTTTCCAAGAATTTATCAAATTATTCGATAATATTTCATGCTATTCTTGTGAATACTGTAAAAAAAGATCTGAGTCAGACAATATTACAATTAGATGGATTTGCAACTTGTAGAAGAACTGGATGAAAATGTAGTCCTTAATGGTTTAATGTCAATTTTGAACAAAAATTCCAGTAGTGTGTCTAAGGGAACCATAAACCATGTGCTATTTAGCATTTTCTTTTGATTTTCTCAGGTTTCCAGCTGTAATTTCACCTTCAAAAGGAAAACAATGATAGAAGAAATCTTGTCCACTCTATTCCCAGGCACCCACAATCACTTAGAAGCAACCAGACAATTATTTGAATCACAATTGTGCAAAATAATATTAACAATAATTCTTAAGTTTTCCTTAGTTCCAGCCAAAAGTTTTCATTCATGTCCACAACCTAACACTCCACCTACTTAGTATAAAGAGAACTTCCCCAGGTCCCTTTCTAGTTCTCCCAGAAAAACACAGTTGACTCCTTTGACAGCTTGAGTTTACTTCAGAGAAGATCTAAAGCACATGAGGGGATCTTCAAATCCAGCAAACCAGGGTCAGAGATGGTCAGTGAAAGTGAAACTTTGAAACTTAATTTGGGGAGGAAAAGCAGTTCAGCCAATCTGCCCCTGGGGCAAGGAAGCAGTGGGGGAAGGGCAGGAACTGCTGTAACTGGCAGCTGCCCCCACTGGGCTGCTTCAGAGCCCCTGGCCTTCGAACTCTGCAAGGGGACTGAATCAACTGATCAGGGCCAAGTGCTCTTGCATTGAGTGGTCTGGATCCGGATTGTGGTCTTGGGTGGTAGTTTGGGGGTGTGCTTTCAGCAAGGCAAAGCTGTGGAGATTTGCAACACCCCCCCAATAGCTCTGGCAGCTGGGAAAACCCCAGCGATTTGGAACAGAGCTTTCCTCCCTGGAAGCAGAGTTTCACAGAGCTAAAAAACAATCAATTAATTGACTGGCCAACATGAGAAAAAGGAAGCAAAATAAGAACAGCAATAAAACTCTAGTATTCTTTTTTGTGGACAAAAAGGA
>CM053600.1:53765851-53786094 GCA_028646575.1 Pseudocheirus occidentalis
AGGAGCTGCTGATCCTTGCTGCTTCTATGCCGCCATCTTGGCTCTGCCCCGGAAACATCTTCTGTTTGAGAAAACAAATTTCAGTGCAGATTTCTTAATGGGAAATAAATTATGGAATACTTTTGTTTTAATGGAAAAGTCTATTTCATTCAAAGTTTGTTATTTTTGTAGAAATAATACCTATTTATACTGTGTGTCCTTTGGTACAAACATATTTTATTATAAGCAACTTATTGATATGCACTGTTTTGGAATTAATTACTAATGGATCCTCCCAAGTCTTTTCTGAAAACTGGAGTTAAAATCAGTCTCTTATAAGCAAATTCATCTGTGTAACTACTGAACTCAAGGGTTGAAAACTTCTACTTGCTAAGTGTTACTTATATTTTCTTGTGTAGCGTTGGATCCTCAATAGCATCTGATCCTCCTGAAGAAATTGGAATTGATGGGGTGCTTTGGATGCTTGTGCTTGAACCAGTTTGAAAATCACATCCAGTTCCAAAATCATATTTCTCCCTAGCCTCAAATCTCTCTAGCCTCAAAACACTATTTCAGTCAGTTTTTTCCCTAGCTGCAGGGCAGAATGCCCTAACAAAATATTAATCTCTCTTCCTCTTACAATAGTCAGCTGCACTTATAGAATTTAGTAATTTGACCCAACTATGTACTGGATGAAGCAGCAGTGTATAGATATCTATCTCTTTATATCCCATACATAGTCATATGTGTACTCCTTAGCTTATTATACACATCCTGTATCCCTTGTTAGCTTGGAACCTAAGTTTATTCACAACATTTATCTTATCTAACACAACCTTGATGGGGACCACCTGAGTTTTCCTACTCAGTCCTGACCGCTAGCTGACTTAGTGATGGTTCAAGCCTAAAACTATACCTCCAGGAAGCTCCCCTTCAGGCTATTTCCCAGTGAATTCTGGGCAATATGCTTGTGCAGTAGATATTAAAAGTACATGTTGGGGCGGCTAGGTGGTGCAGTCAATAGAGCACCAGCCTTGGATTCAAAAGGACCTGAGTTCAAATCTGACCTCAGACATTTAACCCAAAAACTAGCCGTGTGACCTTGGGCAAGTCACTTAACCCCAACTGCCCTCCAAAAAAAAAAGTACATGTTCCTTTAAAAACTGACCACTCCTTAACTCCTCCCTAATCCTTCCCTAACTCACCTAGTTAGCATAATTGACGTCTGATTTACTATAGTTATCCTTTATTCCTTTATAAACTTTAACTATAACCCTTTAATGTTGCAGGTTCTCTAAAACTCTTGCCTGTTGTAAAGTGCAACAATAAACTTTTACCACCATGACTCAGAGAATTCTTGAGCCTGTGAATTCTTTCCAGACTACCCACCCAGGGACTCTGGTTATTGTGGTCCCTGGACTCCTGAAACACCCTCCCCTCTCATCAGAATCAGAGTGGAAACTTTTGAGAAAATAACAAGATCAGATTATTTTCTATGTCAACAGTAAATAATAACATCATGGGCCTCTTGGTTTCTTTCTTTGTTTTCCTGTATTCTGACATCACTTTTAATGCTCCTTCTGTTTGGGCCCTGCATATTGAACTAGCCTATAAGATTTGTGTCTCCTTTATTATCAGCTGTCCACCTGCAGATGGTCATGCAACAAGGATACCTGTTCCACACTCTCCTCTTCCCCTGCATGCTGTTTCAACTTCATTTTACTCCCCTTCCCACTCCTACTCAGGCAGGAAGAGCTCTTTGTTCCTTTCCCAAAAGCATTTGGATAGATGGTGAGGCAGACAGGAGTGCTTCAGGGCAGATCAAGCAAGCAGGAGGCAGGATGTGAAATGTGGGATAAGATGCAAGGCTTGATTAGCCAGAAAAGTAATCAAAAAAGACTATACAATGAAGTCCCTCAACCTGGGGACTTGCCTGTGTGCTTTATAGCTATGCTGCGTTCTGGGCCCCACCTTGAACCACATTTGTTTCACTCAAAAGATATTATAAGCAGCCTCTTGGATGCAAGATATCCACTCCAAACTGATATCTCCCCCTACTTCCTCCTGGGGATCATGGTTCCTCTCCCTTCTTTCCTCCATTCTGATCCCATTATTAATGATTTTTACTTGCTCTTATACTTGGTCTGTGCTTCTTTAACCTCCTGGTTTGTTTTGTATGTTCTCCCCTGCAGAAATCTCACTTCCACCTTTTAGAAAACTAAGCCCTATCCTTGGTGTCCCAGAGTGATTTGCCTCTCTCCTCCCTGGACTCAGTCAGCATTACATTCCACACCCCCAAGGTGACCAATTCTCAGCCCCTGAAATGGACTCTTCACCTCTGTGTAGCAGGAAGCAGACACTGAAGACAATGACCTTTGCCCCTTGTTAACTGAAAGAATTCTCCTGCCTACTGGTTGAGTGGGGAAATAATGTGCATACAAAGGTGCCATAAAGGTTAATACTAAGGGTTGCTTTTTCAGTGCCTTAGGAGTCCCTCCTGAGCCTGAGAACATCATAAATTCTCTTCTTATCCTGAACCATAAAAATTCCTTGTCTCCCTCCCAGTCCCATCCTGAGTCACAAAATTTCCCTTGTCTCTTTGATCTTGTGTCATTCATCTTCCTCATCCTGTACCTAAATCTCCAACCCCATTAGAAAGCCTATAGGCTGTATAGTTTTCTGTCTATATAAGTCTGATCCTTTTCCTACATCAGTACCTTCTGTTTAGCTCCTTGCTAAGTCTCAGGCCCATATGCTTTTTCATCAATAATGCTCACTAGGTGGTGCAGTGAATAGAGCACTGGCCCTGGAGTCAGGAGGACCTGAGTTCAAATCCGGCCTCTGACACTTAACACACACAAAAAAAACTAGCCGTGTGACCTTGGGCAAGTCACTTAACCCCAACTGCCCTCCAAAAAGCTAAAAAAATTAAAAATAAATTTAAAATAATGCTCCCATTGGCTAAAGAGAAGGTCTAAGTGAATTCTTTCAACCTGAACCAGCTCTCCCAATTCTGACCTCAATACTACCAACAAACTCCTCCAAAAGAGAATAATGAAAACTTCTGCACTTGTCCACATGTAATAGCTCCCTGCTCAACATTTCTCTAATTTCTCCAATGAATTGTACTTAACAATACCTGCTGAAAACTTTTCTCTAACAAACCCTAAGCTAGTAACAGAATCACTAAATTCATTTCTCAACCTCACTTAATTCTGGTGCCTTCCCTCTGTTCTCCAATTTATTCTGTTATGTATTTTGTTTGCATGTTGTCTCCACATTAGACTATGAATTGCTTGAGAGCAGAGACTGTCCTTTGTCTTCTTTGTATTCTTAGCACTTAGCAATGTGTCCGGCACATTGTAGGTACTTAACAAATATCGATTGCCTAGAATGAACTCCTTCCTTATCTCTGCATTTTAGAATCTTCATAGCTTATCAAGACTTGGCTCTAGTGCTGCTTTGGGTATTTTGATATCCTCTGTTGCAAAGTATTCTTTTACTCCTCAAATATTAGCTCAAAGTGAATTCCCCCTTTTGCGAAGTGTTCCCTTACTCCTCAAATATTCGCTCAAAGCAAATATTCTTCCCCTACATTTTTTACTCTCTATGCTTACTTGTAACTGTAAGGGACATGGTGAACCGCTGGAGTTTATTGAATAGGGAAATTATATAGTCAGACCTGGGCTTTATTTAGCAAGATTACTTTGGCAACTGAGTAGAGGAAAGCTTGGAGAGAGGACAGACTCAAGACAAGGAGATTAACCATCAGGCTATTTCAATAGTCTAAGCATGAAGTGGTAAGGACCTGTACCAGGGCAGTGGCCACATGAGTAGAGAGAAAAAAATCATATATGAAATATGTTGGGAAAGTAGAAATGACAAAACTTTGGCAGATTGGATATATGGAATGAGTGCAAGTAAGAAGTTGAGAAAGTTACCAAAGTTATGGATCTAAATGACTAGGAGGATGGTGATGCTCTTTATATTAATATGGAGATGCAGAGAGAAGATTTGAGGGGAAAGACGAGTTCTTTTTTGGACATGTTGAGTTTGACATTTCTGTGAGATGAATACTTCAAACGTAAAAGATGCAGTTAGTGATTTGTCTGGAGGTTGGGAGAAGGGCTGGGGATAGATAGATAAATGGATCTGAGAATCACCTACATAGAAATGAAAATTGAACCCCTGGGAACTGATTAGATTGCATTACAATCTTTTTTACGTCATGAGCTCATTTGGCAGTTGGATGGACTATGAATATATGTTTTTCTCAGAATATATGTTTTTCTAATGTATAAAACAAAATGCATAGGATTGCAAAGGAAACCAATTGTGTTGAAATAAAAATGTAATTTTATGGTCCCCTCCCAAGAAAATTCATTAGTCTATTAGTTAATGGATTAAGAATGCCTGATTTAGAGGAAGAAGATAAGATTTGGGACAGACCTTTGAGAAGGACCTCAGTTGTTAATGGGTTTAACCTGGAGGAATATCTAGTAAAGGAGACTGAGAAGTGATCAGATAGTAGCTGAACCGGGTGAGAATGGTATCACAAAAGAAACTAAAAAAGACAAAGTATCCAGGACAAAGGTGATCCACAGTGTTAAAGGTTGGAAAGAGACCAATTAGGGTGAAAATAGAGAACTGCCCATTGGATTTGGCAGTTAGATTTTTGAAAGCCTTGGAGACAGAAATTTCAGTTCAAAGATGAATTAAACTACAAAAGATTTAACTTTGAGAAAGAAGTGGAAACACTGATGCTAGATGGTTAAGAACTTTAGTTTTTATGAAAGGGAGGAGAGATTATAAGATGATAAATAGTTAAATGGATGAATCAAGTGAAGTTTCTTAAGGCTGGGGATACATGAGTGTATTTGAGGTCAACTGGAAAGAAGCCACTAAATACAGAGAGACTAAAGATTAGGCGGAGAGTTGGGATGATAGAAAAAAAATTCTGTTAGGGAAGATGAGATAGGATGGGATCAAGGATGCATATAGAGGGGCTTGCTTTGGCAAGGACATTTTTATGTTATACAGGGCTAAAGATAAGATAATGGATGAAGACATCTATGTGAATGTGTGATGAGGAGGGGGGAAGAGAGAGCTCCTAGCAAATGGCTTCAATTTTTTTTTTCATTTAAGTCTAAGACAAGGTGTTCAGTTGAAAGAGTGGAAAGGGTGGCATGACTTCTCATGAGAAAGGGGATAAAAAGGTCTGGAATAGGCACTGTGGTGAGTGGGGTAGTGAATTGATTAGGTAGGTAGTAAGGACTGCTTTACTGCAATGAGAGCCCAGTTGAGGCTTCATAATATAAATCTGTAGAGGATCAAGTCAACACAGTTTTATTATTTTCTCCAGCTTTGTTCAGTAGCACATGAATAGGAGCAAAGGCAAGTGAACTGTCAAAGAATAATCTAGAGTTTATGAACATAGAAAATGAATACTTGTCAAAGGAAAATTAGTGATTTTTTTTTTAACAGAGCAGAGGGAACACGCTTCCCAGGGTTTCTTTAGATATCACAGTGAGTCAGTAAGGTAAGGTAACTGTCAATCAACTAGAATTTATTAAGCATTTACTATATTCCTGGAACCGTACTAAGTGATGAGGATACCACTACAAGCAGAAAAAATAATCTCTTCCCTTTGAAAGCTTATATTCTAAGGACTGGTTTTCTAGTTGTAAAAGGAGAAGATCCAAGAGCATAATGGAGGTCAGCTGGTCTGGATCCCTCTACAAAATAAAGATTCCCCCCCCCCCCAAAGCACTAATCAACAGTGGAAAGGGGCCTGGAAAGCTAACTAGCTGGCCATGAGTCATCATTACTACCCATGGCCTGGTCTGAAAAGAAACTACTATCGCAGAAAGTAGGGCCTTGAGGAAGTAGCAAGAGAAAGGAAGGGAGGGGGAATTTGACAACCCCCTCCCCCCAAAAAATAATGGTTTTAGAAAAGGGTAAATTGTGGTGGGACAGTAAAGGGCCTCTAGGCCCTAGTTCTGTTTGCCTGCTGCCAGCCCAGCAAAAAGAAGAGTATAATATCTTTCTTTCATCAGCTCCCTAAAAATAAGGAAATCTCCATGACCCCTTTGGCAATGAGAAATAAACTCAGTTGTTTTGATGGTCTCAAGTCCTAGAACATAGTTCTAAGTAGAAGCCCTCAACTACTGAACGGTGCAGAAAAATACTTTTCTTTTCTTCCATTTTCTCTTTCTTCCTGTAGGGAATATGGCTTGAGTCATTCTTCCAATTTAGCCAGGAGTCTGCTGACTTTACCTGACTTAAACAAAATTCATTTTTATTTTGAGGACCTAGTCAACAAAAAGGCATATGTGTGCATATGTTGGTGGCAGTAGTTAGAGGACAGGAATAGAGTGACACACCTGTTTCACCAGCACTTGATTTCTCTCTAAATTCTCGAATTATCTATAATCTCTGTCACAACTCTACTCCATCTGTACTGAGAATAAGTTTGGTACCTTGACATAACTGACTATTTTGCATTAAACCATTTTGTAATGAAGTATTTTGAGGTTTGTTTTTCATAACTGATTTTTTAAATATTAAGATCAACATGTGTGTGTTCAAAAACTACTGGTAAACACATGGGAACTCCAGATAGGACAAACCACCAATGGAAAAATTTGATGAACAACTTTGCCATTAATTTATGTCATCAAGCACCAATCTAGTTCATTGGAAAACAAATTAGGTCACTGAACACCAATCAGAATTTGGGTGTTAACAGCTAACACTCATAACTAGAGCTATAAGAAACACACTGGATACCCCCAGTCTCTAGCTTGACCTTGGGTCAAGGAAGCTCCTGCTTACTACCCCACACTGTAGATTCCAGCATTAGCTGTATTCATTTGACTAAGGACAGGGTTAATTATCTGAGATTTGCCATCTCAGAGGGAGATACACAGTTTCTCCCTGGGCAGATGGAACCTTGTACTGAGTACCAAAACAAGGCATGCTTACTTGGGAAGTCTTAGAAAATCAAATTGGTAATTGTCTAATGTTTGTACTGCTTAATAACAAATATGAATTGATGTTTGCATTCACATAATAAAGCTTTCTTGTTAGTAATGAGAAGTTTAAGTCTAATTATTTATTCCACTGTACTGGTTAGCATAAATAACAGTAAACTGGTTTTGTACCTGCTCTGGACCTTACATCATCTACCTGTTAATTCAAAACCCAGTGGAATTCTGTCATACTCTGATTTATCCACAAATCTCCAAAGTCCCTAATCACTGCTACTCTAAAGAAGGCTGTGACTAGAAATGTATAATACCATACATCTAGATATGTTTTTTCTAGGATTCATTTCTACAGGGAAAAAAATACTTCAGAAACATTATACAATAGAACAGGGAACCAAAAATGTTTGAAAAAAATTAATTAAGGGTAGCATAGAAAATTTCCAAGATTATTAATTCTCTACTAATACACCTAAATGTCTCTTGACCCTCCAGCAGGGATTTTGACTGGCCCTGGTGTCAAAGAAATTAGTCATTTTCTAATCTGAACTACAGCCACCGGTTCCTCTTTCTCCATTCTTTACCAATGCCTTCTGTCTTCTCCAAGGATCCCCGCCCTCCTCTGATTCATTTCATTGATTCATTTCAAAATATTTCAGCCTATCAGATATCTTTATTCCTTTACATGTGGATGAGCCTTAGTCTCTACAAATAATCATTTCAATAACAAAACAAATAGCATTTGAAATGTGGCAAAGAGTAATATAGTTTTCCCATCAATCATATTAATGTATCCCTAAAATTCACAAGGAAGAGAAGCATAGTATAGTTGATAAAGGACTAGCCTTGGAGTTAGGAAAACATGAATTCAGATTCTGCCTTTGACATATAATAGCTGGGTGACTATAGGTAAGATACTTCTTAGTTAACCTTTACAATTCTCTAAAAATGTATCTTATAAATAGTCAATAATCTTTAGTGGCAGATGGTGTTTCCATACAGGACCTCCCTCTGCCAAGAACATCACAAGTCTCAACTAAAAGAAAAACAATTCACAAAGATCACCTATTGCTATTTCAATCCTTAGGACACTTTCTCATTTGACTTTATCATTACAACAATTACACAGGATTAGGGTGGGGATTTTGTTTGTTTGTTTGTTTTTGGATTAAATCTTACCCACTGGTGAAATTAATGATTAGTGAATACAGTGAAATCACGGCATAGAAATAATTTCAAAGTCATAGAAATAATTTTCCCTATTTATATAACTAAAGACCCAGGTTATGGCATAACTTAGATATGATTGTGCTATAGAACCAAGCTCCTATCTGAGACAACAGATTTTTTAAGTTGCTGCTTCCCTGCCTCCCTAGTTTTCTCGTAAGAAGAATGATATTGATTTTAATCAGAATACTTCTAAAAGGCCTGACCACCTTGTCAATTGTGTACCTTAGTATAAACATATTTCAACACTATAAATAGGAATTTTTACATTTAATAATATGAAACTCAGCTTGTCCATCACAGTTGGGTACTTTTGAGGCCCATGAGTTATTTACCCAGCTTACATATTCTTTATAAATAGATGGGACATGTCTCAGATGAGTATTCCAACTCTCCTGAGACTTTTGGTACCAGAACTAGGAGGGAATGAATTATAGGTTGGGAGACCTCAATAAGGATGAGATTTATTTATAAGGAACTACAGGTAAAAGGATTCCATTATAATTTCTCTCTGTCATGAAACTATGAATATGACTTCTTTGGGGCTAGGGCTTGGGGTAGATAAATGTATCAGTTGAAGAAGAATGACAAATACTGTGAGTATCCTTACCAGGTCTTCTGAATAGAGAGAATAAAATACAAACTGTTCTAGAAACACAAAGTGATTCAGAATACAGAGAATGAGTCTTTTTTGCCTTATGAGTCATCATTCAATCTGAGAATACTCTGTCTAGAAACTTAAAGAAAGAAAGGGGAGAATATAGAACTTTGTTTTCCTGTGTCAGAGGCCAAGACTTGTTGCCTCATGAACCCAAAAGAAAAGCCAAGTCCTATGTCAACCACTTTGACTACAACAAATAAATGACACAGAAAATCAGATATGATTTCTTTCAAATATACCTACAAAGTTAATTATTTTAGAAGAGATTGTTACTTTAATGCATTCTTTTACTTTGAACTTTCTCTAATACGGTGCTGAAAACTCCCTTAGGTGTCTTTGGTCTTACTTCTATGGTGTTATTGCTCTTTGTAAGCATTTTTCTTTCAAATGGCTTCTGATTTACAAATTTCATTTTCTTGTTTGGCCGGTAATGTTTGCCGTGGGTAGACCGAAGCCTGGTTAGTCTTTCAGGCAGATGGGGATAAGCTGGTGATCTAGGTGGCATGGGCTCTAAAGAGGCTAAGGCTGGTGGACAGAAGTGTGAGTGGTAGGGTACCTTATATTGGTGGCTTCGGAGGTAGCTGGAGGATAGCCTTCTTTCAGGTACTTGAAGAACAAATTTGATACCCATCTCCTCCTTAGATCCAGGCACAGGCATCGGTATGGCTACCAATTGTGCTCTACCATATCCTTTAATCATATTACTGTGTATACAGCCATGAGGAACCCAGGTCGCACAAACTAAACAGACTGGATAATTACATGACAATTGTGGACCAGGCTGAGAATTAAGACGTTTTTCAATCTGCCGTAGGAGAATCTGCTTTTTTATATCATTTTTTATTTTCTCTTTTGGGATGGAACCAATGATGTTGTTTACTATTCCATTAAAGATATTCCCACGCCCAGTAGTATATGGTTCAATGTACCTAAAAGACCATGTTGATGTTCCATTCTTCTTTTTCTGGTCCTGAGAGAGGGGATCAGATACAGTTTTAGTACAATCTGAGCGAGGGAATAATTGAGGTAAAGGTTGTATATGGAGGTTTTTTGGAGTCTTTGCCTCTTGGTCATGGCCAAGTGGAAGTTTGTTCAAGTTGTCAGGCCATCTTTTAAGGGTAGCCCATTTGCCAGGGTCTACTGTATAATTAGATTCTTTTTCCAGGACCTTTGGAAACGCAAATGTTTGGTCAGGGCTTGATAAGACTATGGGTACAGCATCAACTCGATCTTTAGATCTCGGAGAAAATTCCATCAGACAATCAGGACCTACTGGAGCATTGGGTTGGTGACCAGGTACTAATAGAGTTGGACCATGATAGTTGGGAAGCACTGCAGGCTCTTTATTGTGATCAGGATCTGGTGTACTACTGGCCTGGTGTTCAGGACTCAGTTCACTCGTGGACTTTGGAATAATATCCTTTGCAGTTTGGGGTTTTTTATGATATTCTAGGGAAATCTTGACTTGGTGGTTGGAGTTCAGTAAAGATTTTTCTCTATGGCCTAAGTCCAAATCAAGCTTACAATAGTGGTCAAGGGTTGATATGGTCTTGAGCTGGTTAGGTAGGCTTGGCTGAGTTAGGGATTTTTTAACAGTACCTAGTGTAGCCTTAGATTGCTTATCAAGTTCTGGAGCAGTCTTGACCTGACAGTTGGAATTCAATGAAGATTCTTCCTTATGATCTAAGTTCAAGTGAGGTTCACAGCGGTGGTCAAGGCCTGATGCAGCCTTACTCTTATGGGAAGGTTTTGGCTGAGTTCTAGTATTTTGAAGAACATCTAGCATAGGCTTGTCATGGACTAAAGTAGCTAAGATTTGGTGGTTAAGGTCCAATGAAGACTTGGTACAGTTGTCTAGGTTAAGTTCAGGCTCAAAGCAATGGGCAAAGTCCGGGGCATCCCTGGTCTGGTGGTCACTATCAGGTAGAATTTTAGTCTGGTTGTCATTAATTATGGCAGATTCAGCCCAGTGGTGAGGATCTGGTGAAGGTAAGACTTGACAGTTAAGGTTCAATGGAACCTTGATATTATGATCAGGGCCTGATGGAAATGTGGTTTGGAGGTTGGTTTCTAGTGAACCCTCAGAAAAATGATCAAGACATGTTGAAATCTGGGTCCTAATGTCTGGCCGTTGTTTAATCTCACTGCAATAGTCATGCTCCAGTTCAACCTCAGTTTTTTTATTAGTATTTGGTGAGGTCTCAGTTTGGCAATGAGAACTTATTTCTTTCCTAGTCTGGCTGTCAGTATCTGTCATTGCTTCAGCAAAATGGTTATAATTCAAAGAAAATATGGTCCTGGTCTTGGGGACTGACAGTGCCTTTAACCCACAGTTAAAACTTGATAAAATCTTTTCTCCCTGGACAGGGTTCAGGGAAGATTTATCCTGATGTTGGAAGCCTAGTTGAGAAAGATCCCAGTTGTTAGGATGAAGTAAAACACTAGCCAAGTGCTCTGATGTTGCAGATTGATGTAAAGGACCTGAGAGCATTGTGACCAGGTGTTTAGAACCTGAAGGAGATTTGGTCTGATCATTCACATCTTTTAAAGTTTCAGAGTGCTGATGACTGGGACCTTTTGGGGTTGTAATGCAGCCACTGAGTTTTGGTAAAAGGTCAGCTTGTTGATCAGAGCCCTTCGATATGGTATCCCTTTGATTAGAAACTGGTGAAACTTTACCTGACGTATAAGAAACTTTTGGAGTTTTACCTTGGCCGTCAGAGGGTGGTAAGAAAATATGTGTACCCTGGGTCTTGTAGATGGGCCATTTTGAAATCTCAGCTAGGAGATCAGAAAATGTAAAAGAAGTCTTCGTCAGTGGTGAGGAGAGCATAGATACAACCCTTGCCTGTTGATCATGGCCTAATGATTTTGTCATTTTCCTGATCTTTTGTTTGTGACCTCTTAAAGGCCCACCTGTAGCTCTCATCTGGAAATGATTTAGGCCTTGATTTGTTAACACAGTTATGTCTCTAGTTGTCTCAGTGCATGGCGATGGCATTGTGGTCCTGGTCTGGTGATTAGAACATGATGACGGAATGGCTCTGCCCCTGTGAGAGTGATCCAGGTCTGGTAATACTGTGACTATGATCCTAGGTTGAGGTTTCAGGCAAAGTAACTTGGAAGTTGCCTCTTTGTCCCTATGCTTAAAACTTGGTGACATCTCAGACTGGTGACTTAAACGTAGTAATGGTACACCTGTGGCATTTGCCTGGCATTTGGGAAATGACAATGGTGCAGCAGTGGTCATGGTTTTGTGGTCTGGACATTGTGGTACTTCAGCTTGGAAGTCAGGGCATTGTGGAGATACTGACCAGACGTTGTGATGTAATGGACCTTCAGATACATGAGTACAGCCCTGAGGAATCTTAGGAAGATAGGCGAAACTTATTTGAACCTCAGGAAGGGAGTTATGGACCGATGGTTCTTCATTGTGAGAATTGTCACTAAGTGGATCTAACTGGCATTGAGGACATGACAAAGATACATCCGTTTTTCTAGTTTTGTGGGTAGGATATGGTAAATGCAGAATTATAGTTCTATGCCCAGGTTTGGGGCATTGTGATGCTATGAACATAGTTTGTTGGTTAAGATGGGGTAATGGCACAGATGTTGCCTGGTGATTAAACACCTCAGCTACTGGTATAGTTTTAGACTGGGGTTTGGGACATAATGATGTAACTGCAGCTGTGGGCCAGTGTTCAGAATGAGATAATTCAATTTTGGAATGGCGATTGACAAAAGGTATTGGCAGTACCCTGTGGCCTTCAACTAGTAATGGAGTGACACGATGTTTAGAGTGTGGTGACAGCACCATCTTCTCCTGACGTTGAGGGAACTGGATCAAGGCTGCTGCTGATGAAGAGACCGTATAAGCGAGCATAAGCAAATGCTACACATGATACTACATACTCGGCATACATAAAGAAGGGCAACTGTGAGATAGGGAACAATGAACAATGAAAGAAGAGAAATAATTACAGCAATAAGAACTTAGATTTATATGGCACTTTACAATTCTCAAAGCACTTTTATGTACATTGCTTCATATGATACTTAAAACAATTCAGCAGAGTAGATGGGGAATTATTATTATCCCCATTTGAAAAATAAGAAAATTAAGTTTCTGAGAAGTGAATTGTTCAAGGTCATGAGGCTAGAAACTGCCAGAGCTAGTACTAGAACTCAATACTTGTAAAGACTGTATGAATGTTCTTTCGTAAAATAACATACTGGTTCTGAAGACCAGCTACTTAGCATCAGTAGCAAATATTTAGGTATCCCAAAACATGGTGCCCCATGAATTTAAAAGAATAGTCACTGAAGTCAAAGAAAAATATGACAGGGCTATATGAAATGGTAAGAAGCAAAGTTCTCAACATTTTTCAGTATCTTCAGTCTCCTCCCATGGGTCAGATGGAGATTTTCAATTAAAAAATAAAGTTGACAAAAAGTGACTCCATGAAGGTTACCCAGTAGATGACTCTCCATCCTCACAGATATGCCAACCTTTTAAAAATGCTCAAATCAATTCCTTTTGTACCCCATCAATGTAAGTGCTAATCTATTTGGGGTTGTAAAATATCCTGTAACATATCCAGTCTTTCCACAATTGAGAAATAGATGAAATTGGTCATTGGTCTTCATATGCAAGATCATTTACATTGAAGTTTAAATAACCAAAAAGAGAAATATCCATGGGGCATTTTAATCATAATTCTACACCATATGCCTAAATAACAAAATGCTAAGGAAGAAATTTTAAAGGATGGCCCTCCCAGTTCCCAAAATCACACCAAGTTCCCTAAAACCAGTTCTAATGTTGTAGGTAAGTCCATTCCCCTTTCTCCTATCTTATCTCAGCATTTCATACACACACACACACACTCACACACACACACATACAACTTTCATGATTATTCTGAGATTGCTCTAAGAATTTTGTGATAGTCCTTAGGTAATTGAAAACAAACCATATGATAGAAACAGGACTGACAAATGCCATAACTAAATCATCCAGACCTAGGTCCACACATACTTCTTTAGTTTTCCGGGAACAGTAAATAGGATTTTGAGGGAACAGTCCAGCAGTAAAGTCTCTCATCTCTTCTCTATCTGTCCCTACCCCAAGGACTCTAGAAAATGCCAATCAGCATAGATACTTGTCACAGAAATTTCTTGGAAACATTAAATTGCTTGGATGAACACTACATAGCCTTCAACATTTGTGAGCCTTTGCAAACAAAAGCAAAAGGCAGGAGACATAGTGTTCACAGATGTTTGACCAAGCTTCTCTGATTCCTAAATGTAAAAACCTGTCTGAAAGCCAGTCTGACAAGAATTCTTTCTCCAAAGTAGCCTCCAAAACAAAAAGTAGAGAATGTGCCCTGGGCACAGAAGAAACCAATTGGAGATTCCTTTGGAATAAATCCAACTTTACCTAGATTGAGACAATAAGACTTGTCCACAAAGAAAACTATAGTGCTCTTTCATTTATAGCACTCAGTATTTTCTGAAAGCAAAAGCACATTTCTTTATATGGTATTGCAAATTGAAACAGAAAGCTGATGGCTGAGATTTGTTTCATTTTCTGATACCATTGCCCCTTGCCCACTACCCCTGCTCTCCTAACCACGCCAATGCCTCACCTCCTAATAGTTCTCTCTGAAGTAATTTTTTTTCTTCCATTTTAGGTTTTCTTCATTCTCTTTTTCTCTCTTCCTTTTTGTCTTTGCTTCCTTGTTTCTTCTTTAATGTTGATATGTTTGATAAATTTGTATAATTTAAGCAGGTTTCTTGTCACCATTTAAGTCATACAAATCTTGGTCTAGTTTCACAAGAGAGCCAGAAGAAAGTTGCTTTCCATCTTCCAAGAACTGGAACTTGGGTGCTTTCAATATTATCCCTTGAACGCTCTTTTTCTCCCACTGCAGAGCTCAGACTTCCAACCTGTTCCTTTTCCTATTCTTGGCTTCAAAAGAATGTCTATCACACTCATCTGTAGGAATTTCCAGAGACTCAAATCACTTTGTCCTTTTAGGCCCCAGTCCCAAAGATCCCTTCACCAATAAGATGGTTAACAAGACTAAGACAGAAAGTGTCTCATAGATTGTGAAATTCAAAAACCTAGGCCAAGTTTTCAGTGGTAAAGCTAAACCACTGATCAATTCGTCAGTAACAATAAAACAACTGAGGAAAAAAATCAGTAAGCTTAGAAAAACCGCACTCTTTTCTGAGAGGACTATTTCCTGGAATGAAGAGAAGCCTAGATGAGCTCATGAAGACACTTATCTATACCAGCACTGAACTATGGTCATTTATCCTGCATAGGGGTCTTGAGATCACCTTGACATCATAGAGCACAGCTGTCCATTGTCAACATGCAATACTTTATCACTATCTAGGGGACCAATCCATGATAGGGGGGCTCAGAAATTGCCCTGTCCTATGGATGCTGTTAGTACGCAGAAGATAAACTCTGTTCTATAGGTAGACAAAGAACGTGGAATTTCCTATTGGTCTCATCAGTTGGAACATTCTTTGTTCAACACAAGTTTCAGTGTCTTATGAAATGAGTTTTTAACCCCAGTTTCAGTTACTCTTGTCACACTGAGGCAATATTTTATAGCTTAATTTCTCGATAAGTGGAATTTGTGTTTAAAAAATTATTAAGCACTTTCCACATGCAAAATACTATGCTTAGGGCTATGATATAGAGATGATAAACAATATAGTCTTTGTTTTTGAGGATCAGAATTCTAGTAGCTGGACTACAAGAGCTGGAAAAAGAATTTACCTTGGAGTCAAGAAAAACCTGGGTTCAAAGCTCACTTTCTACATTTATGAGTTGTGTGAACAAGGATGATGTTAATTAACTTTTTTGAGCCTCAGTTTCCTCATCTATAAATTGAGAATAGTACTTAGCTCACAACATTTAAGTGAGGGTTAATTAAAAATCATTGTTGTAAAGTGCTTTAAAAATTAAAAGCACTATTTAAATGTGAGTTTTTATTATAATGCAATTTAGAACATGGTTAAATACATAGGAGAATAAAGAGAGACAGAGAGAGAGAGAGTGAGAGAGAGAGAGTGAGGGGGGGGGAGAGACAGAGAGAGAGAGAGAGAGAGAGAGAGAGGAGAGAGAAAGGAGAGAGAGACAGAGACAGAGAGAGAGGAGAGAGACAGAGAGACAGAGAGAGAGGAGAGAGAGAGAGAGAGAGAGAGAGAGAGAGAGAGAGAGAGAGACAGAGACAGAGACAGAGACAGAGAGACAGAGACAGAAACAGAGACAGAGAGAGACAGAGAGAGAGGAGAGAGAGAGAGAGAGAGTAGCAACCTATAATACTTAAGCAGGGAGGAATCACTTCTAACTAGGAATCACAGAAGATTTCTCACAAGACATGAAACCAGCACTAAGGAAGCTGCTATTCTGACCAATAAGGAAAACATGATTGGAGAAACAGAAATGATAGAAACTTTGGAAGGGAGTGCCAATGCCTTAGGCATGCCCTGGGATCCAGCAGGGTGTATTTTTTTTTAAATACTCAAAGATAAATTAGGCATGATCCCTTTGCTAAAGATTTGTTAGCTAAGGAGGGCTGGAACAACAGTTATAGTAACAATTGCAACAAATTATAATTACAAATCACATATTACAACAATTAACTATAACAAGTGACAATAATTCTGATGATGTAAACAAATCTAATAAAGATGAAAAATCAAGAGATATTATAACCATATGTGCCGTATATTAAAATGGCCGTATTTATAAAGAACATTCAAATGACAGAAGGTTGTATTTTACAATGACTATATGGTTCCACTAAAGGATAGAACAGAAAAATCTTGAAGATGGAAAAGAAATACTAATAATCACTTGAAATTGCTTATACTGTAAGCAAGTAAGGAAATTAAAATAAAAGAAATATTAATTGTATACACATGGTACAAAATTAAAATTTATAAATTTTATAAAAATAAAAATTATAAAATCAGATAGTTTATTATTTATTTTATTTTATTAATAAATAAATAAATATAGTGATTTTGTTAATAAAATTAATAATCATAATTATCATAATTATGATAAAAATCCAATGCTGGCAGGGAAGGGTTGTGAGGAAACAATAACAGTGTATATAATAGCTGCTTAATAAATGTTTATTCAATTGAATTCAGTAAAATAAATACTTCAATATTGGTAGACATAGTTCATGGCAATCTTTTTAGAAAACAACCATATAATATTCAATGAAAGTTATGAAATAAATTTTGGCCCAGTGATCCTAGAATTAGAATTATACCTTAATGCTATTAAAATAAAAAAAGAGAGAAACATATATGCAAAAATGTTTATAACAACTTTATTGATAATAGTGCAAAACTGACAATAATTTACATGTTCAGTAATGGCTTTGAATGTCTACATAAAATGTGACATGTGAATATAATGGGAAGTGATTATATCACAAAATATCAAATTTGAATGTTACAAATATGGAAATATTTATAAAGTGAGATAGTAAATTAAGTAGCATTTGTTAAGTACCTACTAAATGCCCGACATTGAACAACAGCATAAGTGTCCATTGATCTTGACCTGGAATTTCATCCATGTAGGCAATAACAAACATGGAAAATACCTCCACCAAAGAATTTCTCAAAGAGTTACCTGGAGAACTGGTGAGTTAATGGACTTAATGACAATCAAATTGTACACAGAGATCAGAAAAGAGCACAAAAGCAAACACATTATAATTATAATTTTCTTAAAATGGTAGGAAGCTTAAAGCACAGTGTGAAATGAGATTTATAATAAATGCTAAAAATAGGGGCTTTTAAAAGAACCAAAAGGATAAAAGGTCCAAAAAATGGAAAGGTTCCTTGTTTGAGTGGATGAGAAAATAATAACAGTTGATAGTCAAAAGTCACAACTCCTATTTTGTTTTTGTTTTCTCTACCAAGGAGAATGATAATAAGGGGAAAGGACAAAAATAATGAGCAGGTTATTTAAACCAAAGAAGACTGAGGAAATAAAAAAGAGTACCTAGTTATACAAAATAAATTCAAATCACCTGACTTGAACAAACTGTTTCCCAGGGTATTGAAAGAACTTACAAATATGATTGTCGTCAGGTATATATAAAAACATATTGGGGAGATCTTGGCAGAGCCAAGAAGACGGCGTAGAAGCAGCAAGGTCCCGCAGCTCCCACACCGCCACCCTACACACCCATAAAATTATGATCCCAGACAAAGTGTAGGACTCTCAGACTCACACAAAAATACAGAGAATACATCTCTTGCTGAAGGCAGCCCGGCAACAGGGGCTCATCGCGGCTGGAAACACCCTGAAGCCGAGACCTCGGCCAGGCCCGGGGCAGTGGGAAGGAGCTGAGCTGAGCTGAGCTAAGCCCTGCATCGCAGCAGCCAGTCTTCAGAGGTTCTACAGCCTCCAGCACCTCCACATCTGCCAAGGACTGAGGAATGGGGACTGGAGGGAGCAGCTTGCACCACACCGGAGCAGAGAGACCAGGCCAGACCGAAACCACAGCCGTGGCCAGGCTAGGCCACAGGGTGGCCAGGAGCTGAGTCTCTCAAGCTGCAGCTTGAGTCTACTTCAAAGAAAATCTAAAGCACCTGCCTGAGGGGATCTTCTTCAAATCCTCAGAGACAGTTAGTGAAAGTGAAACTTTGAAAATCAGTTTGGGGGTGGTAAAGCAATACAAGTCATTCCTCAATTGATAAATGTCAAAGAATATGAACAGGCATTTTTCAGAGGACAAAATTAAAGATATCTATATAGTCATATTAAAAAAAATGAACTAAATCACTATTGGAGAGATGCAAATCAAAACAACTCTGAGGTACCACATCACACCTATCAGGTTGGCTACCATGGCAAAACAGGGAAATGATCGATGTTGCAGAATATGTGGGCAAGTTGGAACACTAGGGTGGCTAGGTGGCACAATGAATAGAATACCAGGCCTGGAGTCAGGATGACCTGAGTTCAAATCCAGCCTCAGACACTTAACACTTACTAGCCATGTGATCTTGGGCAAGTCACTTAACCCCAATTGCCCTGCCTAACCTCCTCCAAAAAAAGAAAAATTTAAAAACAGAAAGTTGGAACACTAATTCATTGTTGGTGGAGTTGTGAGCTGATCCAATTATTCTGGAGAGCAATTTGGAACTATACTCAAAAGATTATAAAAACATGCCTACCATTTGACTCAGCAATACCACTTTTATGGCCATACACTAAATAGATCATAAAAAAATGAGGAAAAGACCCACATGTACAAAAATATTTATAGCAGCTCTTTTTGTGGTGGCCAAGAACTGGAAATTGAAGGAATGCCCATCGATTGAGGAATGGTTAAACAAGTTGTGTTATATGATGTAATGGAATACTATTGTGTTAAAAGAAATGATGAACAGGTGTACTTCAGAGAAACCTAGAAAGACTCATATGAACTGTGAGAGGAGCAGAACCAGGAGGACATTGTATACAGTAACAGCCACAGTCTGCAAGGACTGATTTTGATAGGCCTAGCCCTTCTCAGCAATGCAAGGACATGAAACAGTTCCAAGGGACACACGATGAAAAACGCCAACCACAACCAGAGAAAGAACTATGGAGCCAAGATGGCGGCGTAGAAGCAGCAAGGTCCCGCAGCTCCCACACTGCCACCCTAAACACCCAGAAAATACAAGCCCAGACAAAGTCTAGGAAAGTCTAGGACTCTCAGACTCACAAAAGTACAGAGAACACAGCTCTCACTGAAGGCAGCTCGGCAGCAGGGGCTCAGCGCGGCCGCCAGAGCGGAGGCTGGAACAGCCGGAAGCCGAGACCCTGGCCAGGCCTGAGGTAGTGGGAAGGAGCTGAGCCGAGCCCCGCAGCCAGCCTGAAGTGGTTCTACAGCCTCCAGCACATCTGACAAGGCGTGAGGAGCAGGACAGGAGAGAGGCAGCTCTCACCTCAGCAGAGCAGAGAACGGCCAGCCCAAAACCACAGCCGCAGCCAGGCAGGGCCCCAGGGCGGCCATGAGGAGCCTCCCAAGCCACAGCTTGAGTCTACTTCAAAGAAAATTTAAAGCACCGGCCTGAGGGGAGCTTCAGTCAGAGACAGTTAGTGAAAGCTGAAGCTTTGAAACTTAATTGGGTGGGTAAAGCAGTTGGGCCATTCTACCCCCGGGGCAAGGAAGCGGTGGGGGAGGGGAACTACTGGAACCAGCAGCAGTGGCCCCCACCAGGCTGCTTCAGAGCCCCTGGCCTGCGGACTCCGCAGGGGGGCTAAATCGATTGATCGGGGCTAAGTGCTCTTGTGTTGAGTGGCCTGGATCCAGATCGTGGTCTTGGGTGGTGGTCCTGGGGTGCACCTT